>CM052716.1:29475199-29565709 GCA_028551405.1 Uromys caudimaculatus | reverse complement strand
ATGGTATGTACTCACTGAGAAGTGGGTATTAGCCCAAAAGTTCAGAATATCCAAATTTCACTTTACAGTAACCACTGGGCTGAGAGTGAGGTCCCAGATGGAGGAGTTGGAGAAGGGACTGAAGGAGCTGAGGGAGTTTGCAGCCCCATGGAGGGAGCAACAGTGTCAACTGGCCTGACCCCCCCCCCCGGTCCTCCTGGAGGCTGGACCACCAACCAAAGAATACACATGGAGGGACCTATGGTTTGGACCACATATGTGGCAGAGGAGGGCCTTGTTGGCCATCAGGGGGAGGAGAGGCCCTTGGGCCTGAGGGTGTTAGAGGCCCCAGTAAAGAGGAATGTCAAGTTGGGAATATGGCAGTGGGTGGGCGGTTGGGTGGGAGGTGGAATACCCTCATAGAGGTGGGGGAGGAGGAGGGGATAGGGGGTTTCCAAACAGGAGACCTAGAAAGGGGAAAACATTGGAAATGTAAATAAAGTATCAAAAAATCAATAAAAAATAAAACAAAATAAAGAACTGCTTCCTCAACAGGCATTCCAGCAAGTTCTTTTGTGTCTAGACTGAATCTCTTAGGTTGTTCAAAACTTCAAAACACCTCACTTCTCTATTCCCTTCATGTATTGGTTCACAATTAGAGATTCCAGCCGCCACCCTTAACTAGTAACGTCACTTGCTTCTGTCGCTACCCTTAGAAAGCACAAGAGATTTCTACTCTGTTCTTTGTATTTTCTACTGTTGCCAGAAAAGTTACCAACGTTTAATAGCTTTGAAAACATCATTCTACCCCCATGAATTTTAATGCTAGAATCCCAAAACAGGTGCCAGTGGCTGTGTTCCTTTAGGAATCTATAAATCATGTCTCCATACTTGTTGAGTTTGCTGTCAGAATCCAGCTCCTCAGATTTTTAGATTGAGGTCTTCTATCTTTCAGGCCTTCAGCTCTTTGCTACCTTCAGATTCTAAAGGCCTCTCTTTGCCTCTCCATCTTGGGATTGCTTATCTCAAAGCTAGAACCTGTACCCCAATTTTATGCTAATAATGTCTTATTTTCCTCTCTGATACAGCTCTTTCCTGTCTTCACTGGAGTCAGTTTTCAGCTTTGAAGAATGTATGTTATTAGGTTGGGCGCATGGCAGTCATACAATGATCTATGTTAAGTTCTTTCTAGTAGCTTAAGTTACAACTGAAAGGTATTTTTTGACACGTTACATAGAATACTCACGGTTCCTGGTATTAGAATATGGGCACATTTAGGGACAAATATTCAGCTTAGCGTATGATACCTAGTTCTTCATTTAAAACATCTGTATAATTCTCATTTGGAGCTTTTCAAGCTGCCTGAACTCATAATGGGCTTTGACTTGTTCAGTCTTCATTTTTTCTTGTTGAGTCTCAGCCAGACTATGTCTTAAAATGATTATCCATCTGCCAAAGGAATCTTAACTTACTTTGTTTGCTTTAGCCCCTGTGAGGAATACTGCCATCTTTTAGTAGTCTTTCTTGCTTAAGTGTTCACTAGGACACCTACCTCTTCCTCCCTTCCTCAGTCAATAGCCCAGCTCTCTCGATACTTATTTGTGAGAGGTTTAAGAAGGCCAGGGATCCTAAAAGTATCAAAGCAGCTATTGTTTTCACACAAAAGGGCATGGTTTCCTCCACTATTGCATTACAAACCACAACAATGACCAGCACGGCATGATAGGGTACAACAGTGTCACTCATATCATGGAGCTAACCAACAGTTCTTCATCTGCATTTAAGGTATACTCAACATGAGGGAAATTAAAGCTGGTATTGGAAACCTGGTGCTAGTGAGGCCATGAATCTTAGAGGAGAATCTGCCACTGTCATGATACTAACTCACTGCGATTCCTAACTGTATTCTTAATATCTATCTGGGTACCTGCAGATAAGTGTAGCATTTGTCATCAAAAAACTGTTTTGCAAGAGAAGGAGATTACCACAGAAAGCCACAACCAGTCAAACTACGAATACCAAGTGACTGTGGGTTACACAGTCCCACATGATCCATCTAAAACAGAACTCCTGCACATATGGTTTGGGAAACATCATGGAGGGAGCAAATGGTTTTAAGAGCTAAAGGACAAGGAAAGCTGCTCTGATATTATGTCTTCTAGACAAGGGAGTTACACTCATGATACCTCAACAATATGGCTGCCTAAATAAGACCTGAACAAAGGAAACACCGATAGTCATGCTAACATAAATCGGAGAACCTCACAAGTCACAATGCAGAGACCAATAAACATGCTAAGATACATGGGGAAATCTGACAAGGCCCAACTTAGAGACAAAGAATTATAGGCAACTAAAGAATGCTGGAAGTGGGAAAAATAGTTCTCTCCAGGGGTAAGCCCCTAAGTGGTTCTCTAATAGCAAGGTGGGCCCTGAAATCATACACATATAATCAATAGGAAACCAACTCAGCAGGTTAGATTTATATTGAGGCATAGTTTTTCTTTTGTTGTTATTGTTACATATACATACATACATATATACATGCATGCATACATACATACATACATGCCACAATTTTGAGAAGGGACAAGGTAAGATATATGGAAAAAGTGGAAGATATATTTTATATTATATATGTATTTGTATGTCTGTTCTGGGGTTTCTTGTTACTGAATCAGGATCTTACAGAATAAAGCTGGCCTCAAACTCATGATCCTTCTGCCAAAGTTTCCTAAGTGTTGGTATTATAGGTATGCTACCAAAACTGGCTTCTATGCTTCTAAAAAAGAATTTGTCTCACTAGTAATGGCATACAAGAGAACACCAGAGATAACCTTAAGGAGAAAAGAAATTAATCTAACATACATATCCAGATTGGTTCACGTAGCAGCTGAGTCTCATTAGTCTCATTAGTTCACAGAACACATGCTGAGCACAAGGCCGGTCTAAACACATTTTTAAAGAATTCTTTAAAAAATTAACTGTTGTACAAAGAGCATCAGATTATTCATTTATTCAGACTATAGGTTTATAGAAATCAATAATGATGGAAAATTTTAAAACTAGGAAAATTTATGGAAGCTAAAAAATTTTGAACAGCCAGTATGCAAATGAAGAAATCATAGGGTGGAAAAATAGAAAACTGATCTTGAAATAAGTGAAAATGAGAAGCTAATACCGAATTTGTGGGACACAGAAGACAGCACTACTAAGAAAGAAGTGCCCGGTGGAAAAATAGAATAAACAGCCTCAGAATGCAGTTTAGTGAGAAAAAAAAAAAAAAAAGCATATCTGACGTCAGAGGGTAGGCATGGGGAGAGAAGGATAGAGGAAGAGAAAGGACACAGGGAGGGAAACTAGGAAAGGAAGCGAGGGAAGGAAGAGAGGAGGGGAAGAGAGGAGGGGAAGAGAGGAGGGAGGAGAGGAGGGGAAGAGAGGGGGGAGGGAAGCCAATTAGAAAAGGCAGACATGGACAAAAGATCAAGAAAGCAAATAGTTGGATTTGAAAAGATAAACAACATTGAAAAACTGAAGGAGAAAGAAAAGCTCATCAGATAAATAAAAGCCGAGATGAAAGGGGAAGGCTCACAGCTGAGTACAAAGTATTATTAGAGCCTAGAATGAAAAATGACTTGTCAAGGAAGTGGTAAGTTGACAGAAAAGAAACTGGGACATTTCTTTTGCACATAACCTATGAGAATGTGATCTTGGAACATAGGAAACCTGAGAAGGCGAAGAATTAGCTAACTGAATTAGTGAAACAAACAAACAAGCCTCTTCCATCAATGAAAAGTCCAGGATGAGTGCCTTCACTGCCCAGTTTCACCAGCTTTTGAAGAAGTGACAGTAATTCTTCTCAAATTGTTTCAGAGTTAAGAATGAGAATAAATACTCCAAATGTATTCTACATGGCCAAGTTGTTCTGTGACCAAACCCAGTCCATAGCAGATAAAAACTGTAGACTAATATTTCTGATGAACACATGTGAAAATTGTCAATAAAATATCAGCAAGTCAACTTTGATAGCAAAAAGATTATACCTCTACCTCCTTGGGATGAGCTGAGGTTTATCTCTGGAGATACACAAATCAGAAAATGAGATAAATAATATCCACAGAACAAACAGAATTTCACACACACAAATATGAACATCTCAATTATATATGGAAAGCATTAGATAAAACTCACTATCTGCACACCATATAAACCATTAATTTACATACATACTCCAACCCTGCCACTAATAATAAGTAAAATAAATTTGGGATAGAGAAATGTGTCTCAATTCAAAAAGGCTCTGTATGACTAACTCACTCACACCCAATGCTCTGACAAAGGAAAAGTAAAAAACACTTCTGCAATTAAACAGGACAAATTTGTCTGCTTCCACCCTTCTTGTTCAGTATAATACTGGAAGCTCCACTAGAAGCAATAATACCCAAGGAAGAAACAAAGGTGATCACACAGGAGAGGGAAGGCCACATTGTTACATAGTCCCATCCTGTCTGCAGACACCAAACCCCGACTCTGCTGCTGTTGCCAAGAGGTATTTGCTGACAGGAACCTGGTGTGGATGTTCTTTGGGAGGTTCAGCCAGCAACTGACCAATGCAGATGTGAGTGCTTGGAGCCCACCATCAGACTGAGCTCAGGGACCTCGGTGGGGGTGCTAGTGGAAGGACTGGAGGAGTGGAGGGGATTGCAACCCCATAGGAAGAACAATGTCAGCGGCTCAGATTATGCAAGGGACTAGACCACCAACCAAGGAGAGTACAGGGAGGGACCCATGGCTCCAGATACATATGTAGCAGAGGATGGCCTTGTCTGACATCAATGGGAGGGGAGGCCCTTGGTCCTATGGAGGTTTGATGCCCCAGCGTAGTGGGGTGCTGGACAGTGAGGTGGGAGAGGGTGGGTGGGGAGCACCCTCATAGAGGCAAAGGGGAAGGGGGAGGGCCGATGTGGGAGATTGGTGGAGGGGGTAACTGGGAAGTTGGATATCATTTGAGATGTAAATAAATGGAATGATTAATAAAAAAGAAAAGAAAAATGTAAAACTTTTACCAAAGACTGCTAGAACCGATAAGCAAGTTCAGTAAGATTGCAGAAAGAGAAGCCAGAGATACAACAAGAGATTTGTTTTGAATCAGTAATGAAATTACTAAGAAAGAAATGAAAAATCCACTCATAATATTAAAAAAAGTTCCAAGGATACATTTAACAAAGAAACTGAATGATCTCCACTAGAAAAACTAGAAAACACTGAGGAACAATGTGACCAGTGAAGGAAAACCTTGTGCCTAGACTAGAATGATTGACATTGCTAAAGCAGTCATATCACCAAAAATTATGTCCAGGCTTTGCAATTTTTATCAAAACATAAATGACATTCTTTACAAGTTGGAAAAAGACCATGAAAGGCATCCAATAGCTAAGAGAATCTGGACCCCAAAAAGTAGGAGAAAATGTGAGACCCACCCCCCAAAAAATATAACTCTGACATTTAAAAAAAGTGAGAGTGATACTTCAGACCACTCACTGATCTGGGCAAAGACTTTTGGGATATGACCTTAAAGACACAGGCAACAATGGAACTTGGGTTGTTTTTTTTTTTTCGTTGTTATTATTAAGATGTTTACATTTGAGTGCCTTCTAGACTAACTTTTAGAGTCCAAAATGGGCTATTTTTCAAGACAGGAAATGCCAGACCAAATACACCATTTCCCTTCAGTGTTCTAAGTCTGATAAAAACACATGGTACTTGTCAACCCAAAGCCAAGACATGTTCCCTTTGGTGGGGTAAATCAGCAATGACAGAGTTAGTACTATATTAAAGTGCTATGGTGCCTCTCCTTTGTTGAAAACAAGACTCTAGCTGTCTCCCTTTTTCAGTTAGAATAGCCAAAAGCCATAAAATATCCAGATGATTTTTGGTAAATCATGGGCCCAGCTGTGATGGGCAAAACTCTACATGCCAAGGTGAGGTGAGTCACCCTGTGTCTGGTACCCACGTGCTCCCAAATAACTTCGTACTTGTTGCAATTTAATCGGCACTAAGTTTAGATGCTGTTATCAGGCAAAATACTGCTTTTGATGGGAAAATTGAAAATCTTACTGTTGCCAGACGAAAACTCATTCTGAGTTTTTAAACTGATGTTTGATCCAGGCCTTCGCTGTGGTTTTGCTTTGCTTTGTTGTTTGATTTTTTGCACATGTATGTTTACCATGGCTTTCACTCTGAGCTTTTTCTTCAAGTAAATACTTTCAAATCTTCAAATAGCCACGTTAAGACTTCATTACAATTACTTTTACTGAACTCATTTCTACGAACATTTACAGAGTGTGGACCAAGCATCTGTTTCCATATTTCACACAAGTTCATCTACCACAAGATCTCCTGGAACAGAGTTGAATAATTTCCACATTGTACTTAAAAGAAAAACAAAATTATCTAACAGTTGATCTGGGACTGGTGGTGGGTGCATTAATTCCCAGTATTTGGGAGGTAGATGCAAGTGGATCCAGGTCAGACAGGGCTATATAGTGAGAACATATCTTTAAAACAAACAAACGAACAACCAAATCTAGTAATGTTTAATCTAATTCACAATGTCTTCTTTCTTAATTCCAATGTGTAAGTTTTACGATTACTACCTCTAATAGATGAGAGAAAGAACTGGAATTGACTTGATGTTTACAGATACCATTAGGGGAAATATAGAAAAGGGATGAATTTGAATACATATTCATTAATTCCTGGGCCATTTTAACAATAGAATACTCCCGCGTGATGTGGAGTGCTGCACATTGAACAGCAGACTGCGAATGGTAGACTAAAAGCGTGCATCATCCCCTTAGTGATGTATGGTAACACACCAAGGCACCAAAAGTACGTGAGACACATTCACTTACTGGCATATTTTCATTTCATGTACGATGGTATTTACTTGATTCAACAACCTCGGTGGTGTAGCCAGCTGACAGACAATTGCTTAGAATGTCCGGTCAACCTTTCTTGGAGTGAAGTTAATCTGGTTTATTTCTGAGTCTCCTCCCAGGACCTATGGCAAAAGCAGAAAGGAAAGAGTACCCAGAAACTGGCAATGTGGAAATAACATAACAACGGTAACCGCGATGAATCACGATACTCTGCAACCAAGAATCCTTGTGACTGGTGGACTACATCTGCTTTCTATGTCAAAATACTTGAGACCTCACTTGATCCCTGTCATTGCTTGAAATAAAAATTATCTCTCTTAAAGCTACATCCCAAGAGTCAGAATGAATCTTTTTCTAAGAAAGCACAGGCTAATAGCATTCCCATTCAGCTCATGCCCCCATAAGTATCAATATGCTTTAGTAATCAAACATGGTTTTGGCCTTTGAATTAGGTAGAACATTCTGTCTGCATAGAAAGTTTGCTATAATCTTTTAATAAACTTCAAAAACTAACCAAAAGTTTAGAACAGGGAACTTCCTAAAGCTCTGAAACATTAATACTTTCCCCTACGTTGTGATGACACAACCATAAAATTATTTTGCTGATACTTCATAACTGTAATTTTGCTACTGTCATGAATCTTAATGGGAATGTCTGATATGCAATATGTATTTTTACTCATAGAAATTGACCCAAAGGAGTTGCGACTCATGGATTGAAAACCATTGATTTAGATATTTCTCCTCCTTAAAATATTATGACTCTATGAATGCTTTTGCATTTCAGCTTCTTGATTTAAATCTTACCCCCAACTCTTTAGGTTATTCTAAAGCATTATTAACATTTCTGAACACCAGATCACCTACGTTTACAAAAATGCATTTATTTAAATTTCTTCTAACCCTATATTTTAATATTTTCTACCTTTGTTCATATAATTTGAGAATAAATAAATCATCTGTTCAGAGAAGACTGTAAACTCCCATACAGTGGCATGTTTCCCAATATAAAATAGATAAACACCATGGCACCTAAGCTCCGTGGCCTGTGGTCGCTGAGTATGAATACACGTTTGGCTCTAAAAGGCATTATTTTAGTATTGGGCCTAATTATATCATCTTATCATGTCTACTTAGATAAATGATGTGGAGGCATGATTCAAAAGGAAATTTTGAACTGTATAAAATTTCCATTCTAAAAACTTAATCTTCTAGGATAATTATGACTGACAGTGTATTTAGAAGTGCGCTTATTATTCAAATGTCATAGAAGATTTGGAAAAGAACACTTTTCTTAAGTAATATACAATTCTTATGTCAGATTGTTTTATAATCATAATCATATCCAGTTCCAAACATAATCAATTCTACCTGTCATCCTAGTCTGTGTAAAGTTTATTTTCTTGTCTCTGTGGTGAACAACATATCTATAAAGTTTTCGTATGTGGAATGTTAAGAACCACATTGAAAGGGATCCTGAGCTGATACAAGCATGCCTTGGCTTGACTGCAAATTCCAGTGATACGCCATGAAGATCATATTCTATACAGCCAGTGTTTTCAGACTATATGGCAAACACAGAAGCAAACATTGGAGAAACAGCAATGACTTCAACACAGAGCCTAGAATAAACTTTTCTAGCAGAACCAGCTAGCTGAATTGAGCATAGATTAGTCAAACTCCAGCTGATTAACACTTCCTAGTCTGTAAACTACTGGCTTCTGGAGAAGTTAGTTACGCACCACTACTGTGACAATATCTGAACAATAAAATGTGGGTAGGATGCAATGTCAACTGGACACGGTCCCAGGCAAGAACTAACGCTCTGGCTTTAGTACAACTGTAAAGAATATATATATTCCCAAAAATAAAAAAAAGTCCTGGGCAGAAACAGGATGTGTCTTTAGACCATAAAGAGGCCAGAGATTAAAATTAGGGGGAAAAACCCAAACAAAAAAAAGGTTAAAAGTGACAGGAGTAACAGTGACTAGAAGCAGGGAGTTGGGACTAAATTTCCAGCCCTGAACCTGCTCAGTGGCCCTGTACTGATCACAAATAAAGTTTTCAAAGGCAATTTCAAAAGTGAATAAAGGTTTCTTACCCACATGTCATCTTTTATAAATATATTCAAAATGAAATAAAGGTGTAAATTTAAACAAAACTATGCAAATCCTAGTAAAAATTGGAAGAAAAGTTTTGTGACCATGGGTTATATATTTTTAAAATATGATATAAAAAATACAATCTGCAAAAGAAACAGTAAATACGTTTCCCCTACAAAGTGATTTTGCTCTATTACAGGTGTGGAGAGAGCATAAAGACCCACAAACTTGGAGAAAATATTTTCCAAATGTATTTCCAAATATGCTCTGTTTTCTATTATTTTTAATTTTTTTTAATTCTTTGTGACTTTTAGATTATGCATCCCAGTCCCACCCATCCCTTTGTATCTGCTCTCCACTCCTGCAAACTCCCCTCCCCCAAAAATCTAAGCAGTAAAAATAAACAAATAAATAGATAAATAAGACAAAACGAAACAGCTGCTCCTGAAAGCTGTAGCACGTCACTATGTGTCACGCAGTGTACCCTTTTGTCTACACATCCTTACTTGCAAATATTTGTTGCAATGAGACATTGGTCTGGTTCAAGGCCTCTGGCTTCTATCACACTATCAATACTGTATCCTCCGGGGGATTCCTCTCAGATATCCTTCTACTCATATTTAAATATTTGTTATAGTATTTGCTGAAATTATAATTATGTCATTTCCCCATTCACCTTCCTACCTCCAACCTTCCCAAATACCCCTCCAACTTTTTTCAAATCTGCAGTCTCCTTTTTATTGTTGTCATGTGTGTGTGTGTGTGTGTGTGTGTGTGTGTATGGAACATATATATTTTCCCAAATACATAAGTATAACCTGCTCAATTTGTACCAGTATGTGTATATATTTTTCAGAGCTAATCATTTGCTTAGTGCTAAAGTAACAACACATTTAGTCAGACAAGGGACAACTAATAATTATAATAAGCAATTACATGATTGAAGAGATAGCTCAGCAGGTGAGAGCAGAAGGCTCCAGTTTGGTCCTCAGCACCCACACTAGGTGGCTCATAACTACTTATGAGACTAGTTCCAGGAGACCTGACATTCCCCAACAGGCTCCCTTGGCACCACAGTAACCTACCTACAAACACACACACACACACACACACACACACACACACACACACACACACACCACAAACACACACACACACAAAATCTTTAAAAAAATAGTAAGCAGCGAAAATATTCTGCATCATTAAACCTCTAAAATGCAAAGCCACCATGGTTAAACTAAAATAAAACACACACACACACACACACACACACACACACACACACACACACACACTAGCAAACGCTGAAGAGGACAGGAAGAGGAAGAAACTGGAGCAATTTTGGTTGCTAACAAGAATTTTTTTAAAATGATGTAGCCACTTGGAAGACTGTTTCTGCAGTTTGTTATCAAATTTAAGATATATTTATATCACGTCACAGCAAATACTAATATAATCTAAAATACCACTAGGACACTACTGCAAGTTCTATTATATTTTGCATTCACAAGAGAAGCTGTTGAGCAGGTGCCAGCATATGGTTCAATTATGACAGCGTTCACAGTGGGGTCACATAGATTCTGGTTAACCACAGCCAGGAAGCCAGCATGTCACAAAGACTGTGTGTAGCTAGTCAGAGTTTGTCTTAACAGCAAGACGTACTGCTCCTTAAGTCAAAACTAAGAAAGTCAACTTTTCTTTCTTTCTTTCTTTCTTTCTTTCTTTCTTTCTTTCTTTCTTTCTTTCTTTCTTTCTTTCTTTCTTTCTTTCTTCCTTTCTTTCACATGAGAACAAAAACAAAAACAACTATTCTCCTTGCCTCTGGGATCCCATCCTACCAGCCTCCATCATGACACCAATGACTTGGGTTCCCTGCTATCTCTCACTCTTTAGTTGTCCCCACATTGTAAGTCAGTCTTTGTGGACAACGACAACTGAGAAGAAATGGCATGTCAGCTCCATATGATAAAACCTCGAACTTCTTAGTTAGATGAATCCCTTCTTGCTCTTGGAGCACTTGCTATAGGGAAAACTGTCTCAGTTAGTCCTTTGTTGAAAGGCCCTTGCCAGCAACTGCATGATTTGTGCTAAGAGTCGGTGCTCCTCCAATCATGCCTTCCTATGAGACTACAACCAAGCTGGCGGTCTAACGGCAGCATCTTAGAAAACCTCCAGCCAGCATGATCCAGCAGAGCTCCTCCTACAGGAGGACTCATAAGAGCTGTAAGATGATAAGGTTGTATTTGCTTTTGTTTTTGGTTTTTAGATAGCAATACCTTTCCTACGGGTTTAGTAATAACCAGCATGACCAGAAATGCTTACTGGAAGACAAATTAATTTGAATGTGTAAGAAAGTGAAAGTCAAAATATGAAGAATGAAATTTTAAACTTAAAAATAATAGACAATTACACAGATCATTGACGCTGCTTGTTTAAATATTCCTATCGACTTCTATTTTCCTTCCTCACAAACAAGCTGCTTTCATGGCATGGGAAGGAACTTCAATCATGTGAAGTAAAAATAATATAGCATATAGAAAATTACAATCATTATTTTCAGCCAATATGTTATTTAATAATAAAGATTTGTTATCTCCATTTCTCATTAGAAGTTACTCCCTTATTTTAGTTTTTTTAATATTCAATTTATAGTTATTGTCAAGTTACCATAAACATTCTAGTAAAATGTCAATATGTATAGAATAACAATTAAACATAAAATATTCTTCAACTAATATACACATTTTATTGGTCATAGCAGTTCGAATCAGACTCAGATCCAAGAGGAGAGGGAGCAGACACCACATCTAAAAGAAAGAAATTTAATAAAAAGTTACCATCAGTAATTTTCCACAGATGGCAAATCAGACATGTAAAATATGGGAAGAATGTAGAAAAAATAAAAGTGGTGAGAAAACCTTTTATCAATACAGGGGAGGAATAAGCAGCAGAGTATGTGCATCGCCAACAGCAATATCAAGCTCAAATTAATCAACAAAGTTTAACTAAAGTAGCCACTGTCCTGCGTCTTTGGACTTCACTGGTGTGATGTAAAACAACATGGCCTGGACCCCACTTTGGACCTCTTCTTTGGGCATTAGTGTGATGGGATATTTTGGATATTATCTAATGTTATCTTTTCATCTTTATTACCAAAGAGATTAAATAAATAGCATAGCCATCTTGTGTCATTATACAGTTTACTAATTGCACCAAGATTTACAGATTTAAGAAAATAAAAGGATATGTATGTCGCATACTTAGTTTGGGGAAATATTTGCAGTATGTTCCTAAGGATGTCTGTTGCCATCAAGTGGCTTGCTTACCATTAAATGATGTTAGGGACTCATGCACTCAGACACACAGAGGAAACTGTGCACTGTAGTGGTTGCTTGAAGTAGTGGTTTGAAAATTATCTTCTCGCCACCATTTCAAAAATTAAGTATGTTTTCATACAGACTATATGTACCAAAGTATTTCCACCTAGTAAAGAGCTTCCTCTGGACCTTCATGTTCAGCCACTCTTGTTTGGTCTGTAGCAGCTTTGTGTAAAAGCTGTGCACTGAGGATACCCACACAAGATTTCATTGTGTACATAATAACGCCTTGTATCATCAAATGTCCACTAGCATTGTGCTTGTTAACAAACTTTTAGCTCATAAGGTTAAAAATAAGACATAAACCTGACTGAAGATGCATTCATGTACAAAATGAATACATTATCCAGTATAAAGCCAATTTAATAAGGAACTGTACACAGGGATAATGCTAAAATGCACATTTGTCTGTTTTATCAAAAGGTGTGATAATATGAAGACAACTATACTGACAGTGATTGTTGAAAGCATAACAGTGAAGCGTGTGTGTGTGTGTGTGTATTCATGAAAACACACAAGGGGACATTTTATTTCAATCTTTGACCATACTTACCAGCCATTCATGTACTTTATTGACAGTATTGTGACTCTCTAATATGACAACTGAAAATTTTAAACATAAATTTATAGAGAATTTCTGTGATACAGACATAAATTTACAGAGTACATTTGTAACCATTGTTTAAGTTGTAGGTCCTTCCTTCCTACACCTTTTCTTCATTTGCTCTGATTTCTCTCCATGGATGTCCTATAATGAATCAATTTTAAAAATCATCTCAGTTCTTTAATTTTGAGATTTTAGGGAAGAGATCAACACATAAGCAAATGAACTCTAAGCATGTAGGTGTTTGTCTCTTGAGGAACAAATATCTTCAACATATACAACATCTTTCTTTGTTCAAATTATGTGCATTAGCTTCAATATGATTAATCTTATAGCTTTAATATAGTTAATGTATAATTTCCTGGCTAATAGATAGTAATATGTTAGTTTCTATGAGTTTGTTAACATTAAATGCCCTTTTCTTAAGGTAAATAAACTTTTAGCATGACTTCATAAGGTAAAATATTTCATTCATATAAAGCTAGTTTTAAATCTAAAAAGTACAGGAAATAAACCTAGCTTCTGTGTATCAAGCACAAACTAAATTTTTCATATTGCCAACACATAGGACATATTTTGTAGAAAAGGCATTAAAACTCTAAAAGTTAAAAAAAAGTCAATAAAACATGTTTGGCATACATATTATAACAATTATGGTAGAATCACTAAAACATACTTTAATATCATTTAAAAATGCATGCATATAAGTATTTCTGTTAACATACTATTAAAGTCAAGATAAAACCTTACAGATATTATCCTAATGTCTTGTTCAGAGAATAACTTAAAGGACATAGGAAAGGATTACAAGTCTTCATCTCAATGGCTGGAAAGGAAAGCGAGTGTGATTTTTGTCTCTCAGAAAATGTTAATGACAGATGGAATCAAAGATTACATGATACATGACTTTAAGAAGCAGCAGAAAAGTCAGTCTTGCCTTTAGAACAGAAAGTACAAACTGAGTTTCTATTACCTCTGCAATAAGGAGCAGGAGCCTTTTCCTTTTTTATCTGTGTCGTACAGGGTTTGCTTATCTGGACATCTCAGTGCATCTTGAAATACCATTGCTCTCAAGGAGCTAACCTTTGCCACAGTCCCGTGGATAATCCAATCTGCAGAGTGTGAGAGCCTCCTCAAGTGGAAGCAAACCAGAGGCAGCTCTGGAAATAACTCAGAAGCAAGTAAGAGAGCACATTCCAAGATGCTGATGCTAGTTAATTTCCCTAACTCCCTGTTGTAAGATAAAATCACCTATATCAGGATATATTTGGTTCTGATGTCCAAGACCCATAGATTCCTTGGAATTATTGCTCTTATGATTTTCCAAAAACAAAAGGTAAAATTTCCTAATAAAAGACTTTAAAAAATGATAAACAACGTGCTTGGGGTTATAGTCAGTTCCTGTTTCTCTGTCTGCTGCTTCTTGTTCTAGTGCCTTCTCTGTAATGCCTCAGCAACTTCCATCAGTATGTGAATGTGGTGAGAAGAACGTTTCCTTGAATTGTCTATATTTCCACTTGGAAATACAGTAGTACCTTTTACTAACCAAAGTTCATTCATCCACACAGGAAAACTCCTGACCTGGGAACTGAACCTTTGGCACCACCTTACCCTTTCTTCGAAACTGGGACTGATTTCTGGGGGCTTTAAATCTTCAGGAACATTCTCAGGAAATTGGGATTAATTAGAAGTCTTAACAAAGGCTTCATGTAGAGAAATAGTGGTGATGGGGTAGAGAGCATGACACTCTTAGAAAGGGTGAACTTTTCAGCTATATTTTTTTTAATTTTTGAGATTATAATACAATTGCATAATTACCCTTTCCCTTTCTTCCTTCCAAATCCTTCTATGTACCTCCTCTGTTCACTTTCAAATTCATGGACTCACGTTACATATGTGCAACCTGTCCAGTCTGTATAATCTTACTTGTAGGGATACATTTTCAGGGTTGATAATTTGCTCCTAGATTGCCAATTGGTAGGGTGTTCCCTGGGGAGGACTTTCTTCTACTATCAGCTTTTCCAAGTTGGTTCTGGTTTTGTATGGGATTAAGTCCTTATGATTTTTTCCTTATCCACATTAACAGGTTTATTCTTAACATTCTTGTTCAGGTTGTTTAGCCAGTCATGTTGGTGAGACTTCATTGGCATAGCTTCAAGCATTCCTACTAGACACAGCAAACTCTGTGCTCCTCTGGCTCTTACAATCTCTCTGGCCCCCTCTTCTGTAATGACTCTGAGCCTTGGGTGCAAGGGTAATGGTGTAGATGCATCATTTAGGCGGGCTCCAAAACTATACATTTTGATTCTTTGTGGTTTTTCTATAATGGTCTGTCTCTTGCAAAGATTCCTTGATAATGGGCAAGAACTACCCTTATTTGTGTATAAGGACAAATATTTAGAATGCAGTTAAAGATTATGCTGTCTTAGTAAAGTAGAGGCTGTAGCTTCTCCAAGATCCATGACTTCACTAGCTCTGGGCAGTTGGCTTCAGTGCTAGACATGATTTCTCTCTTGTTGAGTGAGTCTTTAATGCAATTAGAGAGTTATTGGATACAGCCAAGGTATGTGTGCTTTAAAAAAAGAATGTTAGATTCTAAAATTCCTAAGAACCATTGAGCTACATGCTTTTGCCTATACATATGTTTTATCTTGAATATGTTTGTGGCAAAACTGGTCAAAAAATGAATGGGACAAATACTCAAATCATCAAAATTGAAATACCAATATTTTGATATTGTGAATTATATTTTAGGGCTGCATTTAGTTCCCTATAACTCCTAAAACTCTTTGAAATGATCAAGGTGATAAATTTCCTTTTTGTGTGCTAGTAAAGCAATTGGGGCCTGGAAATCCTTAGGCAGCTTGAAGATAAAAGAAAGATCAAGGCAATATTTTAGTGTTGTAGCTGTCTGTGGAAAAGAGAGTAGCTGAAGGTTAAACTGATCAACTGAGACCATTGATTTAATTAACCACGCCTATGTAAGAAAGCTCTACAAAATTCTAAAAGAGTGAGGTTCAAAGAACGTTCAGGCAGCTCACCAGATGGAGGTGATCCCTGGAGAATGGTGCCCTAGAGAAGAGCCTCGTTCCTTACCTACATCCTCATTCATTATACTTTGTGATACTGTTTATAATAAACTAACCTTGTTTATCCATAAGTTATCTAGCTGATTTCACAAAGCCAACAAAACCTTGGTTAATAGACAGACACATATACCTAAAACAATCTTGAGCTCAAACTTATCTGAAGTAGGAGGAGTCATCTTAATGTTGAAGGCTCAACTTGTGTGATTATACACAGGTAGACATTATCAGAATTGAGTTGAATTAGGGGCCACCATGTTCTTATCCTCTGGGGTAGCACTGCTTGTTTGCTAAATGGAAAACACATGGTAACCCTGGAATCCGGAACATGTCAGGAAAGCACAGTGAAAGAAACTAGGTTTGACTTCTCAAAAATGTTACTGTCTTTAGAGAAGAATAAACTCTGACAAACATTTAAATACGTGAGAGACTTTAGCAATCTGGGGTGTGGGAATTAGAAAAGGCTTTGGGGAAAATGGCTCAGGTTTATGCATGTCAAAAGAACAACGTATGTCAAGTAAAGCCCCTCACGCGAGCCAAACAGATGCCAAAGGATGTGTATGAAGCAACAGACACACTTGGCTAGAATACCAGATGTGGGAAGAAGAGCATGAGCTCAATAAAAGACTAAAGCAGAAAACTAAGCAATAAAATTACCTAAAAGAACAAAAATAGCCCACACATGCAAACAAGATACAGCTGCAGTTAATGCAAGCTTGCTGCATTTGAATCTCCCAGCAGCTTTTGACGTTGCAGGAGTATGTCTTTGGCTTCGGCCCATGGGTAATCTTAATATGCTGTACATTCCCTTTCTTTCATCTTACAGAAATGTCACATACCTATGGAGGTGACCTATACTCTTCTCTATATTCTCATGATGATTAAGTTCATAATAGGCAGTGGCATTTTATTATTCTATTCCAATCTTGAAAATATGGTCCAAGGGAGGGAGATATATTTAGTTTTTGGAATGATCACATTTCTATCAATGCATCAATACATAACTTGGTTGCATGCATGTTTTTATTTAAATTAGAATCTTTGCAAATCTATACTGCTTGCTCACTAGCTTTAATCTCAGGGCCAACAGCGTTTCAACTCACATCTGAATGAAGCTCACAGAACATGGATTTTCTCCATAAGATGAATCATAGTCTTTATATTCTTAGAAACGCAGGGCAAATGCTTCAGCACCACATGTTGAGAATATTTTCAAAAGTTAGATAACAACAACAGGCACAAAACCACAATGAGCAATCTCGGACCCAAAGGAGGACACTTCTTACAGTGTGGGAAGTGGAGCGGGACAGCAGAGAACTCGACAACCTTGTTTTCCTGACAACTACTGGGAAAGATTCATGAATATGTATTTTGTGTTACAAAAGAAGTTTAGCAAGAAAGTAAATTTATAAATATGGAGGCTTTGAATAATGGTGGACCATGGCACTCGAGAAATATCTCAATGGTTAAGAACACTTGCTGCTCTTGCAGAAACCCAGGCTCAGTTCCCAGCACCTACATGGTAGCTCACAACTATCTGTAACTCCAGTTCAGGGGATCTGATACAATCTTATGATCTTGTCAGGCACTAAGCATGCACATGATGCACACACATACATGGAAATACATATTCATGCATGTAAAATAAAGTACATTTTTTAAAATAAAAATATTGACTATGTACATAAACTATTTTATCTGCATGTATAGTGTTATGGCATAAACATTTATGCATCCTCAGATCTCTTCTGTTGAAGTCCTAATCTCCAATCAGATAGTATTTAATATTGAAATTAAAAATACTTAGATCATAAAGACAGAACCCTTGTGGGTGGGAGTAGTACCCCTATGTCAGACTAGAAAACTAAGTAGCTTTCTTTTAATGAAGTACAGGATGAAGGTCTGTGAACTGCAAACCAGAAGACCATTACAAAAACCTGACTATACTGGCTCCTGGATCTCCAATGGCTAGTCTCCAGAACTGCAGGAATTAGATCCCTAATGCTTGTAAGCCATCCATTCTTTGGTACTTGGATACAACAGTTAGAACTGAGTAAGACCTTCTTGTATAGCCTCTTTGCTACTCACAGAATTTAAAAACAGGAAAATAAAGTAGCTGCATATGACAAACAGTGACGCTAATGATTATGTTATTGAGTTACCTTCTACACACCCTATAGCCTTTCTGAACAAGGGATTGAGGTGGCTGGTGAGGATGGAAGTAGGGTCACTAGGATTATCTAGCTATGACATCTATGAACTACAATAATGACAAGCACAGCAATATATCCTGAAAGATGCAATAGGGCAGACATATACTGCTGGTAGCCCATAGCTGTCTAATTGGACTTCAGACTCACAATTGAAAGAAATTATGCCTGGTATTAGAAACAGAAATCTGCCTGGGGCTAATGAAGTTGTGGACCTTAGAGGAGAACCTACAATCACCACTCTACTAGACCAGCATAATAACCAACTGCATTCTAAAACTGAGCCTTATATCCACAATTCTCACCCTTCATCTAGAGAGCAAATGAAAATCATTACAGAAAACTTGTCATATAACAGAGATAAATTGGACATGGGGATCCCAGTTTCAATGGATATATTGACCACAACAGCTCCTGTACCTAAGGCTCAGGGAACATCATGAAAGAAGAGTCAGATTCTAAAAGCCAGAGAACCAGAACATCTGCTTGAGATTGGGTCTCCTAGAAATGCAAGGGAAGCTAACCCATGATAACTCAACATTATGACTGCTTGACAAGACCTGATCGGTGACATTATCAGTAGGCATGCTACTGTAGAAAGTGGAAATCTCATAGTGTCTCACCCATAGACAAAGAACTTCTGGAAACCAATGGCTTCTGAGAGAGACCGAATTAGCTTCTTGCAGGGATAAGCCTCTTCATTGCTTATCTAATACAAAGTAGTTGTAGGAAATTTTATAAACACATGAGACACAAAATGAACTCATCAGGTTGTTTATATATTCTTATGCATATATTTACACACACACACACACACACACACACACACACACACACACACACACATATAAAGAATGTGTAACAGAGGAACACTCCTCCATTGCTAGTGGGATTGCAAGCTGGTACAACCACTCTGGAAATCAGTTTGGCGGACCCTCAGAAAATTAGACATAGTATTACCTGAGGACCCAGCTATACCACTCCTGGGCATATCCCAGAAGATCCTCCAATATGTAATAAGGACACATGCTCCACTATGTTCATAGCAGCCATATTTATAATAACCAGAAGCTGGAGACAAGCTAGATGCACCTCAACAGAGGAATGGATACAGAAAATGTGGTACATTTACACAATGGACTAATACTCAGCTCTTAAAAGCAATGACTTAATGAAATTTGCAGGCAAATGGACGGAACTTGAAAATATCATCCTGAGTGAGGTAACTCAGTCACAAAAGAACAAACACTGTATGTACTCACTGATAACTGCATATTAGCTCAAAAGTTCAGAATACTCAAGATTCAATTCATAGACCATATGAAACCTAAGAAGAAGGAAGACAAAATATGGATGCTTCAGTGTTTCTTAGAAGGGTGAACAAAATACTCACAGGGGGAAATATGGAGACAAATTGTGGAGCAGAGACTGAAGGAAAGGCCATCCAGAGACTGCCCCACCTGGGGGACACATCCCATATACAGCCACCAAACCTGGACGTTACTCTGGATGCTGGGAAGTACTTGCTGATGGAAGCATGATAAGCTGTCTCCTGAGAGATTCATGCAGAGCCTGACAAATACAGGGATGGATGCTTGCAGGCAACCATTGGACTGAGTGTGGGGTCCTGGATGGAGGAGTTGGAGAAGGGACTGAAGAACCTGAGGGAGTTTGCAGTACCATGGAGGGGTCAACTGGCCTGGAGCTCCTGGAGACTGGACCACCAACCAAAGATTACATACACATGGAGGGACCCATGGTGCTGGCTGCATATATGGCAGAGGAGGGCCTTCTTGGCCATCAGGGAGAGGAGAAGCCTTTGGGCCTGAGGGTGTTAGATGCCCCAGTGTAGGGAAATGCTAGTGAGAGAAGACAGGAGTGGGTGGGTAGGTGGGGGAGCTCCTCATAGAGGCAGGGGGAGGGGGGAGGGGATAGGGGGTTTCTGGAGGGGAGACCTGGAAAGGGGAAAACATTTGAAATGTAAATAAAGTAAATATCCAATCCCCCCAAAAGAATTTGCAGCAGTAATAAAGTATGAGATAAAAATGAGAATTATTTAGATTTTAGTCCATTACACATTCATTTCTCATCAAATGTCACATTTTTTATATGCCACATCATAGAATTTCAGAGATGGCTAGGGTGTTCAAAATGATATGGTGCAATAAAAGTCATATTGGAAGCTAAAACCTGTTGGCATCGACCGGCTTTCCAGATCCTATATACCTATGGCCGGAAGTATGCCTGAGAGTCAGACCTGTGTCATTTCTCCGACTCCCTCATTCCCATAAATGAGGTTTCCTGACTTCTTTCTAAATGTAACATATTTTTTAAAACAAGTGTTGCATTTGGAACAATAAGCTACTGATTCATTCCGGATGTTTGCTTGGAGCTGCGTAGACACACTAATTTTTGCTTCAGTTTTTAATTAATAGCCTATTATTTCACAATAGTGGGTAATTATCCTGTCCCTTCACTGGGATCAATGGCCCCTCAAGAACACTGTTTAGGAACAGCTAATCTTTGCTATAGTCTCAGCATTCTCTAAATAAGATTCATTATGCCCAGACACATAAGAAGTAGTTTCTGTTAATTGGCCAATAATGCATGCATATGCATGACTCATTTAAAATTTGTTATGACATTATTTTGAGCATTGATGTCTCTGGACTGTTCAGTTCCTTTGGGTATTCGAATGGTAATAGATCAAACTGAAATAACATACTTTTCTAAGAATTTTCTCCAACAGTTCTTTGAACATGTTAAAAAAAAATCCATGCTACGGACTAGGGAAATGGCTCAGTGGCTAAGAGCACATATTGTTCTCTCAGTGGACCTTAGTTTGATTCGTATCACCTACAACCTGGCAGCTTACAACTACCTGGAGCTCCAGATTCAGAGAGCCCACACCTCTCTCACTTCCTTGGGCACATAGACAGGCAGACGGACATTTACATAAATAAATAGTAAAAAAAAAAAAAAAAGTTTTAAAAGGAAAAAATCACTTTGAAATTTACAAGTCAGCCAGTTTGATGATAGTTAATGATAGAATAATTTTGTCTATTACTTAAGCTGATATTCAGCTCTACTAGAGTCCCAGAACATATTGGATAGCTAGAGAAGCAGTCTCTGCAGCAGCCCTGTGTCCCTGTGGCTTCACAGGAGAATAGAAGGATAATACTCCTTCTAGAGAGAGTAACTAGGTTCAGCAGAATTTCATGCTGTTTGATTGCATGCTTATAAGCACCTTTATAGAGCTCTCATACTAGTTTGTTATGGTGGCTCTTAGAGATTATTTATAGACTCTCTAATGTGGTGTTTGCAACCAAGGTGGTATTTTTTTATATTAGTCTTTATATAAGGAAAATCCTGTTGGGAACTTCTGAAAAGGTCAGAAAATTCTGGATTATAAGAAACACTCCAGGTTGAAGAACTTACTCATGTAAGTATTGATCCAAGGTTGAGGCAAAATGTAATATTGCAATATGCAATGTTCACCACAAAATATTTTACAATGTTGATGATATAAAATCTAGAGAAAGACATTACAATTGTTTAATATCTGATGAAAGTGTCACTGAATTGGTAGTTCTAAGATGTGTTTGTAGGCAAAGAGTAACTGATTGGAAGTAGATTATACACAGTTTTCTTTGAATTTCGTAAAGAAGAAGTTTTTCATGTTTCTTGAATTTCTATATGTAAAAAATTATGCCTCTGTTCATTTTGATGTCTGGTCCATTTACACCTGGAGACCATCTCATGAGCAGCCAGTTCTTTAGTACTCTACTCCAATACTGGTCAGGGAAGAGAGAACAGTCTGTTAATGGATAAGGCCTTTGCTTTCCTTTACCAACCAGGGAGCTTTGTGTTGGGGCTGTATTCAGCATGGCTTCCTTCTTTCGGGTGCTTCACTCATCTTTTTCTTCCCACTTGTCAGTTATTTCGTTACTACCTTGGGGAAATTCTAGTTTTTCCTCTCTGTTGATCTTTGGAATACAGTCACTTTCTCCTCCTCCTCCTCCTCCTCCTCCTCCTCCTTTCCTCTTCCTCCTCATTCTCCTTCTATTTCCTCTTCTATTTTTTTTTTGTTTGTTTTTTTGTTTTTTTGTTTTTTCAAGACAGGGTTTCTCTGTGTAGCCCTGGCTGTCCTGGAACTGACTCTGTAGACCAGGCTGGCCTTAAACTCAGAAATCCACTTGCCTCTGCCTCTCAAGTACTGGGATTAAAGGCGTGTGCCACCACTGCCCAGCTCTCCTCTTTTTTTAAAGGTTTGATTGTTCTTCACCAGGTATCAAAGAGGCATCATCTTTTCTGGCATCTTGGCCAGTATTATCTCCATTCGTAATATAAAAATCTTCCCAAGCCTAATTTCACTAACAGTTTGTTCTGGTTCAGTTTGTTTGTTGTTTGTTTGTTTGTTTGTTTGCTGAGAATTTTTGTTTGTTGTTGTCATTGTTTGTTTGGTTTTGGTCTACATGATATAAGCTAGAGTCATCTAAAAAGAAGGAATGCCAATCAAAGAATGTCCCCCATTAGATTGGCTTGTATACAACTTGGAGAGGCATTTTTTTTTTTGATTAATGATTGTTGTGTGAGGGCCCACTCCTGTTTGTGTTGTCATTCCTAGTGTAGACAGGCTTGGATTGCATAAAAAGGAATTCTAAGTAAAGCCAGTAAACAGCATTCCTATTTGGTCCCTGACTAGGTTCTTACATCAGTTTCCTGACTTCCCTCAATGATGGAATGTGACCTAGGAGTTGTAACATGAAATAAAGTACTTTCCTCCCTTAAACTGTTTTCTGCAATGCAATAACAGTAGAAACTAATTAACACACAGTTAAAACAGACACCTCACGCTAGCAGACAAAAACCTTAGTATCAGGAATAGGTTACCTATTTTTAAAGTTGTTAGCAAATGGAGTCACACAGTCTATCTCCAAGCATAAGCTATTTTTAATACTTCTGGATAGCCTTCCTACCACCGAAATGTGACAAGAGGTACCTATTGCTGAAGATACCACATATTTGAGTCACAGAACATGGAGATATCAAGCTTGTATTCATCTGTAAACTTTATCGCTACTGGCTAGCATTCATGGTGCTAGGAGTTATCCATGCTGCAGGAAATAACTTAAGACTCAGTCTCACCCAGCTGTGAACCCTGCAAGCTACAATGACTGGCTTGACAAAACAGAACTACTGGAACAATAATAGTACTAATGTTATGGGGGTAACCAACCCCTTTCTGCTTGGCCTTCTCCGTTCAGTGAAATGCATGCCTGGCACTATTAAAGAGGCTAAGAACCTATAGTTAGATGGACAATGGGCTCTAGGAAAAACCCAATGCTATTATTCTGCTAAATTAAAAAATAGTAATAAATATTAATTCCTAAATTATTATTATTTTGCTATGCCCATAGATCAGAGAATTTAGTCCTTAGTAATCAGAGAAATGAAAATCAAAACGACCCTGAGATTACACCTTTCAACAATCAGAATGGTTAAAATCAAAACCTCAGGTGACAACACATATTGGCAAGGATGTGGAGAAAGAGAGACACTCCTCCATTGTTCGTGGGATTGCAAACTGGTACCACCACTCTGGGAATTGGAAATAGATCTACCTGAAAAGCCAGCAATACCACTCTTGGGAATATACCTAAAAGATGCCCATGCCACTGTGTTCATAGCAGCCTTATTTGTGATAGCCAGAAGCTAGAAACAACCCAGATGTCCCACAACAGAGGAATGGATACAGAAAATGTGGTACATTTACACAATGGAGTACTACTCAGCTATTAAAAACAAAGACTTCATGAAATTCGCAGCCAAATGGATGGAACTAGAAAATATCATCCTGAGTGAGTTAACTCATCCCAAAAGGACATGCATAGTATGTACTCACTGATAAGTGGATATTTGCCAAAAAAAAAAAAAAAAAAAAAAAGTACATAATACCCAAAATACAGTCCACAAAACTCAAAAAAAGGTCAACAAGTTGAAGGACCCAAGTGAGGATGCCTCAGTCCCACTTGGGAGGGAGAAGAAAGCAACCACAAGGGGGGGGGGATCTGGGAGGGAAAGGAGAGGTGGGGGAAGAGGGGAACATGATCTGGTATTGGGTGGCAGAAAAGGCCTGAAGCCCTGAGGACCAGCAGAAAGAATGGAAACAGGCAACTTCAGGAGGTAGGAGGTTGAGGGGACCCTCCAAAATGCATCAGAGACCTAGGAGGTGAGAGACTCTCAGGACTCAAAGGGAGGACCTTTAGATGAAATGCCTTACAGCTGGGAGAGGGAACTTATAAAGACCACCTCCAGCAGGAAGATAGGGCATCAAGTGAGGGATGGGGTTGCCATCCCACAGTCAAAACTCTGACCCATAATTGTTTCTGTCTGAAAGAACTGCAGGGATGGAAATGGAGAGGAGCCTGAGGAAAAGAAAGTCCAGCAACAGGCCCAAAGTGGGATCCAGCTCAAGGGGAAGTCCCAAGGCCTGACACTACTACTGAGGCTATGGAGTGCTCACAAAAAGGGACCTATCATGACTGCCCCCGAAAAGCCAACAAGCAGTTGAAAGAGTCAGATGCAGATATTTGCACCCAACCAATGGACAGAAGCTGCTGACTCCTGTGGTTGAATTAGGAAAAGCTGGAAGAAGCTGAGGGGAAGGGTGACCCTGTAAGAGGAACAGCATTCTCAATTAACCTGTACTCCTGAGATCTCTCAGACATTGGACAACCAACCAGGCAGCATACACCAGCTGATATGAGGCCCCCAACACATGTACAGCAGAGGACTGTCAGGTCTGGGTTCAGTCAGAGAAGATGCACCTAACCCTCAAGGCACTGGAGTCCCCAGGGAGTTTAGAGGTCTGGTGGGGAGGGGGTTGAGGGTGGGGACATCCTCGTGGAGACAGTGGGTGGGGAGGAGGTATGAGATGTGGAACAGTTAGAAGGTGGATGGGGGGGAATAAACTCTGAGTGGAAAAAAAAGATTAAATTATAAGAAGGAATATAAAAAATGCAGAATAAAATGAAGAAGAAGAAGAAGAAGAAGAAGAAGAAGAAGAAGAAGAAGAAGAAGAAGAAGAAGAAGAAGAAGAAGAAGAAGAAGAAGAAGAAGAAGAAGAAGAAGAAAGACTCTCCCTGGAATAGATGGGAAATAGCACAAAGACTCTCAACTGGTTAAAACATTCAGAGAACAAAAGACCTTGGAATATTCAGCCCTTAACTGGACATTCATAACTATCTCTCCCCTCAAAGTTCAGGTATATGTGTGGAAAAAAGAATAGTAAGACACTAAGAGCCATAGTAGTAAACATCAACAAGTCAAACAGTGTTTTCCAGACATGACAGAGTAGATCTGCATATAACCCCCCAGCAGTTTTAATAGCATACATAAGACCTTCTAAAGCTCCAGCGAGACAAAATCCGTCCACATAAGGGAAAAGGTGTATGTGTAAAACCACCACTAGCTGAGGGAGTATAGTGTTGACACTTGATGCCAACTGGAAAAAAGAGAGTCAGTTTCCTTCATTGACATGATCTTCTGATAAGTTGACCATATACCAAGGCTAGCTGGATAATGGAAACAGCTCAATGGAGAACACACACACACACACACACACACACACACACACACACACACACACACCAGAGTATTTTTTGGCCTTCATCAGAAAAATATTCTCCCTGGAATAGATTGGAAATAAGCACAAAGTCTCTCAACTTGTTAAAACATTCAAAGATGACTTCTTTTGAACAAAAGAGAGTAATACATGAGGAGGTTTAATATGCTCAAAGCACGATTTGAAATTCTCAAAGAATTAGTAAATGTATTGCAAAAAATGCCATCTGGATTAATGTGGCATTTTCATAAGAATGTAGAAAATTTTTCTCAGAAGAGCAAAGTTGTCCACCAAAGAGATTCTGAGAAGGCATATTCAATGTAAAACTTCAAGAATGGAAAGAGGTTCTCCCCACAACAGTGAAGAAGAGTGGGTACTTACTGTCATTTGTTCACTATGTTAATAGGGATTCTTATATCATGACCTCTTGAAAGGGTAACTGTAACACCCATATACTAGAGTATTCAAATATATATATATATATATATATATATATATATATATATATATGCCTAGATAAAACAAGACATAAGACAAAAAACAAAAGGAAATATTGAAATTTTCATGCATACAAAATTAAAAATATAGTTAGGGCAGAGTGCCAGAAACAAAAATGAGAATGAAGTTATAAGCTGAGAAAAGGCATGCAAACACAAATGGCAGAGTTATTTAAAGTCCATAAGACTCATGATCAAGTATTAAAAGAAATGAGAATAGGTAAATAAAAGGTTGAGGAAATCATCATTATTTGTGGAGAAAAACTAAATTATTAATAATGTACTAAGCTCAACTCAAACAGAGTAATTCAGGAAGCATATGATAAATCCATTTTGGAGAACCATTTCATATCTACTTAAATAGAAAAGCATTTAAAAGTTGAGTAATAAGAGGCTACATTACTTTTTATATGTGATAATTAGAGTGAAAATTTGTATATTCACTTAGGAAAATAATTTATCTTTAGCTAGTCATGTTCAAGATTAATTTTTCCAGGACCAAGTAAGTTTCTTTCTAGAAACTTTTATATCACAGAGATATGTGTGAGGAGTATATATATAGATATTAACACAGCAAATGGAAATAGTCCAAAATCTAACTAACTGGTGGAAAAAGAAATATATTTTATGCAGTTATATAAGGGAGTATTTCATAGTAACTAAATAACAAATGAAAAATAAATATAGAAATAAAGTTTAGGAAAGAAATATAGAATAAACACTATTCATGGAAATTTGTAAACAAACTTCATTTAAGAATATTGTCTACATGTATACATGTTGATAATCTTACATGTATATGTATGCATATGATGTATATAATTTGTATATGTATTTATAGAAAAACATGAGCCACAAAGTACATAACTTTCAAAAACATAAGGATTCTATATTGTTCTCACAATATATAATATGTGTTGATAGTTGAAGCACAGTAAATATTTGACAACTTAATTCAGTAATGAAAGCCAGGTTTTATGACTTTCAACATTAATTATGTTAATAGTTATATAAAATTAGTTAAGGCCTTTATAAACACATATTATCTGAAGAGGAAACCTAATTTGTTCTCAAAATGGCTAAAACCAAATAACTCTGAAAACATTGCTAATTTTATCTTCATTTTTCCTGTTTCACTTAAATCATTACAACATGTGTTTTTAAATTCCAAAGCCATATCCTCCTCCATTTTTTCAAGTTTAATCATTGACAGGCATTAAATTCAGATGTAGCAACATGGTGTCCCAGATAGAAAAGTCACACTTACCTAACAGTTGGATCGCATTGCTTAAGCACTGAGTGGAAAAGTCTAAAGAGACAATGTTCTCTCACACATTGCATCCGTAATTTTATTTGACTTATATGGTTCATAAATTATAGGAATTGAGAGCCACTTCATAAAAGGACAAAAGCATTTTCAATGTTTATGTGAATACATAGCTCCAAAAGTGTCTCAGGGCTCCTGAGTCCTTCCTTGGGAAGCAAGGAGTTTACATTCTGAATGTTGGCAAAGGTACCAAAAGCAATTATTTAACATACATGTGTAGCTTTAATGATTCTTACATTTTATTTTTAAAAGCGAAGTTTGCTGTGATACACATGATCTATGTTTATAGCATGTCAACAGTTTAACCTGTGATACAAATCTGGCCTAGAATTTTTGCTAAGTATAAAGACAGTATACATCTGGCTTCACCCACCTGACTGTAAGATTAAACTCTGCTCAAGATATTTAGTGCTGATACTCTATTTAATGAAATCACCACCTCCTCTTGATCTTATTTTTCCCATTTCAAGCAGGTTCAAAGAAAACAGATGTGAAGACAATAAAGGCTAAAACTGAGCCAAGAAAACCACAAGGAACCCAGCTGTTCTGAATTATGTGGCCAGAACCACCATGCCCCCAAGTGAAAGGTAGCATTTGGAAAGAGTCTAATCTGTAAAGCCTAAGCTGCCTAAAATGACAGTAAAGTTGTTTTTGTTCCTCTAACTGAAAAACTACTCACTCAGCTTGTGGGGTCCTCCCCTAGGGAGCACCTCACTATGCCTGTTGACACTCAGGGAGTGCAGAGCCATCACAGCTCCTGAGTGAAGTTTTCCCCCAAACACAACTTGGTCCTCTTTAAAAGGAACGCTCATTCCCTCTAATGGTGATGCTATTGACCACTGTAAAATTAACTCCTTTCCAAGAGACTGGCATTTACCAAGTTTTAGTCAGCATTGCTCATCCGATGGTGGAAGCCTATATCATGGCGGCCAGAAAAACACTCTCTGCAAGTCCTGACTGGGATGTCTGAATATTTGATACTACTCTATATTATATACCCAGGTCTGGAAGATGTTCCTCTTCCCATCATCAAAGATGCTTCCAGAATGAAGATGGCTTCCAGCCATGACACCCACAAAGCAATTTGAAAGCCTGCCCATTAATAATTAAAGACTGGCCTTTATAATTTTTCCAATATGTGACCTTTACAAGGATACTGGTAAAATTCAAAAACACGGATGTTAGCATCTGTTACTGCTCAGCACCATAGGGAGTAGTATTCACCTTAGGCCAGTTATACAAGAAGAGAATGGTGGATGACTTAAGGAAACAGTGCTCTCCAGACATAACTGAGATGTATTGTGAACCCAGAGTGATTGTGACAGCACACACACAAAATGTACACAGGATCAGGATCGAGCCAGACAAAATTGCAGCATAGAGGAAAGGTGGGCATGATGTACTACACCTGCCTGAGGAGATATTAGCATTTTATGACTCCTGGGAGAGGAAAAGTCACTTTTCCCAACCGTGAAACAACTGGTTTATCACATTCAGAACCAACTCCATGAGTAGTTGCCCAAAACAAAGTGGACTTCATGAGTTTTGTTCTTATTGTTTTGTTTTATGAGAAAGAGAAAGAAAAGAAGAGAACATGAAATTGGGTGGGTAGGGAGGTAAGGGAGGGTCTGAGAGGAATTGAGCAAAGTGGTAAATATCATCAAAATGCATTGTATCAAAATCTCAAAGAATTAATAAAAACGTTTTTTTAGAAAATCACTATGCAGAAACACAGCAAAGACAGTACTATTGCTGTAGTATATAGTACATGTTTCTATTGAAACCCAAGAGCAGCATGAGGTCCTCTTCTACTTTCTAAATCATCTCTTTTGCTGAGGAGTTTTGGTCAATGAAGAGTCAACACCATGAACTATCATGGAAATGGTTGAATATCTATAAAGTGTTTGCTATGTATAAGAACCTGAGTTCTGATCACCAAAAGCTGCAGAAAATAGGGGCATAATGACATGCATCTGTAGCCCAGGAAATTGTCAGGGTCCCTGTTCATCACTTAGCCTAGGCAAACTGTGACTCTAGGTTCAAGGAGACTTCTGTCTCAAAAAATAAGGTGGAGAAGCAACTGTGTACAAAATCCTGACACCATCCTCTGTCCTTTATATGTGCCTACATGGGCTACTGTAAAAGCACACACACACACACACACACACACACACACACACACACACACACACACACGCACACACACACACACGAATTCTAAATCAATCTGAGAAAACTGTAAAACCCTTGGGAGAGGAGAAGATAAGCCCAGGTCCAGATTTGTATCTTTTAAACACAGTTGCTGCTGGATTGAGACTGGTATGAAGTTGCTAAGTTGGTGTTTACTGCCCAAAGTCAGTGTTTATGTGTCCTGGGCATCTGTTCTTTCAAGCAAGATTCACTCGAGGGCAATGTGAGCCTGAACAGTTCTGTGGAACACAATACAGCCTTCCTGTTTCTACAGCTGAGCCCTGGCACAATCAATGTAAAATATTATAACCAGGGAACACTGGAGTCCCATCTCTAAATGCTATATATTTTGAGATACTGATCTTCAAACATTTGTGTTTCCATTTACTAAGGGGCACTGGGATGTTGAAATCCCAGGCTGCTTTTATGTTTATTTCTAACATCTTTTTTTTTTTTTTTTTCAGAAAATCTGGAAATTATGTTCTTCTCCAGATGCTAGCCAAGGAAGCCAAGTCTGATCCATCAACAGTTTGCCAAAGATATCTCAGATCATTACAAATTGAACAAGACAAGATTCAATTGAATGACTAAATTCTTAACTTAGATTCTAAGCATTTCTAAACACCCATTAGTAGCAGTTTTCCAACACTTTTTGTTCTGTTACATCTCATTTGAAAATATGCATTTATGTAGATAAAACGAGCACGTAGCTTTTGTATACCCTCCAAACATAATTGTGTTGCTCAAACAATTTTATGCCAAACAGAAAACCTACTGATTAGTGTACTGAGTAGTCCTAGTACTCAATTCCTTGCTCCATCTCTTCTGCATACATTGTCAGATATCTGACTTGGACCTTTAATTTCAGCTTTACTAGTTTAGACCATAATAAAATAACCTTTACTATTTTGTATTTAGCTGTCTGATATCTAGAGCATAAAGGTATATGGCAAATGGGTTTCAGGAAAGTGTTAGAAATTAGAAAATGTGATTTGCATATTACAGACATCTATTTTTATCCAAGCAGTAATTCAGCTGCCTAAATTTGCATTCACTGTGAAGGTAATAGGTATATGGCCGTGGTGTTTGATAAGAATGGCTCCAATAGGATCATACAGTTGAGCAGCTCCTGCCCAGGTGGTGGAACTGTTTCAGAAAATTTGGGACATGTGGCCTTGTTGGAGGATGTGTGTCACTGGGGGAAAGCTTTGAGGTTTTAAAAGCCCAAGCCATTCTCCCTCCCTCCCTCCCTCCCTCTCTCTCTCTCTCTCTCTCTCTCTCTCTCTCTCTCTCTCTCTCTCTCTCTCTCTCCATCCTGCTTGCCTACAGTCATACTCTCCCCTATGATGGTCTCTAACTCTCTGGAATTGTAAGCCTCAATAAATGTTTTCTTTTGTAAGTTGCTATGGTCATGATGTCACTTCACAGCAATATGAAAGTAAGTAAGAAAACAGGTATATGTATTAAGGTGGAATAGGAAAACAAAACTTAGCCCAACATGAGAAAAAATTTTTTCTGATTTTGAATAATGACAAATTTTACATTTTTACATAAACTACCAATAACTCTCTGATTATTCTTTAATTATATAATCCTTCTCTTTCAATTACTATAGAAATAAAGTTCAAAACTAGCGAAAAACTAGTGACCTAACTAAATCATAGCCTGGAATTTAGTGTTGTCACAAGGTCATGGTGGTGAGTTGTGGGTTAGAGGTGCACAGTCTTCATTGTTCTTTGTTGGAAACCAAGCATATATGTTAACATAACGTCCATACTTGGCCTTCTTCTCTTTATTCCTAGACAAAAATTAAGGTTAAGGAAGTAAACTACAATTTTCAAAAACTTGACTGCATCTTGACAAGTGGTCCTATTTGCAATAAGAAGTGGCTTAAGAAACAAAAATCTAGCAAAGAGCTAAATCATGATCAGTTATTAGATATTAAGTCTGCCTCTAAAGCTGTAGACTGACTGTAGAGTCCATTCTGCAACACAGCTGCCTTGTCTGATCTCAGTGGGAGAGGAAGTGACTAATCCTTTTGAGACTTGTTGGGACAGGGCGGGGGAATATCTGGGGGGGCACCCTCTCAGAAGAAAAGAGAAGGGGGTAAGGGGAGGGATCTGGGGGGACTGGGAGTGGGGACTAGAAGGAACCAGCATTTGGGATGTTAATTAATTAATTAGAAATAATTTTTAAGTCTCATGTCTCAGGCATACTGTCTGTTGACTTCTGAAATAATGTCTTTAGATTCCCTTTTTCTCTGAAAACCCGTTTTTAATCCCATCAGACCACATGAAAAGATACTCACTACTAGTACCCATACTTCATCCTGCCTGATCCTCTCTCACTTCTTCACAAGCTTCAGGAGGCTGGACTATCTGTGGAATGAAACGTGACTGAGAACTCAAGTTGTGCTAAGCATGCAATAGTGGAAATAAATATGTAAATCCAATAACAATGTTCTGTTTGAGAAGGAGAAATAAAGGCTAATTCATCTAGAAAATCCTTCAACATACATGGTCTTGCTCTGCAGATGGGTTTCTTCTAAGCCTTCATGCCCAGTGCCCACAGTGTCTCTTTTGTGATCTCCCAGGAGACACAATTATCCTCCGCCTTGGGCTTCCAGGGAACTTGTCATCTTCCTCATAGCCATCCCACTAGAACTGTGTGTTTGTGACTGACCAATGTGCTTGAGTAGTTGTAGGCTTTGCAGACTTGTTAATAATAGGAAGCTGACAGGATCCTTATCGGATTTAAATGGGAGCCCTAGACACCCTCACCAGAGCTTAATGAGAACCCTTTGTTTCAAATGGCATTTTAATGGAACCCACATGCAAGGAAAATAAGTGGTGATGCCCTTTGATTTGGGTCTGTCCATTTTGAGGCCACAGATTGTCATCACACTTATACTTGTCCAAACTTCTAAAAAAAATATGAGTATAGTTTTGAGCAAATTTCACCGATATAATAACCTTCTTTAGTCAACCGAGCTACCCCAGCCAGAGACAATTCTTAAAGTAGTCACTTTAAAAAAAAAATTACTTGCCAAGTAATAGGCTTGTTAAATACCAAATGTCAAAACCAGACCTCTGCAGTGACTAACAGGCATTCACTGAAGCAAAGGAAAACATTCGAACCCAGTGGAATGCTAATCTAATATAAATGTGCTTATGCTAGCAAACAGCAAATCTGAACAAAAAGCATGACATAAAAGACAATAATTTTATATAAATATAATTATACTAGAAAATGCTAAATTTTACATGAGTTGCACTTTTAGAATGTAAACTATGCATTTTTTTGTATGTATGCCCAAATTTTACCGACTTAAATGTACCTTAGATCTCAATCTGGTTTCATAATCAAAGTGATTTTGATCAGTAACAAAGTGCTTCAGAATAGATGTGAAAGAATTTATAAATGTCCTTGATTCAAAGATATGAGAAGGCATTTAGACTCAACCTCCTTAAAGATAACTAGAGACATCAGATACAGAAAAAGTATTATGATGTTAAAGTAAAACATTTGGAGACGAACAGTTATGAACTAACATCTTAATCCTTATTCTTATATATAAAACTTTTGACTTTTCTAGTATGAAATAACTAATTTTCCTATGTTGCCATCTTTTAACAGTTAAATTGCTGGTTGTTTTATGAGTTCAATAACGTGATTTATAAAAAAAATCTGATCCATAGCTCGAGTCCATGGTAATATAGCCTGTGCATTCTGGTCCTAGGGATAGCAACTTTTACAGACTCACTTTTGTGCAGATTCCTTGTTCCCTTTATTGGGATGTCTCCTTTGCCTTTTAACGTGATACTAAAAGAGTCAGCACTTTAGCACACGTATTCCTTCTCAATACTATTAAGAGTCCTTTGCAAGATAAAAGACTGGGCTTCACTAATTTACTAAATTTTCTCTTTCAAGAAAAAGATTCAGTCTCTAAAATCCTTTGGGATGCCTAAAATAGTGATTTTATAATCACATGATATCTCTTATTTATTAACTCATTCAAAGCCTTCCTGAAAAAGATGGATTGAAGAATAAATTAACTTGTTCCAGAGTCATTTTAGGTTATCTTTCCCTTGACTTAAACTTTGGATAATTTTTTCTGGACTAAAAAGTACATCTGTACTCAGTAACATGAAGTAGCACCAGGAAAGCTGACTGACTGCTGATCCAGAACTCCTTTTATAAAGCCACTGGCTCTCTTTTAAGCCTTGCTGACCTTATGTTTGGCAAAGGAGGATTCTACTCTGTGTCCTGGAGGACTTTTCTTACTTTCTTACAGTTGATTGGGAAAAGCTATCAAAACCCTGAAAGACTGAGAAAATGCAGCACGAAGCCCTCAGTTCCAAGATCGCCGTTCTTGATAGTCCTTTTTTGTTTTTTTCAAGCCTGCACTTGGTTTTTCCAAATTCTTGCTCCATTTCACAGGCCTTTAGAAAGGAAGTCAGAGTTCTTCCTTGTGAAATAATTTTTGCTAACTCCTCTCAAATATAGACATCTTGGCTAACAGGAACGAACTTGAGAATAAGATAAAGAGACGCGTGTAGACAATCTTGGACACTCTGTAGATGATGTTGAGAGCAGTGATTTTAAAGTTGTGGCCTTGGCTGTAGAGAGAAGGGTGGAGTGGAAAACACACATTAAGCACTAATGTGCGGGCCCCTCTTGATAAATGGATCCCTTTCCACAGCACCCACGACTCTGCCTGTTCACAGCATGACTCACAGCCCCCATTTCTCCCTCACTTTGAAAAACATTGGCGATGTGAGCTGGCGAGATGGCTCAACCAGCAGAGGTGCCTGCTGCCAAGCCTGGCCAGCCGAGTTCCATCCCTGGGTCCCACACGATGGAAGGAGAGAAGCCGCTCTCACTGGCTTTCACACACATGCTGTCACACCCCCACACCCAAACACATGCAGCCACACACGCTCCCACACAAAATAAATACGACAAATATTTTTGACAGGAAAACATTGGCAATGGTACATCAGTGAGTGAAAATTACTGAAGTCTCTTTGATGTCATAGACAGGAAGTGGCAGGATGCTGACCTTCAACAAAATATTTCCCCTTTCTGAGTGGTTGAGAGACAATAGAAGATTTACTACAACCCCTTCCAGTGGCATTGTACTTTTCTTCTCCTCTTCCCCTACCCAAGCCTCTCTCTTTCCTTCTTTCCTTCTTCCTTCCTTCTTTCTTTTTCTAGGTATTTTTTTCTAATGCTCCCAATCACATTATATTTACATTGGTCATTTCATAGTCAAAGAGAGTCCCATGGATACAAAGTTAAAGCTTTTGACTAATGAGTTATCTGAGTACTTCACATTTGATAGAATATGCCTTTACTAACCATACCCTGCACAACAGATCAGAGCAATGGACATAGAATTTGCATCCCCAAAGCATGAAAACCACCTTCCTATAACTTCACTGGTAGACTCCCGGGCATGTGGCAGCACGTACTTTATAAAATATTTTGTTTATAGGATATTCTCAGAAGGGCTCCCATTGCTATGTCTTCCTTAGATTTGATGCTAAACATCAAAAGAATCAAAATGTCCAAATATCAAGTCCAAGTAGGAAATGTTTCAAGAGAATTTATTTTGGTACCAATTTTACTTTTCTCTGAATTTCAAGAACAGGAGTGTGGACTTGACCTCAGACCACTGTGTTACACTGAGTTCACTGTTAACTATCCTACTCTGTTACTCTCTATTGCAAGACCCAAGGCAGCCATATTGCTTCCAGCACATCTACATTACAGGCTGGACAGACTGTACTAAACAAATAAATCACCCTAATTTCAAATTATTAAAAGTGATAAAAGAATTGAGAAAACTTGTACCATAGCACTGAACTTTATATGATCACATTCCAAAGTATAGATTTTTACAACAGGATGAAGGGCTTCAATTCTGTTTGTTTAAAACATTTCTATGTTGTGTTTCTTCTGGTGATTTAATGTGCAAGGAAGGAGCTTTGTCCTATAGAAGGTATTTGTTCATAGTTGTGATATTTTTTCTTTTCTACCCCCTTTGATATTTTAAACAGAAGCCAGCTAGCAATAGTTCTGTTAGCTATAGGCATTTGATTTCTATTTTTTAATGAGAACATTTTTATGACCTCATCCAACTAAGTTTCTTCTTTGCCTTTAATTACCCTTGAGTCTTTCTCTTTGTAATGGTTCAGCTTGTTCTATTTGTCTTTATCTCATGACTGCTTTTATCATGTGATGTGGAGTGAGGGAGGAGCAGCTAAACTACAAATTAGTTTGGGAATTCTGCTACGCATAGAGAAGAGCCAGTAACACCATCTTGAAAGGAAAGAGGAACCAGAGGTGCCTGGCAATGAACATGACAAATGTAGAGGATCCCACAGAAATAAAAGGAAAGGGAGGAACGTGTCCCTTTCCCATGCTGCAGATATGATAAAGAGGAAGACTGAATTTTATTCAGAAGATGGAGCCTGCTCTGTGAAACCTCATTAGAAATGGTTTGAAAACAGCTCTGAAGTCGTGATGAGTACTGATAATAAACATCACGTGCTAACCAAAACTATTGACCTCATCTAATTCTAAAATTGATTATGTATATAGCTACATATTGCTTTTGCTCAAAGCTTTGCCATTCACCTCACTAATACTTATGAGCACAGAAATAAAAGCACCCACCCTCATGGGCCTCTAAGGGTATGCAATTTGAACAAAACTCCATGATACAGTAAGGCAGTTTACATGGATGGAGGCTTTCAAATGTCTCATCAAATGCATGAGATTTTGGGGTCATAACATGGTAAGGGTGCTTGTCAGAGACTAAGAAGCAAAAAAATGGTGCTTGCTGACATAACGGAACATGGACTCAAAGGGCTGCCTATGGGAAAGTGGTTGTTGATTTAAAAATAATTCTACCGACCTTCAAATGAAGCACATCTTGCAACTGAACACCCTACCTTGGTTGACTGTTAGACAGCATTACAATTATTATTCAGTTATCCCTGATAACTTTGGCATGGAGAATTTTTCCTGAAGGAGAAACATAAAGTGAATTGTGTACATTATTATACAAACAAGCCTCACACCTAGCAACTGTCAACACTCATGAAGGCCCACACCCTGCTGACTCTGTTCCAGGGGCAGGAAACCATGTCACACTGTCCCTTCCACATGACCATGCATGACTTGGCAAGGAAAGACATAAGAGAATATAGATATCTCATGTTTGTGGATTGGTAGAAACTATTTACAATTACTATCATGAAAATCATTGTTCTACTAACCACCATAACAGATTCAATGCTATCCAACTATAATCCACATGCTATTATTCATAGAAACAGAAAAAAATACTATCCTAAAATTCATATGGATCCACAAAAGATCTCAGATGACAAAAGCAATCTTGAGCAAGAAAAATAATGCTGACAGAGGAAGGCCTTGGGGAGCCACAAAGCCATGGGGATCAGGCCTGGAATGAGAGGAGGGTTGAGGCAAGTTCAAACCATGAAAATCCCATCCTGAGATTCAGCAGGGGGAGAATTCTCCCCACTTGCCCAAGGCCTGCATGTCCTGGCACTTGAAGACCTGGGCTCCCACCTTTGCCCCACCATAGGAGGTCATATAGCCCAGTAGGTAGGTTAAATTTCCTCTTCCCTTATAAGGTCATGTCTGCAACACCTGGAATTTTTCCTTATGCAAATGAAACATCCCCAGCACTCTGGCCAGTGATGTACACTCACCTCATAGCCTCCACTAACCCCCAAAGGTTTACATTGCCTTTGTTTAACCCAATTAAACAAGCAGTCTCATGGAAGTCTGCCTCCTGAGACTCTTCTTGCTATGATCACTCTCCAACTGAGATCTCATCACCCCTGGCCATACCTGACTCAATTTCCTTCTCTGGCCACTGGTAGTAATTGTTGGAGATCACTCCATTATGGGTTGGGCAGTGGAGTGGGAAAGACAGTAAGTATTACTATTTCAGATTTCTAAATATATATCAGAGCTATAGTAATAAAATATCCTGTTACTTGTACAAAAATAGATATGTAGATGAATGGAATACAGTACAAGCCCAAACATGAGAACATGTAACGTTCTCTGATGTCCATAAGTGTTACAATCAAGTCCAAAGTGATTGTTATCTCCTACTTACTTGGTCCAATCAGCATAATGTCATTAATATGGTGGATCGGTGTGATAATATGTGGGAGAGGCAGACAATCAAGAGCCGTTTGAAGTATGCTATGACACAAGCCTGGAAAGTTAGTGTGCACTTGAGGTAAAACTAAAGGTATGCTCTTGGCTTTGCTAGCAGAAAAAAATGATTGCTTCTAGTGGTCCTTATGAATGGGCATTAAGAAAATGGCATTTGTAAGATCAGTAGCTGCATGCCATATTCTAGATATGTTAACCTGATCATGTAAGTTTATCACATTTAGTCAACATCTGCAATCAAAATCACTACTTGATTGTGATAATTAATTGTCATTCTCCATGATCCATCTGCACAAGCCAAATAGGACAGTCTTGGGGATGTGTTGGGAATTACCCCCTGCATGTTTTAAATTCTCAATGATGGCCCTAATTTGTAATTCCTGCAAGAATTCAATATTGATTTGGGTTCACTATTTTCCCTGGTGGAGATCTCAAGTGGTTTCCATTTGGCTTTTCAATTGCTTTCCATGACCTTTTGATGCCCTCAGAACCAGTACCACCTGGGAGACTCTTACACATTATCCAGTTTGGCTGATGACATCATGTATAACCTTGGTTTCCCCTAGACTACAATTTCTGTGTGCTGACTCCAAGAAAATAGTTCTAGAAGATTTTACCTCAATAATGCTGCTCTCCTTTTAATCACTTAATTGTCAACTCCAGATGATCAGAATGAATTGTTCCAGAAAAGCAAAAATAATATAAGATCCTATAAATGGCCCCCATAGAGTTTTCGCTTCCCCCAGAAGTTTCCCAAGTGAGGCCTCTACTGTGTCCATTGCTCTTAGCATTCTTATCCTCAAACCTCCCAAAGCACAGAATACTCAATAGCTTTCCCAGCAGAAAGATGAAGTGCCACCACAAGCTTCCCCCACACAAATGATCAGTTAAGGCACAACAATCCCTCAGCTGCTACCCATTTCTGTCTTAGTTAAGGTTTCTTTCACTGTGATAAAACAAACACCACGTTCACAAGCAACTTGAGGCCCTGAGGAACGCTGTTTAGTGACTTGCTTAGTCTGTGTTCTTATACAACTTAGAACCAGCTTCTCAGAGTTGGCACAACCTTCCTGTGGGCCTACCCTTCTCATATCAATAACCAATCATCAATCAGGATGTCCCAGTTTTAGCCACAGATTGATCTGATGGGTCATTTTCTTGGCTGAGATTCTTTCTTCCCAATTGACTAGCTTGCATCAAGTTGACATAACACTAGCCAGTACAATAACTTAGGACATTTTTCCCCAAATTTTGCTGTTTCAAATTAAAGAAAGGATAGGAAAGAATGTCTTATATACTGGACATTAAGTATCATTTGGGACATTATCACCTCATTTAAAGGGGAAGAGAATCCTGTTGCCTTAGTGACTTTGGCAAGGCCATGAACCAACCATCTTCCAGAATTTTCTGAAAACAGAGATCCTTGATTTTTACCAGGAATTTTCTATGCCTGAACTTTAGACACTAACAAATCCTGCAAATATCTAACTGCTTTCAGCAGTATTCAACTAGAAAACAATGTTATCCCTATAATAAAATAGTATTATTAGAAAGGATGGTTTGAGAGTTTTTAAATTCAACATGAACACTCACATAAATGCACTGTCAGAAACATAGAAATACATGCATTCTTATAGTCAAAATGTATAGAGTAACAGTAGACTAAATAAGGTATATATGCCTTGTTCACAGAAGTTTGCCAGTCCCAATTTCTCTTAAAGTGTGTGGGGGGAGTCTATGTGTGAGTGAGTGTGTCTCTATGTGTATGTTTCTGTGTGAGTGTGTTTATCTGCCTGTGTGTGTGAATCTGTGTTTCTATGTGTATGTGTCTGAGTGTTTCTGTGTATGTGAGTATGTCTATGTGTCTGTGTATATGTGTGTGAGTGCGTGTGTGCATGTGTGTGTGTGTGTGTGTGTGTGTGTGTGTGTCTGTGGGTGAGAGTGTCCCTGTGTGTGTGAGTGTGTCTATACATGTATGCGCCTGTCTGTATGTCTGTGTGTGTGTCTCTGTCTGTACTGTTGTGCATGTGTGCCTGCATGTGTATGTGTATGTGTGTGTATGTGCTCACACATGCATGACAGAATAAGTACAAGGGAGTTAAAGAGGACATAGCAGAATTTAAAGAGCTAAAGGGAACTTCCCTGGAGAAGAGACACAGATGTGATTGATAAATGCTTGAGTGCTGTTAAGAAAGAAAGCAGAACTGGAGGGCATTCGTAGTTGAGCTGCTCCTTAGAGCTGAGTCAGTACAGAGCAGTGAGGGCTACAGCATCAAGATGCAGGACAGGATTTTGATGTACTTAGATAAATATACAAATTGTACATTGAGAAGACCATGTCTGTAGTAAGTGCCAATTTGAGCTGAAGCCCTTGGAATATTCAGGAGTTTGTTGTAGTCAGTCCTTTGTAGTTAGAGAATAGGTTGACAAGGGCCATGGTCAGCCGTGTTAAGTGTCCTTCTCCTTACAGTATTTTAGTGAGTCTATTTCATGTTTCTCGGTTCTGATGTGCTTGGTAAGTTTTCAGACTTTTTGCTCATACAGTGTAAACATGCCCATGTAGTCATGTTTCCAACATACTTTCAAAAGTTTATAAGTACTATCTTTTCTCTTTTAAGAATGATTTATTTATTGGTCTGTCCCTCATAGAAGGTGCCAGCCCAATGGTGGTGTCCTTGTATCTCACAATTGCCTTGTGCAGAGCCATAGTGCTTTTGCATTATCACTCAAATGGACCCAAGTGCTGCTTATAAAATGGAGTCAACTCAGTTAGCCAACACAGCCTGAAAAACACCATTTTACACTGAGTGGAGCCAAGTACTGCAGGGCCCAGCCTGATTTCAACACTCACCTAAAAGGAATGTCTTCTACAAATGCTATGAAACCCAATCATTGCCGTGTTCCTTTCAGTTTATCTCATTCCCTCACCCCCAACTCTAAGAAATAGAAGAGGACACCTGCTTCACAGAGAATACAAAACAGACTTGTGGAGGTGAGGCCACTTGCAAAAGATACTTACAGTGAAAAGGAGTCAGAGACAGGTTCCACAGCCTGAGTTAGGTTCCCCTGAACACTAAACTCCCACTTTCGGGTGTGCCTCTCCCCTTGGGCTCCCACTGTAGTGGTTTCTTCTCTCTGCCAAAGCATCACTTTGAATTGCTCTTCATTTTCTGGTGCTGTTGTTGCAGGTGTTGTATAATCTGTCTGCCTTTCTTGATCGACACTTTCTTTTCAGTTCCTTTGACGTGAATTCTAATTTCAAATATCTCTGAAACTAACAGACCGTCTGACATAAAGCTTGAGGATTTTGTGTCCTTCCTCTTCTGAGTTTGTAACACAAGTCTTAAAACGTTTGTCTAATTTCTTCTCCAACAGCAGTAGAATAATAATCATCAGCTTTCCAGGAAGTAAGGTGAAACTGGAGGAAAAGGACCATTGTCTTCTAAAAGTGAGACATGGGGACCATAGCATATACTGGAGTTCTTCACAGAAACTTCCATACTCTTCCAGTATGTGTGAAAGTTTTAAATATCATGGAAGAGGTTTGCCTGGAGCAACATGTCACCTCCTACACCATCCTTATCACCCAGAACCCTGAGGCTCAAGTGATCGAGATGAATTGCTCTTGCCAATAGCCTGTATCAGCTCAAATCACTTCCAAGTGTTGTGCATCCTTCAGCGATTGATTTGTAAATTACTTCTCTGTCAAGTGGTTAATAGTTTGTATTGGCATGACTTATAGTTTTCTTCCCAGATGGAAAAAATGCTTTTGACTTGAAACTCACAAAATTAACTCCAAAGGTACAACTTCAGTATTAAAAGTAGCCTCAAATGTGTGACGAGTCCAATCCAATACTTCTTGGGATTTGGAACTCTGGAACTGAAAACTCAAAGCTTCTCCCTGTCCCTAAAGCCATCATTTAATGGCTAGAAAATTAAAGCACATGGACTGGAGACATTTACTCCAAACAAGTTGAACGCAGTCTAGGGGTCTTATTCAGTGACGTCTAATGGACACATGCAATTTAGTTAAATCTCCCTGCATTATGCCAAATCAATACGTATTTATTCCCACCTTAGCTCTGACACTTTCAATAATTATTCAAATGGCATAAAAACAGAGGTTTTATCATCATCATCATCATAAATATTATTATTATTACTGCATAGTACTAAGAAACAAGCAGGCCAATCGAACAGAACTCTTTACTACAGTACAGTAAATAAACCTATCTTGACATTAAAAACTTAAATCCTGGAGAGACAGCTTAGTATTTAAAAGTAATTACTGCTTGTGCAGAGGACCAAGTCAGTTCCCAGCACCCTCACGATGTCACATAATTACCTGTCACTCCAGTTAAAGGAGATTTGATCCCCTCTTCTGATCTCCACTGGCTCCTGCAAACAAATGGTGCACATGATACACATGTATGCATACAGGCATGTGCATACACACACACACACATACAGAAACACAGAGAGCAAGAGAGACAGACACACAGACACACAGAGACAGACACACAGACAGAGAGAGGAGAGAGCAAAAATAATCAAAACCTACACAAATCCACCATAATAACTCTGTCTTCATCTTTCTTTCTGTAAAAAATGCAAGGTTTTGTGAATACAGATCAACTCAGTTGAGGGCCATTCTGGCAACAGTAACGTCTCTGTGAACCCAGAACACAAAATATTTTGTTTTGTCCTAATGCAACACTATTAATCAGTGGTTTTTATCTTTTATCGTGTAGCTAGGAAAATGCTGCGTGATGGATATGATCTCACTAGGCTGGGTTTCCTGTTACCCAAATTCCTAATGAACCTTCAAAGTTCCACCAACGTGCTGAGTACGACGAAGAAGAAAGGGAGAGAAAATTCAGATGGATCAATCAATAAGAGTCTTAGAGTGTGAATTAAGGGCTGGAAAAGAAAGAGAGAGAAATAGACAAGGATGAAGGATCAACAACTGGAAGGGAAAAAAACCTAAGACGATGATGTGAACATCTGAGATTTTGCTGTTTATGTAACTAATAAGGAGGCCTGGTGGTACTCCTAAAAGCAAGAACTGTAGTTGACTGGCTGAGGGGATGTGGGAGGCAAGTTTGGCACAAAGAGCAGACTCTTGTCAGACTAGAAGAAACTTGCAGATCAATGTCTCCAAAATTCTTATCCCTGACTCCCCCTTAGTCATTTCCTACCCTCGATCCAATGTTCGATAAAGAGGTCTCATTCAGCTGACACTTTCTCCCCTTTTATCAGACTCAAGAGAAAACAGTTGGCTATTGAAACATGCCTGACCTCAGTACACTGTCTGGAGAGATTAGTGTCTACACTGGTTAAGAACAAGGAATGGTCTCTGTTATAATTCCTCCTGTATCCCACTAAAGCCCCCACTGATTGTTCAATCACCAAACTAAAGGATACTTGTCAACTGGGAATGCACAAGGTGTTCCCTGAAAGTTCACTGAATACTCAAGCATCCACGCTTTGTTTCTTATCCTGATTTTCTCTTTATACAAGGTAAACAGTAAGTGAGATTTAATGGTCCTTGGAAAAGAGTGGAATTGGGAACTCACCAAGCTTGACATTATACTTGTCATATAATTTATTGTAGTTATATTAATTGTGCACTGTGGGAATAAAATAAATAGTTACCATAGATTCACACTAGATATAAAAAGGTTACCAATGAAAATGTCATTGGTTTTATTCCAATGTGTAGATAGGATAAATAACCTGGAGTTTCTGATACAGCTACTCCCAATTTGGAAAAGCTTTAATGAAAGCCTCAGAGGATTCTAGAGACTTTCTAAAATCTTCTCAGTGTCTTTTGAAACAGTTAAGTTTCTACTTCTACTCTTATTTAAAGAAGCTTCATGTACTCAGAAACATTATCAGAAATAAAATTGTTTTTAAGACTGTTCAGCCAGTATGTGCTTGGATGGAAAACATATTGGAGTCTAGGGAGAAAACAAAAATTGACAATCATATATCTACTTTATAAATCCCTATAAAATCTAATTAGGCAGTTTCTGTATAAACACAGAGTGAAAAGGGAGGCAAGCCAAGACTTGTAAATTGGAAAATATCCTTAAAGCCCTACGAGCCTGATATTTACAGAATGATTCATTCAGACAAACACTTCATCTTGGTAATGGAACTGTATCAAATCAAAGGCTAGTGACAAGAAAAGATTATCTCTTTTTTTGAATATAAAACTAAAACTTATCAAAGAATCAGCTAAATATCAATAGATACTATTTTACTATTTTAAAATAACAAATACCAAAATATAATGCTCTTTACTTTGTAATAGTAATGACTAAAAGCATATGACAATATAACAATACCAAATTCAAATGAAGCAAACCCTCATATGCTCTCTCTCAAAGATTAGCCTTGTGAAAATAGATTTGGATCACACAAAACAATAGAAAAAAATACAGAAGCAGGTGCCAAATGTTATCCTTAAGTCAAATCTATATATTAAAAATTAACACTTTTATATACTAAAATATATAATAAATATTTCTATATTAATATTATATACTATTTATATTTTGTTTATATATTTATATATTATATACATTATATGTTACAATATAGTATATATACTATATTATATATAGTATATAATATATAATATGTGTTATATATATTACATATAACATTATTATATCATGCATATCATATATAATAAATTATATAGGAATCCCAGTAACTGAAATGTAGCTGACCTGTATGGACTTATGAGGCCTGCATAGATGTTAGGTTGGATTTTTAAAGTCACTTGGAAGAAGAATGCAGGAGTAAAACCAGAACTCTGGAATAGCGAAAACATTTAAGGATGTGGTATTCACTCTAAGTATTTTATATCAACTTTTGGGGTAAAGTCTGATTTTTTTTTAATGAGTGGGTGAGAAGAGATGGTAGAATTCATCTCTTCATCCAATGAGAGAAAGAGATGAGACCTTGGATTTACGTGAATCCGATGCAGCAGTCATCAACAGTGTTTCGTAGAGTGGGTCTGTGCATAGCACCCAGTGGGACATGAGGTAGCATAGCTTAGAGCAGAGCTACAGCATGGGGTGTACAGGTGCCTAGGACAGGGAAGCCACAGGACATCTCCTGAAGGAAGAGATGGAGAATAAAGGGGACAGTAGATGGCCACAGCTATCATACAACACACCACATACTGAGTTACTTGAACAGAAAAAATAAATTTTCTCACATTTCTGGAATTTAGAATCCAAGTTAGGATATTGGGAGTTTTAGCTTTCCCTGAAACCTCTTGTATTGATATTCAGATTACTAGCTTCTTCCTTTATATATTCAAGCCAACACTTCTCAAAAAGACAGTAATACTAAGAGTAAATGAGACTCCACCATATTAACGTCACATCAATTTACTTGCCCCTTCTAATCGCCCTATCTCCAAAAACACTTACATTGTTCAATATTTAGGCTAGAACTGTAATGATGAGCTGGGGAAGGAAATCAACTTTGGTCCAAACAGAGGAAAATGCACGCTTAACTGCAAATGAGCACCACCAATTATTCATGTCACCTTCCCCATTTTTTTCCATTGGAGAACAGATTCTAAGGCTCCAAGCCCTTGGCTAAAATGAACAGTGATCACACACACACACACACACACACACACACACACACACACACGTACACACATATACATATATACATATATACATACATACATACATACATACATACATACATACATACATACATACATACACGCAAATCCCTCTAGCTATCCTTCCAGGAAAACCTATTGATCAGAAGAACATCAGGTCGCAGATGTGACTTTGGTCAACCATGAGAACAAAATGTAGGTACATCTCCAAAGAAAGATGCCCTCTGCACAGGCAGTAAGTGCTTTCTGAAATCTTTGGGGCAGTCCCCAACCAAAGAAGGAAACAAATGAAGAGAAACAACTTCCTTATGAGGGTAAAATGAACGAACCCTTCAGGACTCCCATGGTGTCACTCTTCAGTACAATATGAAATGAGCAGATCCACAGCATTGCTACTGGGAGATAGAAAGATGTCATCTCACAGAAAATAGGTGAGAATAGACCTTAAAAACATTCTATCCTGCCTCTGGATTTGTATGAAACACTTGTTTTTACTATGCTTATCTAAATTACCTGTGTGGGAATTTCCCTGATCTGTTGTCTGTTCCTAGAACTTTCTATTTTCAGTCTCATTAGCTCTCTATACAGTAGGCCAAAGTCATGAGGTTTGCTGATGACCTACCACACCAACGAGATGCGTGGTTGGTGAAGTCATGTCAGCTGCATGAGCTTTTGGTTCCTCATCAGCAGTTTGGGGATTGCACGTACCAGACAGTGTTCCAGCTTTCAGCTGTCAGATTGGAGCCAGCAACCCAAATCAGGTGATAAATAGTCTCAGTTATGGGAATATGGGCAGTGGTATCCCATCACACCACAACACTGGAAGTCACAACATAGAATTCGGTAGTTCCCACTACCACTGATGCTGCCGTCTCATAGATAACTTCTCAGTGGAAATCTTTGCCATGGAGGATTATTTAAAGCCCCTCAAGAATTAAAACTTTGTTCACTTAGTTTCATGAGGAATTAGTCACACACTAAGTATTTCTGACAACGACCAAGAAATCTGATCTTTTATTACTAACTAGGCACCATGTGATGTTGACAGAATCAGCAGAACATAGGAATGCTCACCCTAACCCTTTTACTTCTTTCCTGGCTACTTCCTCTGACAATGCACAAGGTCTGTTTACTATAATAGTTATAGTGGGAGCAATAACAATCATAATAAAGTTAGGGAACTTTATCTTCTTTTTCTTTATTTTGAAAAATACATTCCTACACTTTATCCGATTATGACCTCTCCTCTCCCAACTCCTTCCATAGTCTTTGCATCTCCCTACCCACCCAACTTTATATTCTCTCTCTGTCTCTTTCTGCCTCTGCCTTTCTCTATCTCTGTCAGTCTGTCTAATAAGAAAACAAGGAACACAAAGAACCCACGAATTTTTTAAAAACAAAAAGCAATAAGACAAAAATTGCAAAGATTAAAAAAAAAGTGAAACAAAATGCCCAAAATAACATTGAATTCATTTGTGCTGGCCATTTGCTCCTGAGCATAAGTGTGATTGGTATAATGAATGATACTTCCTTTGGATACAATTGATTTCCCCTTTACCAACAGATATCAATCTCAGATAGCTTTTTAGCAGTGAGACCATCTACCCAATCCCCTCCCTCACTGTCGGGACCTCCATTTGGCTTGTTCAGTTCTTATACATATTGCTACAGTTGTGAGTTCATATGTACATCCATCCTGTTGTGTCTGGAAGACACTGTTTTCCTAGAGTTATCTGTCCCCTCTAGCTCTAATAAACTTTCCTCTTCAAGTCTCTGAGCCTTGAAGGGAGGACTTGGATGAAGACACCCCATTTAGGATCGAATGCTCCAAAATCCCTCATTCTCTGCAAGATATCCAATTGTGGGTCTCTATCTGGTGAAGCCTGGGCAATGCTCTGATCCATCCATGTAACAGGATGTCATTAAGAATTGTTTTATTTCAATGTTTCTTTAACAGAATAAAAGTATTACGTTTTCCCCTAGAACCATGACGTGTCTAGTCTCATGTTCTTGGCCATTTGATCAGTGTCATGTGTGGGTTACATCTCATGGAGGGGGACTTAAATCAATTCAGAGAGTTGTTGGTTACTATCATAACATGTATGTCACTATTGTGCCCATGTATCTTGCAGTTAGGTACCTGTTGTAGGTCTCACGTTTTTATCTTGGTGATATTGGTGATTACCCTTCTCCTCCAGTAGAATGCAAGTATCTTCAAGTACTGTGAACACTAATCAGTCAGAGTGAAGCTACTGGTTAGGCCCCAGCTCAACTATAAGTTTTTGTAATGTACTTGGTAAAATTTTGCTTTCCTTCATGGTTGAATAGAGACCAAAGCTATGAATCACTCATCTGATTCGGGAAATTGAAAAAGGCCTGCAGATGTCATCACAATGGTAAAATGGACTTTTTTCTTATAAAATTGGTACACTCACAATGATTTACACGCACAATGAAGTTCATAATTAATGTGATAAACAAAAGATAAATTATAAAAAAGATAAATGGTGAAAATCATAAATAAAACTACAAAAGTCTATAGATTCTATAGATAACATGATTATATGTGTATAAAATCCAAACATGTTGTAACATCCAGATTAAAATTAATTATAAAAAATTTCAAGGGTGAAGAGATATAAAGGAAATCAGTATTTTTAAATATATTCTAGCAATATTTAGAAAACAAGAATTTAAGAATTGCATTTAAAAGATCCTAAAATAGGGCTGGGGCTTTAGCTCACTCAGGTAAGTGTTTGCCTAGCATGCCAAATGTCCTTGTTTTGATTCTCAGGATCACCTCAATAAGATATGAGGGCACATGCCTGTAATGCAAGCACTTAGGAAACGCAGACAGAAAAATTAGCTTACATTCACCTGCAGGTCCATAGAGATCCTAAAGGTGAACCCTGGGTTACATGAAACCAAGCCTCAAAAATAAAATTAAGTGAAATATCATGAAAACCTTGTATAAGGAAAAGAACTAACAAAATGCATCAAAACCTGCCTCAATTTTTCAAATCAAATTCATTTTTTAAAATAAAAATTCTTACCTTCTGATAAGTCTTACTAATATAGAAATGTCACAAGGCAATCAAATGTCACCAGCAAAGTAAGCAAAGGGTTGAAGCATCTTGTGTGGCTTACCTAAACCCTTCCTTCCTGCATGATACAAGAGTCCTCTGTTCCTAGTAATAGACAGAATCTAATGAGATTTGCTCATACAGTGGGGAAATTTCAAGTCATAAAAAATCTAATTTTATAATACAGAGTGTTTTATTGCCTATGTGACATTCTCTAAGGAGCCGTGCCTCATAAATCAATAAATTTTAGGTTTGTGTACAGTAAGCAATTGTAAACCTGGAACATCCTGCTCAAATCATCCCATAGATAATGATTCCTCTCCTAGCAACTATCATTAGCCTGTTTTTCTAGAGGTCCAAAAGCTAGAGTTATTAGAAAAACAGACTGGCAATCAAAGGGGAATAAATGGATCACAGATCAGATGTCATAAATTCCACTTCCTCAAATTTTTACACAGAAAAATACAAATGAACAAGAAAAATAAGCACTATGCTAAGAGATATATACAATTTTGATATAAAATTTTCCAATATTCAAAGATGTAAGTTTCTTTAACTCTAGAAATAAGTCCATTAAATGTCAGTTAAATTTTAGCAGTTCTTTTTTACCCTGCAAATTTTAACAACCTATTTCTAAAATTTACATGGAAATACAGTAGCCAAAAGATGTCCAGAGACTATAGTCAAACATTTTTGGGCTATAAAAATAGCTAGTGGGACTAGACAATGTTTCAGTGCGTCATTGCTTGTTGCACAAGCGTCCAGCATCCAGGTAAAAGCCCAACATGTAGGTGTCGTGTGTCAGTAACGACAGTAAAAGAGTGAGTGGAGATCTGCAGATGCTGAGTACTCACTGGCTGGCCAATCTCTATGAAACAGTGAGTTCCGGGATTAGTGAGACCCTTTCTCTCTCTCTCTCTCTCTCTCTCTCTCTCTCTCTCTCTCTCTCTCTCTCTCTCTCACACACACACACACACACACACACACACACACACACACACACACACGCTGATTTAGTAAAGTGGTAGTTGTAGGTGTTTCTCCAAGATCCATGAACTCACTAGCCCTGGGTAATAGGCTAGGTTTCCAGTACCATGCGTGATTTCCCTCTTTTGAATAGGACTTAAGTCCCATTACAGAGCTGTTGGTTACCGCCAAAGTATGCACGCCACCTCCGCACCCTTAGAGTTGCTGTGTCGTACTGGCCATTGTTGTGGATCATAGGCGTCACAGCTGAATAGGGCTGTTGGTTGCTTCCCTTCTTTGAAAGCTTGCCTGATGCCTTCTCATATCCTGAGAGCTAGTCCTCAGGAAGGAGGATTTCAGGTCAGTTCCAGCTTAGGAGCCTCTAAGGCCCTGTGAAGTGCATGGTGCCTTCAACAATACAGACAAACATGCCTAGTATAAGGGATTTTGTTAGATGTCCTTTGGTTCTTGGAGGGACCATTACCATCCAGATGAGAAAATTTTAGTTAAATATTTATATGTATATTTATAGACAGATAAGTGTTATAGTTTTATTATAATCTCAAAAATAAAAAAATACTTTGTAAAAATGAATTGGAAAATAAATAAGACGCCAATATAAACCTCTGATCTTCACACATGAACACACAGATGAGCACATCTGCATGCACAAGCACACACAAACACACACACACACACACACGTACACAAACACATGTGCACACACACATGCACACACACATGCACACACACATACACACACATCACAGACAGACACACACATACACATGCACCAGAGATACACAAAGATTAGCTAACAAAATTTTGAAAGAATAAAAGCTATGCTTATAATAAATACTAAAGCAGTGAAAAATTGAAAAAAACAAAAAGAATAAAACATATCTAAGAAGAAGATTATTTGGAAAGTATCTTTAATTTTTTACTCTTTCTTTCCGGAGAACAATTCTGCAGTGATCAGGATCTGGAGTAAGTCTTCACTGAGATTAACAGTGCTGGCTCAGATTAGTCAGATGGTAGGGGGCACTTTAAGAACTGAAAAAAGATGTAACAAAAACAATATTACAGAACAGTGGAGCAGCCAACAACACAAGATTACCATTTGTGTATCACTAAGATAGGAGTGATTTTCTACTATTCTGCACTGTTCCACTGTCCTCTACCAGCCTACAGGCAGGAAAGCAAGACTTACAGGGCATGTGTTTCCAGCAAGAGTGACACTAAAAACATTCTCACTCAAGATGAATAGCATATTGTCCCAATAAACAACATGAAAAAGAGGTGGGGCGGTTGCTCGGTGTCCTATGGGAGGACCCAGATTTGATTCCTGGCACCCATATGGCAGTTCACAACTGTCTATATCTCCAGTTCAACAGGATCTGGTGCCCTCTTCTGACATCCATGGGCACTACACGCATGTGGTTCACAGACATACATGCAAACATGAAAGAGTCCCCAGCACATGGCAAAACAACTGGAGCATGTAGATATCTGTGATGTGTCTGTAGATATGATTTCAAAGGCGCTGTAGAAAAGTCATGATATTGCTGTGGTCTAGTCTTCCTATGAAGACAATCTCCTACTGCCCCTGAAAGGCTTGTCATCTCCAGTGCACTGGCACATGATGTTGAGGTAAATGGCATAACTCCGTATGGCCATCTCTTTGGGTTTGCTGTTATTTAAAACTTAATTGGTGTGCCCAACATCAGATAAAGGCTACTAACTTTTGGCAGCTGAAATTACTGAATATGAGTGAAGTTCATAGCAACAACACTGACATCTGATACACTTCATACCTGAGAGAGCCAAGGTGGTTTTATGGCTTTCTGTCATTCCCAGATGGAACAAACTTGCAAGAATTGTATTCCCTTTAGAAAGGGGAGATTAAGAAGACCGGATGCTTGGTTCCACATTCTGATGTTTTCTAACAGTTCTCTGAGCTTAGTGATTCCACGAATTTATCTTGCTCCATCTCACATCTGTGAAGGGGCAAGAACAGCAACAGTAACCTGCCTTAAACTCTTTGCAGCCTTGTAAAAGAGTGCTAGAAAATTTTCACCCTCAAGTATGGTGGCGGGCAAAGGTTTCCTGGTCAGAAGAACAAAGTTTAAATCAAAGGACAGCTATAGATGTCAAAAAATATAACCTTCCATAGATGTTGGCTTTGTGGTTCTTCTGATTGGTTAAGTGTAAAATAAAAGAAATAATTATATGATTGTGGAAAACTACAAAGTTAAATAATATTTATATCTATATGTTTAAATCATAAAAACTACCTGAAATAGCTGGAGATAAGTTATTGTACTCATAGTTTATATAAGCATATATTAAAACATGATTTATGTGTGAGATTATATATATGTACAAAATTTCCAACATTGAATCTTAACCCATTTGAAATTTCTTCTTCACGATTGACTCGGTGGTTTTCAAAAATTCTTTTAGTAAATAAAAATGGATATCAATATTTTCCTAGTGTGCTCTCTCTGTCTTTGATATTGCTGTTTTCACTTGCTGTCCATCCTAGGTTTATTTATCCAGAGTAGAAAGATTGATGAAACTTTAAGATCCCCATGGAATAGGTCTTTCATATTAATTGAATTTTCTAGTTAATAAGACAGTAAATAGGGAAATCTTATCTCTATCACAAATATAATTAGATCAGAATTCATTGAAGATCTTAGCTCAGGGTTATCATTTTAAATTTAAGTTCATACCTCCTAGGAGTCAGTGCCACAGTGCCATTGCACTCTCTCTCTCTCTCTCTCTCTCTCTGTCTCTCTCTGTCTCTCTCTCTCTCTCTCTCTCTCTCTCTCTCTCTCTCTGTGTGTGTGTGTGTGTGTGTGTATGTAGGGGGTGAGGGTGTATCTGTGTATCTGTGTCTGTGTCTGTGTGTCTGTGTGTGTTGCATTTTGCTGGAGATTGGACTGAAGACCTTCAATATGCAAGACAAGTGCTCTCCCTCCACACCAGTCTCAGCCCCTGTCAGAGAGAGATTAGAAACAGGATATTTTACATCACTGGCTGTGAAGATGTAAGTTCTCATAAACTGTTGCTTTTGGTAAATACCAACCTCAAGATTTACTAAAATTTTATATTATAGATAATTTGATTTCATCTTCTACTGTTTCCTAAATGTAACATGACAAAAACTCTCTAGCAATTTGCGTTAGATCCCCCTACCTTCTTAGCTCCAGTCATCAAAGCTTTATGCCCTACTTACAGAAAGCAAGGTACTTAACATGAGAGTCTAATTCCATATCAACTGACCTGTCAAAGCATTTTCTGAGCTTTAGGCATTTCTGTCCTTCATCACCTTTAGCCTTTCTTAAAACTATAGCATTCTGTCAGAAAAAGCACTCTTGGTATGAATACTAAGACTGCTTTAAAAAGAAAATTCCTGACTCTGAACCATACATGAATGATCACAGCTCAAGAAAAGGATTCAAGTTATCCTAAATGATATGCTCTACCAAGGAAGAGATGACGTCAACATCCATAGGCACAAACACAAGGAAGTCATACGTCAACGTAATTTCCAATTATGGCAGCCTCGTCTACAGAGTGTCAGGAGAGCATTGCTGTAGAAATGAAATGTTCTCTTTTAGCATTGTTGGCTTAAGGATTGTTGGAGATAAGACACCTGCCTAGCAATACATTATAGCCACACTGACATTAGGCCAGATACAGAAAAGTTAGGTACATACTGAAACACCAAAAATATTCCAATTAATGTAAACCCTTGTCTTAGGACCATATCTCTCTGCAACCACAATGTTCTTGTTAGTCAACAAAGCACCCTGCAGTGCCTTTCAAATATACAGCTTTTTCAGAAAAGGTCAGCTCAACATAGCCAAAATAAATATACCCATTTACTATAAATAATAAATAGGAAAAGAAAATGGAAACTTAAGACATACAAAATTTTTAGTCTGTCCAGAACCTGGTTCTTTTAACCTGCAGCTACAAGTCACAGCATCTCAGAATAGCCATTGATGTATCCCAATACATTTGTAGACAACAAGGTTGCACTTCACTGTCAAGTTTGGATATCTTGGTATCTTGGTCCAGATTCACTAACCAAAGCATCCAAGTGGCAATGCCAGATAGAATATGATTAGTGGAACTACTTATAGCACCATGTGACTTCCCTAACAGCAAACTGCAACTAAACCAAAGGAATTGCTCACTTTTACAGCTATTTGGAGTGTCTTGATCAGCAAGCAAGCCCATTCTAACCTTTGCCATCTCCATGCTTTGTGAAACTGGATGAATTCATTACTTTTCTGTGGCTGTGATAAAATACCATGACCAAGACAACTTTAGAAAACAGAGTTTATTTAGGCTTATGAATCCAGAGGTTTAGAGTCCACTGTGGTAGAGAAATCATTGCAGTAGGCATAGTGGATGGAGCAAGCTGAAAGCTCATCCCTTCAAAGTATAAAACAAAGAGAACTGGAAAGAGCATGAGTCTTTAAACTCTGAAAGCCTACCTGCAGATACATACTACATTTTTTCCAAACAGCACCACCAACTAAGAACCAGGTGCTCCAACGCCCAAAGGTGTGATGAGCATTTATCATCCCTTCTCCACAGGGGAACCCTGGCTTTAATAAAATACAAAGGCACAGTGCCTGTTTTCTTTGTCCTCCCAACTTTCTAGTCCTTCTCAAGTGTTCTCTTATAAGTTTTGACTCTGTTTAGTGTTAGTCTCCTAACATTGAAGTGCTTTTATTACTATATCATAATAACTATGAAACTTAGGAGCTTTATCTTCCAAGAAGTGGAAAACCTAATCTGTACTAGTTGGCTCTCTTCAGCAGATAGCTGAATAGCCATCATTTTTTAATCTAGTGGTTGAGTTCAAACATGGGGTTGATTCATCTTTCTGAATATTCCTTCATGGCAGATGCTGTTTTAATGAGTGAGAATCACTAAGAGCTGTTAGGTGAATTAAGGGGATTTTGTTAAGCATCATAGCAGATGTTAAGAGATCCCTTACTCACCTCATCAATGTAGACCAGCCCAATTTCCAGCTCCCAACACCTGCCTCTGTCTCTAAAGACTCTCTTAGAAGTTAAAATGCCTTCTTTCTCTTGCCAAAATAGATATAGTTCTTGGGCATCTAACTCCTAAGGAAGTCCCCAAATCATAATAAGAATTAGAACATCCTGTGATGGCATGTAGAAAAGCCCTGAGGTTATTGTATTTCCCAGAGATGTTTGGTAGCATTAGGCTCCACCCCCCCCCCACCCACACACAACAGCCACATTTTCTTAATAACACACATTGTTTTACGCTCATTCTTTTTCTCTTTTTGCCTTTGCATTTCTACACATCTCTTTCCTGCCAAGGCCAAACTTGTTTTCTCAAGTCCTTGACTCAGAGGCTGTCAGGAAGATCTCAAGTTAAAGCAGTTATCTATTTCTTTCCTGATATGGATAAGCACAGACATTGCAAATGCTAGATAAAAAATTGTCTGTGCTTCAGGGCACTCACAAGATTCTGAATAAGTGGAATAGATGAGTCAGAAATTCTGCAGGCCCCAGCCCATACCTCGGCTCAGATGAAATCAACTCCTTAGAATCCTGACTCTTCTCCAAGACACAGAGGTAGATGCTGGGCTAGCCAGGTGATCTCCGCTCAATTGCCTAGAAATGATATGTTAGTAACAATATACATTTACTAGGTAAAGTCTGAAGGTTGGCTCATATGTCACAGAAAAATACAGTGTGGTCACTATTCAACAGTAATCAGTTGCTATATAGAAAATGGGCATTACTTTTCATTCTTGTGTAAAACAGTTTGAAGTTTTTATGATTTACTTATTACTTTTATTTTTTCTTTTTGAGTGGGTATAAGTATATGTCATAAGTACCTTGTGCCTACAGAGGACAGAAGAGGGACCAGATCCTCTGGAACTAGAGTTAAAGGTTGTTGTAAGGCCACCATGTGGGTGCTAAGAACCAAACCCTATCCCCAGTAAGAACAGCAAGTGTTCTTAACCGTTAAGCCATCTCTCCAGCCCACAGGTTGATATTATTAAAACACTTTCCTACATGTGGCACAGTCCAATATGAAAATAGATGATTTATTAAAAAATACATTTCAGTTACTAGGCAAAGATAAGTATTTGTATACCAGGTAATAATGAAACTCTGCTCTAGATATCAAAGTATGACGTAATAGTTAGCATTATTAAAGTGACTTCTGATTGATCCTTGAGGAAGGGTACAAGGAGCAGTAGAAATGAGCAAAAGGACAACTTGACGTATGACACAGGGAAATGACTCTACAGTTAAAACTGGCTATTGAGTTTTTCTAAATGTGAACAATGATTGTTAGAATTTATAAATATGTAAAATTATTATAGAAATTATAATAAATTTATAATTTATTCAGTGTCATTGAACACTGAAAAAGATTAAGGCATAAGAAAACTACTAATCTACAATGAAAGGAAGCCCTAAGAGGTTGATAACTGAAGTGCTTTCTTATAGAACTTCAGTAAGCTCCATACTAAGGGGAATCTATTTTGTATATCAGTATCCACCATAACTTAATGTCTCTAAAATATGGAGCATGGTACCCTTTTGCGAATTGGTCAGGTTGTGACACTGTGGGTTCACTGACAGTTCTGGCCATAATGTTTACATGACAGAATTATACTATTACAGTCCCTATCTTATCTATCTCATTGACTTTTCCATGAAGGCTCTTGCTCTAGATACAATTATCAGGCATCTAACAAACATATTTTAGTGTTTTGTTTCTGTGTTCTTGGTATATACTTGAGCAAAACTGCATGGAATTAAGCTACTCATATCAGACATTTCTCCAAAGTTCATTACCAGATGTACCACAGATAGAACACAGCACTACCAATCATCACAGTAATGATAAAATAGAAGCCTCCTAAATCTAAATTGTGAAATGATACAAATCTTGATCAATTAGTCAAAAATAATTCTCATGCTCACAGTTCAATTATAAAGTCACAAAGCTAATGGGCACAAAAATGTTGGTCACATCATTTATGGAAGTTCCTACTTAACCTTATAGCTGGAAACATTTAATAAAGATATTACACTCACTTTGAGTCAGAGGCTGGAAGTGCAACTGCAAATGTTTTAGAAGCCATTCTAGCTCAGTGTGGAAAAAACAGCCATGGTGCCATGCTGAGAATTGTTACAAATTTTACAGGCACACCTCCAGTTAAAAACCTTGGAAAGTCAACTTTATTTTCTTCATCTATAAAAGCTTAGAATTAATGAAAGAGGATTTAAAAGACAGTTATATGATTCACAGCAAGATATGTCTATGAAAATGAAGTCAATTTTTAAACACTAGGCTTTAGAATTTGAATTTCATAATCTGTTTATGCAATTATAACTGGTATAGCAGAATTCTCTAGAGTAAGCAACAAAGTGAATATATATATATATATCCTTACATATTTGTATAGGAAAAGGATACACACACACACACACACACACACACACATACACACACATATATATACATATATATATATATACATATATATGTGTGTGTGTGTGTATGTGTATATATATATATACAGAGAGAAAGAGAGAAACAGACAGAGACAGAAAGAAAGACAGAGAGAGATAGGAAGAAAGGACAAGTAAAGTAGTATTGCAGGAGATGGCTTATGTGATTATCAATAACCTATAACCCACCTTCTAGATAACAAGACAACACCAATAGTGTAAGTCACACTTGAGTCTGACTGACACAGCTGAGGACAGGAGGAGGCAAGTGCCCCAATTAAAAAGTAATTCTTTCCCTTCTTTTTCTTATCTTCAGACAGTAGGTTAGATACTGCTCATTAGGTTAGGGAAGATGAGTCTCCTTAGTCGGTTACTCAGCCTTTTCTGGTATTTCAGGCAGACCCAGTTATCACATTTAAATCATTCTAAGAAATAATGTAAAGAAATAGAAATTAGGATTACTTTCCAAATTCTTAGGTACTTAAAATTTAACTCATCCAAAAAATGTGGAGTGACACTAATATAACTCCCACTCTGTATTGCTCAGGGGTCTTTCACCTTCAACTCAAGTTACCATAGATAAACCATTATGTTTCTATCAGAGTAGAAGCATTTGCACAGTAAAATCACTGTAGTTTATACATAGCATTCAATAGTCTTGAATGCAAACTCAGGGTTTTTAGGCAGCACTCTAGTACTGCCTGACATCTGCAGTACAAAGCCCACGTGTCCTTGCTGAGAACCAAGGCTGTAGTGAAGTTACTCATTGAGACATGGGTAGCACTGCCCGAAGCACATCAGACTCATATCACTGACTTCAAGTTATACTTTAAGTTCATCTTGGTCATTGCATGTCCAGATTTCTTTCCTGTGACCAGATTTCTCACAAGTTCCACATCCAGTCATGTAATCCTACAGAATGTCACAACCCATCCTTTATGGTGCTCTGAAATATCTTTTTCTGACTTCAGTGAATCCATTTCTTTCTTCCTCCTCTCTAGCTTTATAATAACAAACAGAACGAGATTTTTCAAAGAATAACTTGTCTTTCTTCTCACAACAGTGGTATAGCCTGCAATAGCTTTTCAGAGTTGCTAAGAAATGAGGGAAATATTTAATGCACAATTTTGCACTTGCTACACCAGTCTACATCAGCAGCTTTTACCTGTTTGTAAAGCAAGTCTGGCAGTATTCTATATGATATGGTAGACCCCAAGCAACCCAGAGTCAATGAAGATGTTGGGGTCTCAGCCCAGAAACTATCCTTTGCCCAGTAATTACTATTCATGTTTTTAATCTCAACTTAAATTAGCTTTTTCTTTTTGGCAAAACTTATCTTACAGCATCCTTGTCTCCTCCCCACAAAGAATCAATTTTTTATTAAATTCTCTCACAGAATATTAAAATTACCCCTCTTACTACTTATTTCAGACTGATTTCATTTTCTACTTTCGTAATAATTTATCTAATGAGAGTCTCTCCTCTCTGAATAAGCAAGCTCTAAAAACATCAAAGGACAATATTGTTTTACACAATATTTTATCCTTAATCTATAGCCTTCAGTCTCATGCCCCATGATTCTTAGTTAAATCTTATTGGAAAAATATTTTGTTGCTGAGAAGAAGCAGATCTCTTTGGAAATGTGTTGTGGAAAACATTTGTTTTAGAGTCTAACTGGCAGGGACAAGATTTGCTATCTGTATGACTCTAAGGAAATTCTGTGATAGCATGCAACTTACTTTTCTTCTCCTGGGATGGCAAGACCACCCATCCACACTGCTACAACTCATAAAGAACCCCTGAAGTCCCAGCATTCAAGAGGTTGACACAGCTAGTGGATACAGTCAAAGGGGAGAGTGCATATGCGCCAGTTAAGCGGGTGTCTAACACATAAGTACGCTATGATATTAACATTATTGTTCTTCTCCTTTTGGAGTTCTTACACTAAGGAAATGAACATGTTGGCAACTGAGATGGGCTTTCAGCATCATCAGGATGATGTGTGGATGAGAATGACTGGACAGAGAATAGAAGTTTTAAAAGGCCAAAATAGAGAAAGCGAGTCCTATCAAAAGAGTTAGAAGTGGGGACATTTCTTACAGTGGTCATACAACAATTCAAGAAGTGCTGGACAAAGTTAGCATCAAACAAGAGATATTTTATTCATTCCAATTAATGTCTTAATTCAAAACAAATCTGTCTTAGTCTCTTGGTCTGAAGATATGTGAGAGACAGCATCATCATTAAAAAGAGAAACTATTTACCAAGTTCTGTAGAAGAAATGATCTTCTTTGATTTCAGAACATTCTTACCAAGTATTTAATGTCCTTTCCCTCACTGTAATGCCAGAGGAGAGCTTTCTTGGTTTTTGGTTGCTCCAAAAGGGGATTATGATGAAAAGGATTCTGATGCTGGAAGAAATGGTTGGATTTTTCACTAAACATTGAGAGCCCTAGTTCAACACTGAGGTGCCCTTTTATTAATCAAGGAATTAACTGCAGAGCATCAAATGGCTTTGAGTGCATTTCTTATGACTCACAACCAGGAGCAGCCTGCTGCATCTGCTTCTTACCCCATTGTGTGTGCTGTATTTTCATTCCTAACTCTTCTCCATTAGCTCTGATATTTCCAGATTCAGTGGAATGTCCAAAAATGCACATTTTACTTGTAGTGGTAGTGACTTTTTCATTCTGGAGGATAAATAATAGTTCTGGAAAATTCATCTCTAAAGATTACTCCTTTCCGGGTGATCATGCCCTTCAACGATCACAGTACGCCAGCCTGGTCTCACAAGGACACACATGGCTTATCTCCAGATAAGCTATTAGAATCATATAGTCTTTAATTAGATACAAAATGAGAGGCATATTGTGCTATGACATTTGCTACAAAGTACTGACTCCTCTGATGGTTTTATAAATAGTGAATATGGCAAAACAAGAACCATCATGGTTGCTTGTACCAAAAACCTTAAAATTGCTGCATCCAAGTTCCATTGCAGGTTTCACCACTTCTTTATAACATGTATATACACACATACACACACACACACACACACACACACACACACTTGCACATGCACACTCATGCACACACACCTTGATTCAAAATTTAGAGTTGTTAGACAAGATTTACACAGACTATTTCCTTTCCCACTCTTTCAAGAATTTATGTCATTGTATATTCAAATTCCGGAAAGAAGGAAAGCAATGGAGATACACAGCCATTCATGAGATCTTTCAATCTCACTAGCCAACCTACGTCAATAGCCTGCATGCAATAGGGGATGAGCACCATGAATGCTCAGTCAATATTTGTTTGCTATTTTTATACTATTTGTCATTGATAGGAGTATCTGTACAATGCCATCTGTTAAATAGCATTAGAAAAAAAAAGTCATGGTTTTGAGCTGACTTGTAGTTTTACAAAAACAATGCATGTTTCTGAATATATTTTCATATCATAGGTCCACAAATCATTGCTGTGAATTTAGAAACAGTAACTTTAATTTCTCTCCAGTTTGAAAGTACCTTTATCATCTAGATTCATCTCATTCATTCCATATTCAATCCAATTCGGTCAAATCCATTCATATTTTGGTCACCTAAATAATCTGGAGTAATTCATCAGTCTCAAATGTTATTTATTCTTCAGCATTCAACAAGTATGTCTAACAAATTGGGACTTGTGGTTTTAATTAATTAATAACATCCTCTGGAAGAGAGAATAGTTCTGGAATATGCCTCTGTGGTTAAAACAGCACCAAGGCACCATCAGATTGTTTTCTTACAACATAATCTGAGAACAGAGGGAAAATCCAGAGAGGCTATAAAGGAGAAACAACTTACTTCAGTATTTATACTTGAGTCTTCTATAGTCAGTGTGCAAGAGTTAGGAGGGCGTCCTGTGTCTCCCAGAAACTTACAGGCCAAGCCAGGAGAACTCAGTAGATAAAGCTCCTAAAAAGAATCTCATCTTTCTCAGCTTAACATAATTGAAAGTTGGTATAGGAGTAAAGAAACAGCTTGTCAATAATCCCACCCCACCATGATCAGGAAATGTGCCTTTGTTGTTTCACCAGCTAGATGCAGGTCTGCAGTTGGGGGCAGGCCTTCAACTGGATTAACAGAGTCCTGCCAACTACTGAGGGTCTTGTAGAAGTCTCAAGCTATATAAATATTTGGGTGGGATATTTCTCCTCTTTCTCTTCAAAAGCAACATTAAACCTCCAACTGCTGGGAAAGGTTCTTTCCCCCTATTATTGGAATCCATGAGTCAAGGCATATGTCTTTAATGGAGGTTTTGGCAAGTCTAGCATTGGGGTTATTATTAGAATTGACAGAAGTAAACTGAATAGTTTATTTTCTGCACTGCAAATACAAATCAATGGTTTAAATGAAATGCTGCAGTTTATAATGTGGTAGAGGCATTCAGATAAACAAAAGCAGCTCTAGCTGAAACACAGCATTTTTTAAATGTAAATTTTCAAAAATGTGAGACTACCCAATGCAAGCAAGGTAAGAACAGCCCTTTCCCTACCCAAAGCATATAAACCTATGTGTGCTAGGAAATGTGCTCAGCTCTTAAGGAATCTAGCTCCTTTTGAATCATCTGGTTGAAAACAAGATAAAGATCAGTTTAGTTATATCACAAAATATTGGGGAGATCAAGTTGTATACCATTCGTATACAAGTGCAATGGAACCTAAGGATAAGTCAAACTCCTACAGCAGGATCCTCATTAGAGCCAGGCCATGAAACCTCTACCGTGGTGCAGAACCTTGAGTCTGTAAACATGCTTGGCCACATTACAGCTTCTCAGTACTGTATCATCTCTCAGGATAAAGTTGATTATCTTTGTTGCCAGACTCTTTAGCTCCCCTCCAGTGACGTGTCACCCATGCCCCTTTTCCTCCACCTTTTTCAGCATCAAATCTTTGCATCTTTTTCTCAGTTTCATATATGTTCTTGTTCATTCCTCTCTTATGATTCTCCACTTTCTTTTAACTGTAGCTTACCCCTGACTTCTGACTTTATCCAAACATCATACCTGTTCTCTGTCCATCTACATGCATGAGGTTTCAAAGGCCAAGGTCAACATCAGGTATCTCCTTCACTTGCTTTTCACCTTATATTTTGAGACAGAGTCTCTCACTGAACCAAGAGCAGCCTTGACCTTTGGGTTATAAGCATGCACCATTACATTACACCAGCTCCCATTCTATAATACTGAGGATTAAATGCCAGGCTTGCATGACAAGTGCTTTCTCAACTGAATTATCTTTTAGCCCCTTTCTCTAAGTCTTTTATATGTCTGTCTCATCTCTCCATGTTTTCTAGCTTGGGTAACATAGACTATTCTGAATAACCTATATCTTTTTTAAATAAGGGTATGCCATAGATGTTAGCTAAACTCAGGATTTGAATAGAGAAGACAAATGAGTCCTTGTTTACCTGCTCCATGAGCTATACCAGGAATCTGTACTTATGAGGAGCAGGGAATGTGGCACCAACACTCATGAGGATGCTGTGTAGTATTCGCTTTGTGCAATGAGATGGTGTCTGGTTGTTCTGACATGATCCATTTAAGCTATTAAATTTTATTTTCAGAGTTTTGGGCAGATTTGGCTTAAATCAATGTGCATCTCCAGAGTAAATACATGCAGCCTAATCAAAGTATGAGTCAACAACCTGAGCTATATATCCCTGACAAGAGCACCTTGTTTCTTAAATCATGTGTATCAAAATAAAAACAAATGAATTTCTAATTCTCGAGTGTTGTCATTTATTGTTGCCTTTCTTTTCATAGCATCATGAAATTCATCACCTCAAAGGCATTATTGCTTAATCTCTAACACGTATTGAAATGGATGGCATATATATGCCTTATATCTTTCAAGTGTCAAGTATTTATGAAGCAAAATATTGTTGCTTCAAAATATAGAATGCTTAGAGTTATGTGTACTTAACAAAAGTAAATTTAATAGACATAGCTACATTTAAAAATCAGTGAAATGGGGATTGTGCATATTTGGTTGTTCATTACACTTTCCCACAAATATAAATACAGTTTATGCCCAAATTATTGCTGAAAATAAATACATAAATAAATGAAAATGAAATCTACTTACCTACAGTGCTTAAACAATGAGGTTATGACTATTAATGCACAATAAGCACAACCTTGGGTACAAAATTATATCTAGATTTTATAGAATCACTAAATTGAATAGTAAACCCAGGATATAAAGGTTGATAGATGAGTCTGTTGACTAAAAATAAATCATTGATGAAATAGAAAGCAAGACAAGACATAATAGAGACTCTAACAGTATTTAACTAATCTAATACAGAGTTCTAGTTTGATTTCTGTTGCTGTAATAAAAATGTCCTGATCAAAAACAACTCATGGAAAAACATCTTTATTTTTATTATGCATCCAGGTCACAGTCTATCACTGAGAGAAGTTGGGACAGAAAACATGTAGGTAGGAGACATGGAGGAATACTGCTTGCTGGTTTACTCGTAGAGTCATGTTTACCTAGCTTTCTTCTACAATCCACTCACAAGCCTGTTCACAGTGGACTGGACCCTCCTACAATAGTTAAGACAAATCTTTACAAACATGCACACAGACCGACCTGAGAAAGATGATTTTCCAATTGAGACCCCTCTTCAAGTGAGTCTACAATTTGTCAAGTTGACAGTTAATGCTAACTAGAACAATAAGCCTAAAAATATACTAAATAATATATGCTTACATATAATGATAGGTGTCATATTGGATATTAATAACACCAATGTATACAAAGCTTGATATTTAGTGGTGAGTGTCAAATGACCAGATCTGGGAGAAATGATTTCTTAACTATTTCCTAAAAAGAGGAGTCTTTTTTATTTTATCAGCAAACCATGGTCTATTAAGTTACATATCTCCTAAGGGAGACTGATTTTGCCTAATAATTCCTTGGTGTAGTATGTAGTACTCATACAGAGTACTCTAGGTTCTTCAGGGTCTACACCAAATGTTATGTAATGCCTGTCTTGGTCAGTGTTCTATTGCTTTGGAAGAGACCATGATCAAAAACAGCTCTTATAAAAGAAAGCCTTTAATTGAGGTTTGCTAGCAGTTTCAGAAGTTTAGTCCGTCATTATTGTGGTAGGAAGCATGGCAATGTGTGGACAGACAGAGTGCTAGAGAAATAGCTTAGAGTTCTACATCTATATCCATAAGCAGTGGGAAAAGGAATGAGACACTGGGCCTGGCTTGTAATCATTTACCCTCAAACCCACTGCCACTGTCATACATCGTACAACAAAGCCACACCTATTCCAACAAAGCCACTCCTCCTCATCATTCACAAGTCGTGCCACTTGCTGGTATTAATCACCCAAATATAGGAGCCTACGGGGGCCATTCTTATTTAAACCCCCACAATACCTAAGATCCTTCCTTGTCTCATAAATTCATTAAGGCCTGTGATTCTCTCTGTTCTAAAGGCATTGAAATCAACTGTTTGCTTTATGTGGACATAGGATAGCCATTAACTAGCAGTAAATGTAAAATATATGAAAACTAGTCTGATTTTGTCATTCTGCTTTGCAATGTAATTCCAAGAAATCAAGAGTGATTTTTAAGAAGTAAGAAATGACTAGTTTGAACTTTTCCAACTCAAAGCTGATGAGTTGGCTCAACAGTAGGAGCCCTTACAGCCCTTGCAGAGGACCTGGGTTTGGTCCCCACCATCGACATAGTGGCTCACAACCATCAGCAACTCCAGTTCTAGAAGATGTTCTTATCTCCATGGTGCCATGCACAAATATGGTGCACAGACATACACAACAAATAATAAATACCCTTTCAACCCCTAAACACTTAGAGATATTATATATATATAAATATTAATATATTAGAGATATTAATATATATATTAAACAGAAGACCATTAGAGCCTGTGAAAACAAGTATGAAAAAGTCTACAAAAATAAAATACTGTAAACATGTGTAAGTATATGGATTATCTGTAAATAGAATTGTTCAACTACTTTATTATGCTGTGACAGCTTCAAAATCAGCCGAGGGAAGCTTCCTAAAGTCATCTTCAATGCAGATTCCAACGTCCATGCTATCCTCTGCTATGTGTCCTTCAAAGCTTTCCTCGGTGGTTAAGATGGCTGCAGGAGAGGCATTTTCAAGTTCCAACCTTCACTTTATCTTTGCAAGACAAGCTGTCTCATTCCCATCGCTCTTTCCCATTGCTGTGGCCTTCCAGCCAAAGTAATCCCCAGATGGATCTGATTGAAGTAAACACAGTCATCCCTCATTCCAACCACAAGAAAAGTAAACTCAAAATAGACAAATACCACCTGACTGGTTTGCATCCCCAAAGCAACTCTCTGTACCAGCTGGCTATGCAAACAGCTTCTTAGCAAACAAGAAAGGATTGTCCACATTTTCCAGCTCTGTGCACCAATACTCTATAATCTGGGCCCTGCGTCAGCATACACCAAACCCATGTGCCTGGTAACTGTTTCCACGTTGTGTACATTTCATCTACACAGAATGGACTTGTTCCTTCTCAATTTGCAGCTTTAATTCCCACTGAGAGGATCCCACCAGCTACAACAGCTAAATTCAGCATAGTCCATCTGGACAAATTTACCAGATTAGACGAATATAGTGAACAAGAAGCTGGGACAGTGCTCCAGCATCTTTACTCAGAAAGCCAAAGCCATCTGACATTTCTTGAACATGACAATGTTGGCCATTGCTCTCAGGCAGGCACAATCCTTCAGCAGACATTGTTCAGACCCAGTTTATAGAAAGAAATCCCCATGCTCTGAGCTTGCTCTCATCTTCCCTCATCACCAAAGGGCAATTAGATTCCTGAACTCATATAATCTCTCTAAGCAGGAAGAGCAAGAGACAGCAATGTCACAAAATTGTACGTGTGACTCCTCTGTAATTTTGTGTGGATAACTCATCAACCCTTGATAAGGACAAAGGCAGTTTTTCTACCAGAGAACAGTACGTGCATATCCTCATGCATTTGAGCACCTAGATGAGAAATGGATGCTCTAAACAATGGCTGCTTTCCTCCAGGGGTCTGGTATCCTCAATAGAAATCTTGGAAAGGAGCTGATTCACCAAACTGAGTCACTTCCATACTGTCTAATGTGTTAGAAGCACGTGCCCCAAGGGCCAGGGCCTGGGTTATTTATCCCTCTGCTGTGGATATCTGCTGTCAGATCACTTAAGGTTTCTTTTAAATTTTTAAATTGAAAAATAAACATTTCAATTGTGTTGTTTCTCGATGAACAATGCTTTGCTAATGAAAATTATTTTTTTAGCCGTGAGTCACGAACTTCCCTAGGATTAAGAGTCAATGAGAAGAAGGCTATTCCCTGTTATAAGTATTAATAATGTCATCCATTTGAACACCACATCTAATGCACTTTTATTTATGTATTTTACTTTTAAAATATTTTATATTAATTTAGTTATTCATGTATTTACTCATTTACTTTGTCCATGTGTGCATGTATATGTGACTGTGTGTGTGTGTCCATCCAGGACACTCATGTGGCGGTCAGGGGACAGATTGGAGGAGTCTATTTTCTTCTTACAGCATATAGGTTCCAGTGTTTGAACTCAGGTCTTCGGGCTCGGCACCTTCACCTCTGAGTCATCTTGCTGGCTCCTAATGCATTTTTTAAAGCCACGCGTCTCTGACGAATGTGAATTTCTCATTTGAAAGAAGAATCGGAAGGACTAAAAAAGGTGACACACCAAGGCAGCAGGGAATGGACACTGATTTAAGAGATAGGATGCTATATTCTAGTTCTGTGTGTCGTCCCAGTTAGTACATGTAACCTGATTCTCCTACTATAATAATGAGACATCTGTGAGTGAAATTCAAACACGGCACATGGACCATTGACACTTTGTTGAAGATATACATCCTTTACATATGCAAATATTTCAGCAAGAGAGAAAAACCCCATTTAAAATTTAGCTTGACAGAAGCTTAAAATGTCTAGAAAGTACATAATTCTTTATTTCATAAAAACTTCTATCTGATATTCTACTGCTCCATATTTACTCAACATTGACGCAAAAACATTCTTCAAATGGCTTTCTTGCTCATAATATTATGCTATTTTTATGTTAATGACAAGCATAAAATACAACACACATAAATGTAACAAACTTTTTTCTAGGTGATCATAATATGCATATAATAAATTCTAATAGATGAAATCTATTTACATATATACACAAAATTTTCATGGGTCAATATTAACATTTTTTACATTGATTTCTGTGAAATATGCAAGTGGGAAATATTATTAAGCATGGCATAAAAATGTCCTACATGTTTATTAAATCTTCCCATAAGTAATTTAGAACTATGTGCACATTCAAGACTCTGAGAAAAACATCAGTGAAAAATCGACTTGAGTCACTTGAGTCCAAGTTTTCCAAACTTATTTTATTGAGTCTTTGTGGTCAAGATTCCCACGGAGATTGCATGAACCTTGATTCTGAAGTGAACTGCAAAACTGGACCACAGTATTTAGAATTCTTGACTGAATGTCTGCCATCCCATCCATTCACAGGCTGGTTGAAATTTCAACCCTCAACAAAAGCATATTGGACATGAGAACTCTAGGAAATAATGAAGGTTGCATGAGACTGTGAGTCTGGGCCATGACAGAAGATTAGTTAGTATCCTTTTAAGCAGAGCCAGCATAGAAACACCCTGCTCTCCTCAACCCTCTCCCCTTCTATCTCCCTCTCTGAGCAAAAGGTCATCTGAGCACATCCAGTGTGAATGACATGATGGCCACTTGCAAGCCAGCCAGAGGGTCTGCATCCATAACCAAACCTAGTACCCATTTGGACATACTAGCCCCAGAACTGTGAAAAATAAATGTCTGCTCCTTAAACTACACATCTACTGACATCTTATTGCCCCCTACCAAAGGAGACTCCAGAACATGTTAAGAAAAAGTCTAGCCAATTAATTAGTTTGGCCTGTTATAAAAACCCATTGAGACAAATGGCACTAAAAATTCTTCCAATAAATCTATTTAAAATTTTTGTCATTTGACTGAAATGAGCTGACAAAACAATACTAATTTTTCCCTATTGGATTGTTGGAGTTTGACAAAATGTATCTTTTGATTGTTTGAAGACACGAAATCACAGACATGCAGCTTATAAAAAACAAGAATTGATAAATTCTGACTTTAGGTATTCTATATTCATTTTGGCATGGTGACATTTCAGGAAATTGTGGAAATACAAGCACTTGAAGAATTTTTAACATGATAAAATTAAATTCTTACAGAATCAATAAAATATTTATTAACATTTTCAAAAGATAATGACAATTTCTTTGTAGACATTCTTACTGTTGTTTCATCGTTTTTCCTCTGTCTCCTATATTGACCTCTCTCCTCCCTTATGAAAGCCTTCTCCTATCTTCTCCATTTCCCCTTTTATTGCTTATACCCTGGTATTCTCTCCTCCACTGCTTTTTCATTCACCCTCATTCAACTTTACCTTCCTGCTTAACCTTACTGTAATCCCAGGTTATAGACATATATCTGAAGATTTGGAGTTAGGAGTTACATATAATTGAGAACATGTAAGGCCCAATTGGCTAGCCACTAAAACCATCTCTGAAGTCATATACATACAAGTAACATTACACAGACTCAGCAGAGTATGTTTATGTTTTATGAACATACAAATAAAAATATGTCTGAACAATTAAAGAAAAAGAGGTCACAAATTTCAGAGCAAGCAGAAGAGGGGATCCATGGGAAGAACTGGAGGGCGAAAAGAAAAGGGGCAATGATGTAGTTATAATTATAAATTTGTCTCACGTGATATATTTCAATAATGCTTTCTCTCCCCTGGACGTCCTCCCAGTACTCCCCACCTCCCTACCCACACAACTTTATGTTCTTTCTCTTTCTTTCAAATGAAAGAACTACAAAAGTGAAAACCAAAACAAACCAAGAAGACAAAAAAATGCCAAAACAAAACAAAATCAAATAAAAGGCCTGCAAGAGAAAGAAAAAGGAAAAGAAAGGGAGGGGAGAGGAGGGGAGGGAAGGGGAAGGGAGGGGAGGGAAGGGGAGGGAAGGGGAAGGGAGGGAAGGGGAGGGAGGGAAGAGAAGGGAGTCTAGGGCTTGCCCTGGGGCATATTTGATATACCCATTGTCACTCCAGGAGAAAACTGGTTTCCAGTTCTCAGTAGATATCCATTGCAAACAGCTTCTCAGCTATGAGCAGGAAGCCATGTCTACTTCCCCCTCGCAGTGCTGAATCCCACTTTGCTTGAACCTGTGCAGGTTTCACACATGATGACACAGTCTATGAGTTCATTGATGTACCCATCCTGTTGTGTCTCGAAGATACCGTTTTCTTAGAGTCATCCATCACCTCTGGCTCTTCCAATCTTTGGCTTCCTCTCCAGCATAGATCCCTCCAGCATAATGGTTTGACAGATATCTCATCTATGATTGAGTACTTCAAAATCTCTCAATCTCTACACATTATACAGTACTGAGTCTCTGCGTTAATTCCCATCTACTTCAAGAGCCTTCTCTGATTGAGTCATTCACTGATATATGAGTAGAGCAATGTATCATTAGGAGTCATTTTATTGTTGTTCCTTTAGCATACTAATGATAGTAGGTTTTCCTCTAGGCCCATGACTTATCTAGTATTAGGATCTTGGATAATTTATCAGGCTCAAGTATGGGTTCCATTTCATGGAATGGACCTTAAATCCAATCAGAAAGTGGCTGGTAACTTCTGTAATATTTGTGCTAGTAATCACACTAATATATCTTTCAAGTAGGTTCCTTATGGAGGTTCCAGGTTTATACATGGGTGATATTTGTGATTAATCTTTCTCCTGTGGTATCATGCAGAGTACCTTCCATGAATGCTGATCGCTAGGGATGAATTAGAATTTTAAATGATTATAGTCACTTTTCCTATAACTGATTTCCATGTGAAAACATGTTGTGTGTGTATGTATGCTTATATGGATACATTCCTAAATATATAAACACAACCTTCTTAGTCAGTATAATATTAATTATACAATTATATTTTCAGGAATGACGATTTGGTATTCGATAACCAATTGGATAACCAATTCCCTAACAAAGACTATTTCCCCAGTTATCAGCCTTCTTTAGTTTTCTATAGATTTTTTTTGCCTACTGAGCTTTCCTCCTATGACATAAGCTATCTAGTCACATTGTCTTTGTTCAGGTTATGTTTAGGCAGCCATGTTTGTGGGACTTCATGGCTATAGCTCCTCTGACATTTCTAGGAGACATAGTCTCACAGCAAATTTCCTGTACCTTGGCTTGTATAATCTTTTTATCCCTTCTTTCCCAGTGTTCCCTGAGTCTTAGATATAAGAGTTATATAGAATAAGTATCGGTTGGGACTAAGTTCCACAGCTCCTCATTTGGATCAGCTGTGGTTTTCTGTGATGGTCTAGATCTATCACAAAAAGAAAGGGTTTTCTTGATGGGGGAGTTGAGAACTGCAATTATCTTTGGGTATGTGGAATATTTGTTCATCAATTGGTGGAACTATTTGAGAAGGATGACCTGGTATGTTCTTGTTAGAAGAGATCTGTCACTGGGAGCAGGCTTCAATGTCTCCAAAGCCCACACCATTCCCAGTTAGCTCTCTATCTTATAAAGTATCTTAGGATATGCACTCTCAGCTACTGTTCTCAGACTGTGCCTGTCTACCTGCCTATTTCCATGTTCCTTACCTTAACTCTAGCCATCTAAGACTGCAAGCCCCAAATAAACTCTTTCTTCTATAATTTGCCTGCCCATGATATTTTATTACAGCAATAGAATAGTAACTAAGACAGAATTTGGTATCAGGGAGTGGGCTATTGCTGTGATGGATTTGACCATGTGACTTTTTGGAGGAGTGTGGAAGAAATTGGAACTTTGGACTCTGAAGATGATTAAACATTATAAGCAAGACTTAATGGGCTTTCCTAGTAGGGGCTTGAAAGATAACAGGGCTGAGAGCAATATGCACTATAGAGACCCAGCTGAAAAGGTTTCAGAGAGAAACAAAATTAGCAACCAAGCTAGAGACAATGTTTCTCTCCCCCCTCTCTTTCTCTCTCTCTCTCTTTTCTCCTTCTCCTTCTCCTCCTTCTCTTCCTCCTCCTCCTCTTCCTCCTCCTCCTAATCCTCCTCCTAATCCTCCTCCTCCTTCTTCTTTTCTCATAGAGTACATACTAACTGCTGCAGCCCCTGGTCCCTCCACTTCTCCAAGTTCTCCCCAACACCTCCCCTCTTTCCTAGTTCCACTGTTCTTCCATATGTTCCCTTCATAAAAGATCAGGTCTCCCAGAGATGTCAACTGAACACAGCATAGCAAGATGCAATAAAACTAGACATAAACTGTTATACCAAGGCTGGATGAGGCAAAGGAGAACAAAAGGGATCCAAAGTGTAGGCAAATGAGTCAGAGACACCCCTACTCCCACTGTTAGGAGTCTTGCCACCCCCTCCAAAAGTCCAAGTTAAACAACCACATCATATATGCAGAGGACTTAGAATGGACCCATGCAGGCTCAGTGACGACTGCTTCAATAGAGACCATTTTTATAATCTTTGGGCAAAGAATATGGCTACTTTTGGCCATTATCCTAGGAATCTTCCTGAGAGTAAATTGAAGAATTTTAGACTAATTTTCTTAGCAAAGAAAATTTCAAGTTAATAGTATTGACTCTGCCATGTGGTTACTAGAAATCAGTCTTATGTGGGTCTACAATGAAAAAGAGAAAGTAGGGCAAAAAAGAAAATGTACAAACGTAATTCAAGGAGGGTACAAGTCTTCATCCCAAAGGGACAGATGAACTTGGCATAAATTGACACATGGTTCTGACTGTGGAGTCATGAAGGATAGGTGATTAAAGAGATTGTGGAATCTTTGTCCCTGGTTAAAGGTAGTCATGGAGGCCAGAGGAGTCAATGCATTCCATAGAGGCCCTAAGAGGACATTATGTCAATCTGTGAAAGTGATGCCTGGGTTGTACTGGAGACCCCCAGATGTTAGAAGGTTCAGAGCTATAGAATATCTGCTGAGGAGGACTTCAGACAAGAGAGTGGAACCGGCCCGAGAAAGAGAATTGTGCTGAGTCAGCAAAGCTTGAATGTCTCAGTCATTAAAGCCCTTTGACATCAGACATGGAACTACCAAATTTAAATAAAATGTCTGCAGGCCAATCTGAGGCAGGCAATTCCTCAACTGAGATGTTTTCTTCCCAGGTGTGTTTAGGTTTGTGTCAAGTTTACAAAAACTACAACTATGAGAGGAACTAATCCCAAGGAAGTCAAATGAATTGAAAAAAAAAATACTTTTGAACATTTGTTGACTTTTGCCTTACATGCTTATTGTCTTGGAAAAGAAACAAGGAAGTATGAAGGCAGCATTGAAAACAGAAAGAATTTGAGTAAGAACTAAAGCTAGAGCAGTTTTATAAATAAATAGAAAAACAATTTCAAGAATGCAAAATGTTCATTCAAAACACTGGATTTGCAACTATCAGAGAGAACACAATGGAACATAATTATATATAACACAAAAAAGAATAACTGGCTCTACTCTGAAAGATACGAAGACAAACATGAATAGCTACTACAGCTAGAATCCAGCTGATATCAACTAATATCTCTTTGCCTAGCCTCCGTGATTCAGAGGCCATAGACACAGCAACAGAAGGTACACACACACACTGTGTATTAATTATTTCATACTGAACAAAAGGTAAAATGTTTTTGTCATCAGTTACAGAATGTGTCATGGAAGCAAAAATTTCAACCTCTCACAAAATACTAATCATCAAGCCAGATCCTGTGAAGCAACATGCAGAACTAAGTTTCTATCAGGGCGACATCAGATCCGTTTTCATTGTTATGAATTCATAGCTCTGGGAATGCTAGAAATTATAATTTATTGGTTCTTTTCTTTAGTTCTCAGAGCTAGAGTGTGCTTTGTGCCTCTTCTGAGATTCTGATAAATTATGAAAACTCATTGTCTGTAGTCTGACAAGAACCTTGTAGAACAACGTTAAATAGAATTAATCTATTATAGGAAGAGCTGACTCATAAATTAAGCCAACCAAATCTCAGAGTACTTCCTCTATTCAAGACAGCAAGCTGATGGTCTTTAGAGTCTAAAAGCATCCCATTTGAACTCTTTTGCAGACACTGACTAACCACTACTTTCTCCTTACTGCTTGTTTGACTTCTTTACTTCTGGTAAATTTTCATAGCTATTGTTTTTTACTACCCCTTCCCTGTCCTTACTTCAAATTATCCAGTCAGCATAAGCAGTCAAGTAACTCACTAAAGCAGAAAAAGAACACATCAACTGCTGATCTGCCGTCTTCTAGAAGTTAAATCACATCTTTAAATCTGATAACGTTTAGCAAGATATATGTTGTACTGAAGTAAATGCTAGGTTGTATGTTTAAGCATAAAGAGTGATTATTATTTATTTCAAAGAAACTGACAAAAGAAAAGGCCATAATCTTAAAATTTTTCTAGGAATATGAAACTGAGTAACAATGTGTCAGGCCCCTATTACGATCATAGACTTCTCCTTCTTGGAATGTATTCATTTGGGACCTTTTCCAGATAAAAATAGAACTAATTAGAAATAATTAAACAAATCTCTCACAATACATGGAAAGGTCAGAGTAAGCTCAGAGTAAATAAAAAGAAGACAATGTAGCTGAGACTACAAGAATAAACAGTAAGTGAAAGAAAATGAGCCCCATCACAATCTGGACATGGTTTTTATGTGAAAGTTGAATGGTATCGGTGTTGGCTAAATGTACCATAAGTGATTTTGGCTAAGTGTACCATAAGAGAAGGCAGACATGTACATGACTGACTGAAGGAAGAGCAGGTTCTCTAGGGAAACTTTTTTGCTAAAAGCACCACAATGAGGAAAGAGGCACAACACAGTCAACAAAGCCTCCACTTGTATCAGACCTAGCTTTACAGGTCCTTATTCATATTATCTTCAATAAAGCACAGTATTTCTAGGTCTCTTTTGGTCACCTGTGTAGATGACCCTTGACCTCTCTGTATGAATATTAGGAGGCCTAATGATTCTGTATATCAAAGTCAAAGTTTTCACATATTAATTTCTTTGAAATACTTAAACAGCAAACAGGTCATGGTTGTTAGCAAAGACTATAATGAGGCCGTAGCTGAGCAGACGATCAAGGTTAGACAAAGTAGAAGTTGCATCACATAAGGGGCATCTGATACTGCAGAATAGTTAACTTGTCTAGATTTGAGCCCAAGTCTAGATGTGGCACTAGATGAATGTATGCAACTAATATATTGTCTAGTGTTCAGCTTCCTCACCTATATCATATAAATAATATTAACTTCATGATTTTTTGTTTGTTTATTGTCTAAAAATCCTTATTTTAAAAACATTTAAACAATCTCCAAGTTTATACAAATGCAAAAGGTAATCACATAAATGTTACAAATAAAGTGTGAACAGGAATTTATATCCACAAATAAGAAAAAATTTGGAGATTTTTTTATTAACTTCTTTTTTTTTTACTCCCATGTAAATTGATTTGAAATGAAATATTAATTTGGATTTTTTGATTTGGTTTTGGTTGGTTTGCTTTGCTTTGCTTTGGTTTTGGTTTTGGTTTGTGTGAGATGAAATATCTGTTGATTTGCATTTCTCTGGTGGCTAAAGATGTTGAACATTTCTTTGTTTCTCAACCATATGAGTTCTCTCTGTTGAAATTTTTTTATTCAGATCCGCACTCCATTTTTCAAATTGGATTATTTTGGTTTTTTTATATTGTTTCTTGAATTTTTTATATATTTTGAATGTAGATATATGGATGAATATGGAATGTGAATGAATATATATTGGATGTGAAATTGGAAAATAATCTTTTTCCATTCTGCAGGCTGATGCTTTGTCTGAATAACTGTGTCCTTTGTATTATAGAAGCTTTTCAGTTTTGTGAGGTCCCATATACTAACTATTGATCTTAGCATCTGTACTACTGCTCCTCTGTTCAGAAATTCTTCTCCTGTGTGCATGAGTTCAAGGTTATTCTCCAGTTTCTCTTCTATCAGTTTCAGTGTGACTGGTTTTATGGTGAGGCCTTTGCTCCATTTGGAGTTCAGTTTTGTGCAGGGTGATAATTATGGATCTATTTACACTCTTCTACATGCAGGCCCCCAGTGAGAGCATCTCCATTTGTTGAAGATGCTGTCTGTTACACAGTGTGTATTTATGGGTTCTTTATCAAAACACAAGTATCCACAGGTTTGTGGATTTATGTCTGGGTCTTCAGTTTGAGTCCATTCATCATCAATATGCCTGGTTTTTTTTTTATGTCAATGCCATGTGATTTTTATTACTATAGCTTTAACATTAAAAGTAAGTATTTAGCATGGGAAGAGCATACAGTAAATATTATGCAGTATTCGCAAATATCATAATGCTCACCTAAACCACTGAGCTGTCTAAAGTCTCCCCCAATGGAAACTGAACTGATCATAAACTCTAGGATTATATAGCATGACTTTAGTAACTAACTTGGGCAAGCATCTAAGATCATTGCCCAAGTAATCAGAAAGCCACTTCACATGGACCACAGTTCTGATTTCAACTTATAAGTGAGAACTGGGTAGAATAGGTTACTTTTCCACCCCATCATTATTATATACATAGGGAAGCAAATAAAATTGTTTAGGATATTAGATCTACCTTAGACATTATCTCCACTGACCAACTGTGACAATACAGTCACATTTATTTTAATATTTTCACTAATCTCATTTAACTTTTCTTTACCTTTGCTAAAATACTTTAGATATGCATGCATCCTATAAAGATAAATTCATGCAGAAGACCCTTGGTTTTCTTGATTTATCTTTAGTAGTTTTTATCTGTGTAATACATTTCTGTATTCTATCTCAGCCATTTCTCTATGGATATCATCTAGAATCTGAAAACTCATTTTAAAAGTAAGTATTATATTGCTATATTAATACATGTATTTTGGTGGAGGGATAGACAGGTGCTGGAAAGATATTACCACACACACATGTTTTGTAACTTCTAAAATGGATAGGACAATGATCAAATAGACAAGCAACAATAGTAAACTTAACAATTCTAAATGCATCTGTGAATATAAAGCAACTAGAATTCTCATATATCAGTGATGGAACTACAAAATTATGCAGCCATCTAGGATATATTTTGGCAATTTCTTATAAACAAATACATACTCATGTAGTAGTAAAATGCTTAAATAAATCCTGGCAGCGGGTTCCATGCTACCAGCCCCAATGTTCTGGGTTCCTGAGTGAAAGACACACACACAGCCTCTATATTTGATATGTCTTAATCAACTCAATGGCTGGGCTACTTCCTAACCTCCATGCCGTTAATCTACCTCCCACCAATAATCCCGAGTTATTATTTACTAAATCTTATATTCTATCTTGGCTGCCCTGGACCCAGTTAGGCAGCCTCTTGGGCTGCTCTCCTCTGACTCCTACATGCTAACTATGCTCTCTGTCACACACCTTCTCAGGTGTGGCATCTCGCCTCTCTTCTCCAGTCCTCTCTGTCCCTAGCTTGGGGAATTCTAAAAGTCTCACCTCTGTCTGCCCTGCCCAGCCATTGGCTGCTGGCACCTTTATTTACCGATCAGAACCAACTGGGGGCAGGTCCCTAGAAGCTGGTTGCCTGCAGATGTTCTTGTGCAAACAGTTTCTGGGAACACAAATTAACATAAGAATACAAGCAGCCACATATGCATCATATGTTTTATTAATCAACTAGAGTATTTTTCTTATATGAATTAAAATTTTCTTTTCAAAATGCTTTGTGTAGTAGCAGATAATTTCCACATGCTTCATTTAAAAATGTCAAGGATTTGAAGTGGTCAACCAATAGGTAAAGTGTGGCCTATCAAGACAGTAGAATGTCACTCTGCATTAAGAAGGAAAACACCATTGAGACAAGTAACATCATGGCTGATTCAAAAGCAACACTGGGTGACAGGAGTCAGTTCCAATACTCTCCATGCTATTCAATATACATAGTCATACAGGTAATCTGTGGTTAACAGAGAGTAAAGGTTCATTCGGTTAGCATAATTTGACCTTAAAGTGATAACACAGAGAACTTGGAGGAATGACAGAAATTTGATGAAGCCCAGTTCCACAGGCAGTTACGTGGATTTATCGATGTGCAGGTCCCACAGAACTGAATTGCTAAACAGCCTACTCTGTGTACATTTTAAAATTAAACATGCAGTTAAAATGTGATATTTCTATCTTGGTTTTTGAGGAATTAATACCAAGAAATAATATTAAGAAGGCGGCATTCTAGCACATTGGCATGTATGACTTATGGGCCATAGCAAAGTAGTTTGTTCCCCATACCACAGCTGAAAATTGAAAACAGAAATGAGTTACAGGGACAGGATTGCTTTTACACTCACAGTGTGTCTGTACAGATGCTATAGATGGCCCCATAACACCTAAGTCATGATCCAGAGAAGCCTAGGGTAACAAAACATAGGGCTATCAGAAAATCATCCTTAAAATTTCCAAAATGGTTGCAATAGCTCTGATTTTATTTCTGTAAAATAGGTTTTAAAGCCATAAAAGAATTTCTTATAGATGTAATCATCCTAAAATTTTGCTGTTTTTACAAAAGCTAAACATCTGCCTTCTTTATGTCTGTGACTTTCTTCCTAGATTACTTTGACAAAGAGAAAAGTAATATTTGTATTTTGCTTAAATAGTTTTGTAGTTGAGTGTTGTGTATATTGCTAAATAGAAGCACATAAAAACAATATATTTCGAGCATTTTGTCACCTCCTTTTTGCCAACCATATTCCCAACATGCTCATGGAATTTAAAATGCCTTCAAGTCCAATCCTAGTGGCCATAATAGTGTGTACTTGTTACTCACATCATCTCCTCTTAAAACTTTATTTACAAAAGTGTTTGCTGAGGTAGTGTAAATGAAAATGGCTGCCATATGCCCATAGGTGGTGACATTATGAGGAGGTGTGGCCTTGTTGGAAAAGGTTTGGTGGTGTTGGAGAGGTTATGTATCTAGGGAGTGGGCTTAAGGTTTCAAATGTTTAAGCCAGGCCTAGTGTCTTTCTCTTCCTATTGCCTGCTAAATCTGGATATAAACTATCAGCTACTCCTCAGCACTACATCTTCCTATGTGCCAATTTGCTTTTACACTGTGATGATAATGGACCAAGCCTTTGAACTCTAAGCCTGATCCAATTATATGTTTCCTTAAAAGAATTCCATGGTCATGGTGACTTTTCACAGCAACAGAAAGCCTAGATAAAACATTTACTGAGCCAATATTTCATTAATTATTAAACTCTTCTCAGTTACTACTGAAAGAGGAAACAATCACAGTATCACAGGATGTGACTCAAACTACATGAAATTTTCAGTTATTTGTGGCAGGCCCCTATGAATATTCCAGAATTTATTACACCACTATTTAACTTTTTTAGGCAAAGTAAAACATCCCTCTGCATTCAGGTTAAACTCCTCCTAAAAGAGGACTATAAAAAAAATAAGAGAGTGTTTTAGAGTATACCTAATCATAAAAATCTAAGATATCCTAAAATAGATTTGATTTTTCACAGTATGAAGCTTATTCAGAAATTTACAATAAGGTGATTTTAAAAGCAAACATTAAAAGCTGAAATAAAGAAAAAGATAAATTTAATTTTTGAAATAAAAACCATTTCTACTGGTAAATCTAATCAAAACTAAAAGCATTTCTATCATGGCAATTATATTGTGCATATGTATACAAAATATTTCTGTTCATTTTCTCATGCACGCATTTAACTACTATTGAGTGCTATTGTGGGCAAACACAGCACCAGCATTAAATACCCAAGGTTAAAAAAGGAGAAGAGGACTTGGGTTTGATTCTAATACTGTTGTGGTGGCTACAATCATCTGTAAGTCCAGTTCCGGTAAATCTAACCCTCTTCTGGCTTCCATGGGCGCTACATGAAAAGGGTGTGCAAACATATATGCTGCAAAAGACCCCTGCACATAAAAGTAAAACTAAGTCCTAAATTTCTTAGAAGAACCTACACTGTCACTTTACTTAATCCATATAATCCCTAACTATATTCTAAATATCTGTCCTTATTAAATATAGTTTTCACTGCTCATCAAGGAAACTTCCCTTTGCAATAGATGGAGACCATTACAGAAAACCACAACCAGTCAAAACACAGTATTGTGGATTCTTATCCCAAGTGATGCATGTACAACACAACTCTAGCATCTATGGCTCAGCCATCATTGAAGAAGTAGAGTGGAAAAATTGTAAGAGCCAGGGGAACAGGGAGTGTGCTGTGAGACGGTCTCCTAGAAACGTTAGAAGCTACACACGTGAAGTCTCACCAACAAGAGCACCTAAACATGAGTGGAGCAAGGACAACAATAACAGCACCCTAAAACTGACTAAGGAAAGCCCATGAGGCCTCAACTCTAAACAAAGAAAAGTAGGCAACTCAGGAATAAAGAATGCTGAGAGTCTTACCCAGGAAATAGTCTCACTAAGGAAAGAGCACACTGATTGGTTATCCGGTACCAAATGATGAAGCCTGAAAATGTACGTGCAAGTAATATTATACAGACAGAGCTTATATATTTAACAATAAAATAATAAAATACACTACGCACACTATACATATACATATATAGTGTGTATATAAGAAACAATTAATAAAAATATAATAAAATTGGAAAGAGAACAATGAAGGATATATGGCAGGTTTTACAGAGAGAGGAAAAAAGGTAAGGGAGAATTGATGTGATTATAGTATAGTATCAACAAATAAACCATTTAAATATGATAAAATAAATCTTTAAAAAATCGATATATACTATAATGAAGAACTACAGGTTGTTAATAACATGTAACATGAGGATCAGGAGGCAATCTTTAATACTGGAACAATTTCACCATGGAAAAATAAGAACCATACTGGTACACTGATATAAATGTTTTGAAAAAAATCACATCCAAGTATTTTATTTCCCTCAATACAAAGTAAAACAGTAATTATTAGTAGATCAGTGCTTTTATGTTCAATGGTATATTTGGTATGGATCACTCACTGAAGTACTAATATACAGACAAGTGAAGTGCAGAGACATATTAGCAAGGCCAAGCTGAGAATGAAAGCACAGGGGTAAAAAGGAGCAACGGATATTTCAAGCAAGGTAATCGTACACACAATAGACCTGAAGCAGAAAATGGCAAATCTGACCAGAGTATCAATCAGAATAGTATAATATACAAAATGACCAAACCATAACTAAAGGACAATCAAACCTTAGCCTATAGATCAGAGTAGTTACATGCATTGTAATTACAGCAATGTAAACGCACGTAATTTTGGAAGGCAAAGATATGACATGAGGATATATGTTCTTTGAAAAGAATCTCTGTGGCAATGGGCACAGAATAACTTCAAATGAATCATATGTGAAGGCTAAAGTTCAGGAAGCCCACAAAGGCACAAAAATGACTGTGACATGGGCAAAAGTATTGATTCTCCACTGAGGACAGATTTGACTTTTATTATATATTTGTCCATCTCTAAAATCATGGATAGTGGGGTTATTGGAATATAATAGGTCAAGGAGACTACACTGCTGGACATTCCACAGTACTTGGGACAGCTTCCCCACAGCAAAGCATCATGCACTAAAAAGGCACTAGTACCAAGACTGAGAACCTCGGATAGAAGATGACCACAAAGATGAAGCAAGTAGACACAGAGAATGTGTAAGCACAGTGCCTACAATGATTGAGCTCTGAAAAAGGGTGGCAATGGAATTTAAAACATTAAGAATAAATCCTAGATTTCTGCCTTCTCTAAGGGAGTTAACTGTGAGCTCTTCACTGAAGACATCACATTTGATTGTGGAAGCTCCTGAGTTTGTGCTTAGATTAACTGAACATAAGATTTCTTAAAGAAAAAAAAAAGATTTCTTAAAGATAGCAAATGGAACAGTTAATCACATACACTGACACAAAATTCTGCAGTCAAAGAAAAGGAGAATTGCCTCATTTCATAAAGGAGATCATCAGTATTAGAATGGGAACAAGGTAAATGGGACATAAAGAAGTGATAAATCACTGGTGTGATGGCTATAATTGGTTGTCAATTTGACTACAACTGGAATTAACTAAAACCCAAGCAGCTGGGTATTTCTTAACTAAATCATTTGAAGTGGAAAGACCTGCCTTCAATTCAGATCTTTTGAGATGGGAAGATCAACCTTTAATCTGGGCTACAGCTTCTGGTGGCTTTAAAGAAGGATATGTAAGAAGGGTTTGCTCATTGCTTGCTTGCCCTCACTCTCACTAGCAAGTTCATTAGATCCTACTGAACTGGCATTAGATCCTACTTCTTGACAATTCCAACATATACCAAAAAACAGCTAAGACATCCAGCCTCATAGATGAGAAACTACTGGATGCTTGGACTTTCTGTTTAGTAGACAGCCACTGTTGGACTAACTGGACCATGCCTATCCTGTAAGCCACTCTCTAATCATCTAATCATTCCTCTGTGTGTGTGTGTGTGTGTGTGTGTGTCTGTCTTTCTGTCTGTCTGTGTCTGTGTGTGTGTCTGTGTGACTGTGTCTGTGTGTCTGTGTGAGTGTGAGTGTATGAATATATATATATATATATATTCTCTGTTCTTCTAGAGAATCCTGACTAATACAAGTGGTGAATATAGTTACTTATGTAACTTGAACTGTGGTAGTATAATGGCTCAGAGAAAAGCCATGTTAGTTGATTCTTTTGGAGTTGTTTGTAAAGAAAACTGGATATCCTTATAAGAAAGACCAGAAAGTTGGTCAGCAAGATGGCGCTAGGGAAAAGTCCTTGCCATGCAAGTCTGATGGGCTGAGTATTACTCTCAGAACCCCAATAAAGGTGGAAAGAGAGAACCAACTCCATGAAGTCACCCTGTGACTTCCAAGTATGTTATATGATATGTAAACACAAGAATGAAACTATACAACTTTAAAAGGAAGCACCAAAAGGAAACACACTGAAGATAGAAGTAAAAGAGAAAATTAACCAATGTCTTGTCTTTTCCAAAAACCAAACTCTCCTGTAAGTATGGATATATATATATATATATGTTTTAAAGTATTTCAAATATATACATTAAGACCAAGATCCCATATTATTTTCTCCCTTGCAGCAGTTTCTCTCTCAAAAGACAGCACTGTCCACCTCTACAGTCTGTCAGGCCTGGACCCTCCATCTCAACAGCACGCTCTCCACTCGATCATAAAAATCACGAAGTATCCCCTTCTGTCTATAATCCTACAGCATCCTGGCCAAAGTGGCCACTTTCTCACCTGGACTATACAAATATCTCATGATTTTCTTGGTTCTCATAAGCTCTTTTTCTGACAAGTAGGCATGAAATCTAATTACATCACCCTACACCTAAGAAACCATTCAGTGCTAGAGGGTAAAAACCCACATCTTTAATATTGCTTGTAATTTCTCTTCAGCCATTTCTCCCTCACCCTTTCTGCTGTGACATCACTGGCCTGTGAGGTATTAATATACCCCTTTTCTTCTGGCAATGGCATCATTTCAGATCTCTACTCATCCTCTAAGTTGAAGCACAAATCCATATCCTCAGCATGACAAAACTCGACAAACGAAATTCCTATCGCAGAAATATGTTTTTTCTCCTTGGGCTATCTCCCTTCTAAGTGATATTGTATGTTCTTTGTTTGTATCTGAATAACTGACTATCTGTCACTCAGGCTTTATGAAACACAACCTTTGTCATGGTCTACAGCTCATGTCCAGCTTAGTTCTGGACATTCAGTAGCCACATGTTCCACTTCTCTTATGACAGCACCATGCAACTTTAGTTGCTGCTATCAATTGGTTTGAGTCTCACTGATAACAAAAATCTAAACCATAAAAATTTACATTAGTTGCACAAAAATAATGGCCCACAGTATGGAGCAATTTTTGGACCCATCTCTACCCAACCCCTGAACCATCACATTTTCTACTGTGCCACAATGCCTCTTAAATTTGGTAAATTTCTAACCACACACATGGATCAGGTAACAGACTAAGCTAACTCAAACTCTGAGTCTTTCTTGTTCACCATTCTAACCTTGGGCCACATCTCTAACTTCCATTCATTAGAATCTTTAAAAAGAGGGAGACAGCATTGGTATTTTACATTATTGATTTTATCTGTTTTTAGAAAACAGCTTCCCATGAGAACACTGGTTTTTCTCTTGGTGTTTTCCAACAGCCATTCAGGCCAGTTTTTTCTATGGCTAAGTTAACTGCTCATGAAATCCTAATTATCAAGTTACAGAATCCACCTGTCAAGGCCTCAGAGGTGAAACTTGTTTTTGAGAATTAGTGACTGAAGTAGAAGATTATCTTTAGTGAAATAACATATTCTCCTTTAACATGCTGCAATGCATCTACTAAACTCTGTTCTCTCCAAAGGTAAATCCATCCTGGCAGGAAATTGCTGAGAAAGCAATTTAGCATACACTATTGCATATGATAAATAAACAATATCTAGCCCCATTAGTAGTACAGTACATTTATAGTACATGAAAATTTAAAGCATCATGGAAGCACCTTTGAATGATATAAAAAATGTACTTAATATTAAAACCAGTTTTCCAAAACAAACTCTCCAACTCATTACCAGTTCCACAGAAATGTTGTCCTATCTCCCCATAAACTATCACGACCTCAGCGACATCTACCCAGTCAGGTTCACCCTGCTTGTTCTAACATCCCTAGTTCAATTAATTTTTGTCTTGCATTGCCACAGGCCCTTCATACCACTTTACAGAAATATCTGATATTGACTTAAACTAAACCCAAAGAGAAAGAAACCAAGGTTAGAACAGTGAACAAGAAAGACTCAGAATTTGAGTTAGCCTAGGCTATTACCTGATCCATGCATGTGGATAGAAATTTACCAAATTTAAGAGTTATGTGGCACAGGGATTGGGTAGAGATGGATCCAAAAATTGTTCCAGTACCGTGGGCTATTATTTTTGTGCAACTAATGTAAATCTTTATTGTTTAGATTGTTATCATCTATAGGACACAAACCAAACATTAGCAGCAACTAAAGTTGCGTGGGCTGTCATAATGGCAAACACATGGCTAGCTACTGAATGTCAAAAACTAAGCTGCACAAGAGCCATAGACCATGACAGAGTATGTGCTTCATAAAGCCTAGTGACAGATAATTGCTCACTAGGACACACACAAAGGGATTCCTTGAGTTTTTATTCAGTTGTATGAGTGTCGTGATATTTATAACCATATCAACTTATCTCTTTCTTACATAATTCCTGGGATTTCCTAGTAAAGGCAGGTTTGGGGTCCTTTTCTGACAATACCTGTGATTTACAGAACTGTTCAAATGCTGCATATATCACTGGGATATTGTTCCTAAGGTACACATCAGAATCTATAGCTCTTACACAGTACCGTCTAATCCCAAGGGCAGTTTGACCTTCTTAATAAGTTTTCTGTTGTTTCCCAGAAAAGACACTCATTCTGTGTGAAAAGAAACAAAAAAATATTAATTCTTTGCCTTTTGATTTCTAAAAAACAAGAAAGAGAGAAAAAAGGCATCATTTGACATGTTTCTGTTCTTGTGAAGAGTCTGGAGGTTTTTTTGTTCATAGTAAGTCCTCAGCAAATGTCATTTGCAAGTAAAAGTGGCCAGCGTCTGTTTGAAAAGGCTTTTTTAGGAATGTGATTTAAAACACAGACATAGACTTCACAATAGACCAGAACTGGTCTGTCTATTGTTAACCTTTACATAATAAAATCAACGGGGACTATTAACTGAAGCCATGCAGGACTTGGCCATGATTGAGTGATGAATGACCTATTAGCCTAGTGTATCTCAGAAAGTTGGCAATTCTACTTGGCAAAATGGTCTTACTGTATTTGTGTGTATAGTTTAGTTTATTTTGTTTAAAATGTTCGATTCTTTTACAATAAAAAACTAAATACATGCTTTAGCTTAGCTTTATAGTAAATTAATAGGTAAAATACACAAAGCGCCATAGTGTCTGGAATTAGAATATAATTTTCCTTCGCCATTCTTGAAAGAGAGGAAGTAGCTTGCTTAAAATACCAGCGCATTGAGTCCCTGGGGGTCTGGCTGAAACCTGGAAAGGCTTCTGTAAATGTCTGTGTATTTTCATTTGGCGTTTTAGAGAGATTGTATTTCCTGATTTAATAAAACATATGGCAGCAATGGGAGTTATTTTACTATGTTGCGAATATGAATCTAACACATAGATCTATGGAAGGAAAAGAGGGAGGAGGGAGGGAGGGAGGGACAAAACAGAACAGAAAGCAAACTGCATCTGTCGTATGTACTGTTAAATTACCATAAAGGAGGCTAACAGAAATATAAGTTCTATAAGTCATTACTCATAGTCAAGCACCAGTGTTAGAATAGATTCAGGACCACTCCATTTATTTACTGGCCGTGATGAGCCATATGCAACCGTTTATCGCCTGACCCCTCTACACCACTAGTGTGGCAAAGTGTGATTTTCATGTACACTTTGCAGATGAAGAGCTGGGTGATAAAAGGGAGCTATGGAATCTGACAAAGACAGCAGAAGTTGAACTGAAAAGCCAGTGGCCCACCCAGGTCTGATCCTACAGCTTAGTGGCCATGATACCAGTAACTTGTTGTTCATGTGTTATTTCCCTCAGTCTTCATTTTGTTGTTTTGTTTTAGAAAGTATGAACAGTTAAAAGTACTTTAAGGAGAAAAATAAATCCTTTGACTCAGGTTGTAGCTCCAGAGACAAATAAAGGAGTGGTAGTCAGATTTACTCAAATCTATTTAAAACATAATCACCTGCACAGAAACAGACATACACAGACAAACAGAGACTCTCTCTCTTTCTCTCTCTCTCTCTCTCTCTCTCTCTCTCTCTCTCTCTCACACACACACACACACACACACACACACACATACACACACACACAGAGAGAGAGAGAGAGAGAGAGAGAGAGAGAAGAGAGAGAGCGCATCTCTTCCTGAACACTCCTACAAATCAGATCAGGCCCTGTAAAGAAAGAGTCATGCCTCAATAATAAGATTCTGGGCTTCATTTATGTGCTGTTTTGCTTTGCTAGCTTGCCTGTGTCTGTCAGGTGACTATATTTAGAAAGCATGGAACTAGGGAATAAAAGGGTATGGAATTTGCCATCACCTAAGTTTTATTATTCTTTCCCTTGAGAAATTACATGATTGCGGCAACATGGATTTGGTAAGGCATTTTGTGCTGTCTTCAGCACATTACTAATAAAAAAGTCAGAAGTCTGTATTTTACAGATAATACCTACCTCTAATTTTATATGATGATCTACTACTTTCAAATCATTCTACACGCAACACATTACCTGAAGGCCAACCTAACTTCGAAATTCTTACCAATAGTTTGTAAAGAATCTAGGTCATTTTAAAAGAATCCAAGTTGTTTCTTTTATTTGCCTATGCCATTAATTTATATTCAATGAAATGTATTCTCTCTCTCTCTCTCTCTCTCTCTCTCTCTCTCTCTCGTTGCACTGAGATACCTTCCTATTTATGCTCATAAAAAATGAGCAAGATCAAACCATTTTAATTTTTACTATAAGAATAAAGGTGATACTGAAATCCAGAGGATTTCAGAGGATGTGAACACAGAGATATTCCTTCCTCATCAGTGCAACTACAGTAAGGGGTAGACCTACACACAGACTGGAGTTAGCTCTAGTCTTAAGCCCAGTCAGAAGATAGGCTGCAATAGGCAAGCCATTTCTCTGTCCTGGTTCTTTTGCACTTCTGACAACTCCTGTGCACTATCTCTCTGGATACCTTCACTTCATCTCTTTGCCTAGATGGTAGCTTCAAGCTATTAGTTCCTCCATCAAACAATAGTAGAAAATGAAAATCCTAGGAATTCACGTCCCTCCCAGGGAAGCCCTTGATTGCTCTGTAATCCCTCAAACGCCCATACAATAAGGACAGATCTAAGGAATGACCTTCAAACTTCCTTGAGACCCAAGTCAACCATTCCCAAGTGGGATTTCCCTTGGCATTCTACCATTGCTTGGCTGAAAAACCATTTTGGTCTATTTCTCCATGTTCTTTCTTTTCTTGGGAGACTTACTAATAATAACTCAACTCCACATAAATCCTAACTTCAGTGTCTACTTTTGAAGCCAATCTACAAGACTGAGCACTTGCAAGGCACAGACTCTGTGCTGTGCTTAATCTAAAAGGTGCTCAGCAGCCTAGGGAAACAATGAAGCCCATGAGGAAAAACATGTGAAACATTCCACCATAAGAAGACGGGACCTGTGCCTCTAAAACACAGATGTATAAAGCAAGAATTCACATTATATAAGAGAACAGGAATTTCCAAGCTGAGAGGAGGAGATACAAGCAGAAATGCAAAACTACTTTACAGCAAGGTTTTCCACAAACAGGAAAGACATGATGGAAAGTGGAGGTATTAGGTAAAGGGAAAAGCTCGCAATCTTAAAGCCTGTAAACCATGAAAGTAACAGTTTGATCTTGATGAAGGATATTTCCCCCCCAGTAACTGAAATGATTATAAGGCCCAAAACAGAAGAAGCAGTATGTGAACGAAGTCTTATGTTTAAAATGATGGAAGAAATTAGTGAGTGAAAACATAATACCAGAGAAAAACCATAAAATTAGGTTTTAGGGCATTCTAAGAAATATACCCCTCCCAGAGAGAACTAAGTCCCATGAAGTCTACCATAACAGAAAAAGTTTCCAGCCACAAACATCATTGTAGCAATTCAGAGAATAAGAAATAAAAATTGATTCTAATCTGGCAAGAAGATGAGTTCTCACATTCTTTACTGCAAACATGAAGAAAAGAGAGAACTTTACCATGAGCAAGAAGCAGACCAATTCGAAGTCTGCCGTGCCACCAACTAGTGACCAAGTGTTCAAATACCAGAGATTATGAGGGACATTTTTCATTCAAACTACCACATGCATGTAAAGCAGTCATTGTTAAAATAAAGTTTTCAAAATAAAATACTTCCTTAAAAAGAAAACTGTATTTCTGTTAAAACCACAGAAACTTCTGAGCATAAAAATAACTAGAATAGTAGTGTTGACACATTAATTTACATTAATCATTTAGCTGTTTCTGCATATGTTTTAGCTATTGCTATTAATAATGTGTCATACTTTATGAAGAATGTTTCCCTTTATTATGTTACTATAACTTTAATTATGTTCATGAAATATTTTTCCAATATTTCATATACTAATAAATTGGAAAAGTTTGACGCTCTTGGTTGGCTTTTCCTCACAGGCTTCATTTTTCACTAAAACTACTTTTTCTACCAATGCTGGCAACTTTTGATGGGCTTTAATTTTTTTCCTCATTGAGTTGCACGCTTATTTCAGTCTGAATGCTTTCAGTCAGGCACTTTATTTGATAAATTATATCACGTAATAAAATCTATCAGCTAAGTTTTCTCTATGGTTGCTGAAATTGAAATACTAAAAATTAAAATCATTGTATTAGATTCTGGTGTGTAAGTTAATTTGTTCAATTAAAGTTAGCATCTCTACCAAAAGTTTCAGGTAAACAAATCAAAATTATATATTATAAAAATGAAAATAGCATTGAACTTTCATTTATTTTATTCATGTGCTGTGTGATTTTATGTCAACTTGGCATGAGCTAGAGTCATTAGAGAGGAGGGAGACTCAGTTGAAAAAATCTCTCCATAAAATCTAGGTGTGGCCAAGCCTGTGGAACATTTTCTTAATTTGAGATTGATGGGGGAGGCACAGCCCATTGTGGGTGGTGGCATCCCTGGGGTGGTGGTCCTGGGTTCTAGAAGAAAGCAGTTTGAGCAAGCGGTTATGAGCAAGCCAGTAAGCAGCACCCCTCCGTGGCCTCTGCATCAGTTCCGGCCTCCAGGTTCCTGCCTTGTTTGAGTTCCTGACCTGATTTTCTTTGGTGATGAACAGTGAGGTGAGAGTGTATGCTGAACCCTTTTCTGCACAAGTTGCTTTGGTCATAGTGTTTTATAAAAAAAGTAATCCTAATTAGGACAAATAAATATCTCACCTATTGTTATGAAATAAATATGACTGTGTTCTATTTATGAACTTTGTCTTACTAGTTACATAGGACAGAAATAGTCTAAAGCTAAGGTTTTACACTCCATGCACTCAACTATTTGATTAAAAATTGAAAAAGATGCTCTCTGCCTGGACCACCAGGGATTCATAGCCAATAAGCACCAGGAGAAAGCTACCCTCCCAGGAGCATAGAAAAGCCGTGAGTGGGGTTAAGGGGAGCAACACTGCTCACCAAGACCGGCCTGGAACCAGCGGGATACAGGGCCTGAGGAGAACTCAGGGACAAGAAACCTCTGAAACTTCCGGTTCCATCTATAGGTGGAGACCTCTGCCTGGGCCACCAGGGGTTTGTGCCTGAGGACCTCAGCCTGGGCCACAGGGCTCCAGGAGAGAGCTGGTATCCCAGGAGTGCTGACACACTTTTTTTTTTTTTCGTCCTTTTTTATTTTTGATACTTTATGTACATTTCCAATGTTTCCCCTTTTCTGAGTCTCCTCTTTGGATACCCCCCGACCATCCCCAACCCGTCTCTAGGAGGGAATTACACCTCCCACCCCCACACCCCGTCCACCCATCCCCATATTCCCGCCTTGACATTCCCCTTTACTGAGGCCTCTAACATCCTCAGGCCTAAGGGCCTTTCCTCTCTCCCTGATGGCCATCGAGGTCATCCTCTACCACATATGTGGTCCAAACCATAAGTCCATCAATGTGTATTCTTTGGCTGGTGGTCCAAACTCCAGGAGGACAGGGGGGGGCGGTCAGGCCCATTGACTCTCT
>CM052716.1:29445925-29474699 GCA_028551405.1 Uromys caudimaculatus | reverse complement strand
CCTTGCCTTTTGCCATCTTGTTGACTCTGATGTTAGCTGATCTTACTCTGTCCGGTTGTGGCTTGCCCCTCCTGCAGGCCTCTGTGTCAGTACTCCTTGAAGACCAGCTCTCTCTGAGAGGTGTTTGGGTTTGGAGAGCTGTCCCTCAGGGTCTGCTCTGGGGTGCAGAATGGAATCAGAAGGATCTTGTCCCCAGCTGACCCTTGGTTCCTGTACCCCAAAGGTTCTGTAAAGGTCTCTCTTGATCCAGAAGTGGTGGTTTTGCCTGTGCTCAAAGATGTGTCAGCACTTCTGGGATTCCCTGTTCTTGTGGAGCCTTGTGGCCCAGGCTGAGGTCCCAGGCACAGGTGTAAACCGGAAAGTTCACAGTTTTTCTGTCCCCGTGTTCTCAGGCCCTGGTTCCCGGCAGATCCGTGTGGGTCTGGGTGAGAGGTGTTGTTCCCCTTAAGCCCACTCACGGCCTTTCCACGCTCCTGGGAGGGCACCCCTCTCCGGTGCTCGTTGGCTACTGACTCCTGGCGGCCCAGGCAGAGCAGGATGGCCATTTTTACTTGGACTGACACTATTGATAAAGGCAATGATAGTATGATAAACCTGGTGTAATCATGAAAACAAAACTCTTTTTTTTTTTTTTTTGGTATTTCGAGACAGGGTTTCTCTGTGTAGCCCTGGCTGTCCTAGAACTCACTCTGTAGACCAGGCTGGCCTCGAACTCAGAAATCCGCCTGCCTCTACCTCCCAAGTGCTGGTATTAAAGGCGTGCGTCACCACTGCCCAGCGAAAACAAAACTCTTAATAATGTATCAGCATCTATAATCTAAATCTGGACAGTGAGGTAGCAGGTAAGAAAATATATACCAATGAGGGGATTAATATGTAGGATCATTTACTGGGGAGGATGGTCAGCTGTTCACGTGCTAGATGAAGTGAGTTCATATGGTACTAAGCATGGAGAACTAGCACTCTGGAGAGAACGGAATGAGTCTGCAGGTCTGCATGCACTTGATTGAAATGATCTTGTTTTTCAGTTTTCAGGGAAGTGTTTTCTATTAGGTGTAGCCAAGCTCTGGCGTCCAGGTCACTTAAAGTTCAGAGAAACTTCAATTGTTTAGAGCTGTGATGTAATACAGCAGTCACTTTAATATCCCCTAGGCAAATGCTGATGGAAGTGGAAGATTTTTGTTCACAATGGCTTGTGGGAAGATGCTGTATTTACAGTGATGTAAACCATGGACCTTACTTCTGTCTTGCAAGTCAAAATAGGGTCTGTGGACAACAGCACATGTGTTAGCTGGGTATTTATGGAAAGCATAAATTCTTAAGATCTTATCCCAATCCTCTTGAGCCACAGTCTCCATTTTATGGGCTCCTGGCTTTTTCAAATGCTTATGCTAAATAAAGAAAACAACAACTTTACAACAAGGCTTTACTACAGTGGTTCTCCAACTTTACTGTGTGGCCAAATCTGCTGGATGGTCAGAATCACAGACTCACTGGAGTCTACAAGAGCTGGGAACGTTGAGTATCTTACCACATTCTCCCAGGAGATTTTGATATTCATCAAAGCTGGAAAACCACTTCTGTATTTATCCTATTTGGGATCCATAAATTCAAAATCTGTGAGAGGTGTAGTCTCAAGATAAAGTCCTACTAGTATTACTAACTAAAATAGACACATATTATAGCTGGATTTTGCCACATTTTAATTAGAATTACCAGGATTTATAGCATCTAGTATTTCTACAGTCTGAAGACATATCCAGAATAAGCAAAATCATTTCTACACAAAACAAATAGAGGCAATTAAGGAATGCTGAGAGAAGTTGAAATAGTCTTCTCCAGAGAAGCTCCTCCCAATTGGTTATCCAATGCTAAGTGGTCACAAATTTACAGGAACATTATATGGCCCAGACAGGTTATATTTAGATATTTAGGCTATGTATTCATTGTACACATACATATACATTCTATGCACATACACTTATATATGTTATGTAAAACAATTAAAAAGTGGACATGAATTTGTGAGATAGCAGGAGTATGTAGGAGAGATTGGAGAGAGAAAGACAAGGAAATAATGTAATTGTTTCATAATTTCAAAAATAAAATGTTTTTAAAAGAGAAAAAATGGATGCTGTTATTGTAAGCACATTTCAAGGATAATAATCTGGACTAATAAACAAGGCCACTTTTAATTCCTTAAAGATAATATAAACAGCTAGTTTACTCTGCACTTGAGGGGAAAAGTGGCGGATTCTCAGCTTGTGTTTAGAAACACTCTCTGTGCTCTGTGCATCCAGGAACCACCGTTGTCTTTGGCAGATCCGCGACTGCCTCTGCTAATGAATAAAAACTGGCTTTTGTTCCTAAGGTTTCTTTTAGGAAAAAAGTAAATTTTAGAATTTCATGCTTAAAATTCATTTTAAGAACAAAAAATTTTCCTTTTCATCATGTCTCTCTAGGCTACTCTCATATCAACATTGAGGAGAATAGGGTCATGCACTTCTAATAAAAGCAAATACCACTAAGTATAAGAAATTGTTTGTCTAGTTCTTTTACAGGCTATAAAACCTTATATTTATTAGTCATTTAATTATGATTTCAGAAATGAATTTTTGACACTGAAAGAACAATATTTGTTAACAATTAGGGAAATGAGCAAGGCACAGCATTTTCCAATAGGTCCAACCCTTCTACTTCCTGCATGGTAAACGTTGGTGAAGGAAGTATGCTATCATAAGATAAGAGGTAGAGACACATTGGGAATTTCTCCCCAAATGATTCAATGTGATGCTGGGAATGGTTTTAAGAAATATATTTAATCGTAGCTCATTGTTTCCATGTGCTGCTTAGAGCACAAGATCATCAGTTTGCTTTTTAAAGTCTTGTATAATGGGATACTTAAAAATCAAGACCTCCAATTTTACCAAGGGAGGAAAATGAAACCACAAAGTAAGATAAACTATACTAGTTGCAATGTAAGAAATGAGCTAATTCGCTTGGAGCATTGCAAAGGTCTTTGTACTTGAACAACTGATTTATGAGAAAGAAGCCAGCGTATTGTGAAGAACAAGATTTAAATGTATGCAGACTTTAAATTCCATAGTTTGAGATCAAAGCCTTTATTTATTCTAAGGATATATGGACAAAATGATCCATGTGTAAGAACATGTGTTGCAATGATAGGAAGCATGAAAATATTTTTCACTTTCAACTTCTGACTTCAATTTATGCAAGGTAGATTGGATTAAGTAGTAAGAATTGTAGAAGGAAACTTGCTCTTTGGGATCTTGTTCAAAATTTTAATAAGTTAAATATTTATTATTCAAGGCTTAGGTTGAAGGAGGACTTGCAGGGAAGTCATATCTCAGGAAAAGAGACACAACTTAGAGACAGCATAGGCAGATGAGGTCTGATTTCAGAGTGCAAAACTATGTAAATACAGGTAATCTTGTTTTGTTGTCTTATTTATTATATAGACAATCTTTCTGAGAAAATGTGGCTAAGCCTTAGGATAAGAGGTTTCTTTAAGTATTTAGTTTATGTAAATGTTAGTAAAATACTGGAAACAAACTAAATGTTCAAATCTGCTGCATTTGCTAGTTGTTCAACTATTCAGTATTATAACATTATCTATTATCTGGGTGGCGGTGGTACATGTCTTTAGACCCGGTACTCAGGAGGCAGAGGCAGGCCTCTGTGTTCGAGGTCAGCCTGGTCTACAGAGTGAGTTTCAGGATAGAGAAGGCTACACAGAGAATCCATTTCTCAAAAAACCAAAATTAATAATATTAATAATGATAATAACAATAATATCTATTAAAAATTTTGAAGAATAATGCTTTAAAATGTAGAGCATATCATAAAAACTATTGGGTCCAATGGGAATAACATGTCCAGCGTAACCCTAAAAGTTATACATCTAAATAAAGAAGGATAAAAGTTACAAGTGTATATGAGTACTCTGTTGCTGTCTTCAGACACACCAGAAGAGGGCATTAGGGCCCCTAACAGATGGTTGTGAGCCACCATGTGTTTGCTGGGAATTGAACTCAGGACCTCTGGAAGAGCAGTGAGTACTCTTTACTGCTGAGCCGTATCTTGAATTCATTATACTTGTAACTCTTTCCAACAAGTTCCTTAGCTTTTAATTTGGCCTTGGTGTATGTTGGTTAGGTTCAACACTGTTTCTATTTGAAGTCCTAGATATGAAGTAGTGAGTAAAGTCTACTTTTATCTTCAGGGAATTTATAGATTGTGAAGTATAAAATAAAGTCTAAGAATCTATCTGAAAAAAAAGTTACAAGTGACATATAGGAATTATCAGGGTTTGGCAGCTTCAGAGGTCTGACATGATTTTTGCTTTTTGTTTTTAATTTATTGGGAGACAGGATGGCTTATTCTTCTATCACATTGTAGTAAACTAAATCATAATTTAACAGCTTAAGACAACACAAATCTGACATCTCCACAGTTCCATACTTCAGAAGTCTACCAGGGCAGCTTGCCCTTGTGCTTCTGATCTAATAAAGCTGACATCAGCTGCTGTCAAGTTGTGACTCCTCTTGTCAGCTCTGGAGGTGATTCTACTGCTGAGCTTATAAATATCACTGGAAGTTCAATGTCTTGTGGTGGTAATATAGAGGGTGCTTCCTCCCTCGCTTCGGCCTGGTTTGATACTCAGCTTCTAGAGAATGACAGCATTTCCTAGCTAATGTCCCTGTCATCTATAACTCTGTCTAGCATAGCTCTCAGTAATGTTCACTGCAATATTGTTAATCTTACTTTTGGTACATGGCAGTCTGTTTTTCAAAGAACTTGTATTAATCCTCATAAAAAAGCTATATCATTTATTTTAAAGCAAAATCCCCCATAACTCTATCCATGTGATTATTGCTGTAAATAAATATATATTCTCAACTCTAAAACAAACATTTTTATGAGGCACTTATTATTTAAAATTGGTCTTTAATTTCAAATGTTTGATATATATTTATGTGTATGTTTATTTCCAATCTTCTTTTTACTAGAATAAATGTATATGAAATGTCAGCTTGGTTCTCTATGATATCCTTAATATCAAAAAAGATTCCTGGTATTTAATAGGTAACTTAAAATTTGTTAAATGAATTAATTTTAGAACATACATAAAGAGCCTAATAAAAACATCATTATCTAGTCAGTTTTTCATTTGCATTCCTTTTTCAGAAATAAAAAACCATATTTTTATACTTTTAATCGGAGGGCTTTTCTTTTTTTCTTTTTGAAGCTTGGGGGTCATTTTATTAGATTTTAAAAGGAAAACACCAGAACAGTCAAGCTACAAAACTCAGCGACTTCCCAAAGAGGAATGGAGGAGAAAAAGAATAAGAAATTCAGCAGGCTCATGTCAGCCAAGTGGAGGGTAGGCAGTCACATGCTGGGAAGAAGGCCTTTAAAGAAGTCCAAGGTCTAGGGCAAGCTTGCTTACGCAGAACTACAGAGAAGAAAGGCCAAAGCTGTGCTTTCTGAATAATCAGAATCTGGCTAATCCATGAAGCAGCGTGGCTGTGGAATTCCCAGAAGGAAAAGCATGTCACCTCATTGAAAGGATAAAGGAAGCTATACTGGCTAACTCTTCAGTACAGCTTAAGGTGAACCTGCCTTTCCAGCAGATGTTTCACCTTCCTGAGGGGTAGTCACTCTATCCACAGGGTCATGAACCCAACCAACTGGATTAATTCTTAGATTAGTAACTGCTACAGCAACTTATTTCCACCTAGAGGTAGATTCTATTCTTTGCTATAATATCTTCCTCAAATAAGTGACCCTAATGTCATTTAGGAAATGAGCTACAACTTTGGGAATAGCTGTAATCCATATTTACCATGAAATTCTAGAGATTCAGTTTCACAGCTGTCCATCAGAAGGAATCTACTTCTGACCTGCATTCTAGTCCTCAGTCACATGTACAGCCTTTAGGCAAAGCACTCATTTAGAATAAGATAAAGCAGAGATGCTCTGGCATCCTCAACTGGGGAACAAAAGGCATTTCTGGAACTGTTACTTCTGAGGACCCTGTACAGAGCTGCCAATCTGGCCAGCTATCCTGATTTTAGATGGTCTGTGTCTCTTCCAACCTCTGGGCCTTATTCAGGGTATGCTTCTTGTGCCCACATCTAGTCTGGCCTACCCTAAGGCCCACATCTGGCCCTCATCCAGTTTTGTGGGCACCAAAACCTTGTCTGTCTGTCTGATCCTGAACCCCCAGGTTTGCTTCAGTTACATAGCCTATACACCATCCTAACCTGAGGTAGCCTAAAATTCATGTCAGATATTCAGTCAATGAAAGAAATCCATATGCCAAGGTCTCACTACAAAACCACAAACAATAGGAAAAGTCCAGAGCATATCACCCTGCCCCCATTCACCAGTTCTATAGAAATGCTCTCCAAGCACATTACCTGCTGCAATACAGGAAATGATTTAAAGGAAAAATAATAAGCTTAACCCAAAAATTCAAGGAATTTAAGGAAGACACACACACACACACACACACACACACACACACAAAACAGTTCCATGAATATATTATCAGTAAATGACTGAGTGATGTCCTCTGATATATATTATAAAATGAAATGATGAAGATAATTCAGGGCTTCACATTTTGATTCAATGAAAAAAATATAAAGAGTGAAGTGAATCCAAGCTGCAATGAAGATGGGGACTGAACACTCAATAACTCTCTTGAACGGGCAAGTTTTAGAATTGGAATGGATCAAGTATGAGATATCAGGGCTTGAAGATAAAATAGGGAAATTAGACTATACAAGCAAGAAACATGAAACATCAAACAAACAAACAATAAAACAAAACAAAACCACCAAAATCGAAAAGCCTGCACATACAAACAAACAATTTAACATAGAAAAGAAACATCCAGGAACTTTAAGACACCACGAAACACTCTCTCTTCAAATTATAAGCATGAATCAAAGAGAAGAATCCTAGGTGAATGGCATACACCAGACCTTCAATAAAATTGTAGAAGAAAACATTCCTAAACTAAAGAAAGACATATCCATACAGATACAAGAAGCACACAAGACATGAAATAGACATGACCAGAAAAGGAAGTCCCCTCCCATATCATAGTTAAAATTCTAAATACACAGAACAAAGAAAGAGAACCAGAAACTGCAACCAAACAAATCAAACAAAACAAGACCATAAATCACATATAAAGGAAAACCCATCAGAATAATAGTTAGTTTGTCAATGAAAATGTTAAACGCCAGAAGACCCTAAAGTGATGTATTCCAAATCCTAAAAGACCACATGTGTCATCCTAAAATACTATATCCAGCAAAAATATTTGTCAAAGTTTAAGTAGAGAGAAAATCCACAATGCACACAGCCTGAAAGAATACTTGTCCACCAAACCAACCCTAGAGAGAATACTAAGAATAGTACTTTAGACCAAAGAGAATAAGGAACAGAGCCAAGAGACAACAGGCAGAAAACAAATGAATCTGTAATTACTGAAAATAAAGTATGAATGAGAACATAAAAGCAAACAACAAATTTCACAAAGCAATCAATAAAATATTGGCAATCAACAAACACCTTTCAATAATAACTTTACATATTAATGGTCTCTGGCCAGGTGGTGGTGGCACACCCCTTTAATTCCAGCACTCAGGAAGCAGAATTAGGTAGATCTCTGAGTTGGAGGCCAGAATGGTCTACACAGAGAGTTCTAGGACAGCCAGAGATACACAGAGAAACCCTGTCTTGAAAAAAACAAAAAGATACATTAGCTGGATGATTAAGAAATAAAGTGTTTCTTTCTGTAGCTTTAAATATATATACCACTGTAGAATGAAGAGACAAACATTCAATCAAATGGGACAAGAAACCAACCAGGTGTTACTATTTTAATACTTAACAAAATATATTTCAAAATAAACTAATCAAAACAGACAAGGCAGGACACATCATTTTAACCAAGGCAACAATTAAGAAAAAACATGAAAACCTAAATATATGTGTACCAAAGTCTGGTTTGATGTAGACACACAAAAAGCTTATTACTGGAATTAAAGATACACATTAACACAAATCCAACAATAATAGGTGATTTCAATACACTATTTTCTCCAATACAGGTCCATTTGGAAAAATAATGATCAGAGAATCCTCAGAATTAAATGGCATCTTACATTGAATAAACCTAACAGCATTTACAGATTATTCAACCTGAACAGAGCAGCCCATAGAAGCTTCTCTAAAAGAAAACCACATCCTGAAACACAAAACCAATATTAACAAATTCAGACAAAAAAGAAATAACTCCATGTGACCTATGTGACCACAATGTAATAATACTTAAAGTTAACAGTGAATAGGTAAATGCATAAAGCCATGGTGATCAAAAACACATTGCTGAATGATGAACCAGTTAAGAAGAAATCAAGAAAGAAATAAAAATTTCCTGGTACTATGTGAAAATAAATGCGCAACACAATAAGACCTCTGGGACAAATTAAAAACAGTTATCAGAGGGAAATTTATAGCTCTAAGTTCCAACATGAGCAACACAGATAAATGACTTAATGGTATGTCTCAAGTCTTTGGAAAACAAGAACAAGCCAAGATCTAGTAGATACCAAGAGGTAATAAAAATCAGACCGAAAATTAATGAAGATAAAAGAAAATATATAAGGAATTAAAAAGAAATCTAAGAGGTGGTTCTTTGAGAAGATGAACAAGATCAATAGGTCCTTGGCCCAACGTACGGGTGGGAGGGTGAGGGAGGCAGAGAATGTGAACTAGTGGATTCAGAAATGATCAGAGAAGCTATACAACACAAACCAAAGACATTTAGAATATTATAAGAAAATACTTTAACAAGGTATACTTTACTAAGTTAGAAAATAGGAAGTGGATGAACTTCTAGGTTTATCCATAGCACCAAAGTTAATACAAAAAGAGATTAAAACCCTGAACAGACCCATACAGGGTAAGATCAAAACAGTTATAAGTGTTCTGACTTTAAAAAGTCCAGACCCAGGTAGACTCACAGCACTACCAGACACCCAAAGAAGATCTGCAACCAATCATTAGAAAACAAAACAAAACAGAAACACTGGAAACAGAAGGATCACTCCCACATGTGCTCTGTGAAGTCAGTATTGATCTAATACTAAAACAAAGTAAATGTGCAACACAAAAACAAAACTATACTAAAATCCCTGATAAGCATATATACAAAACTCTGAGGTAAAATATTCCCAAGCTGAATGTAGGCATGTACCAAAAGACCATCAACTACGATCAAACTGGTTTTACATTGGGGATGTAGGGTTAGTTCAATATACATAAGTCAATAAGTGCAATAAATTATATAAATGGACTCAAAGACAAAAGTCACATGATGATCTACATAGATGCAGAAAAACACCCAGTGTGCCTCCATGATAAAAGTCCTGAGAGCAGGAGTGGGAAAAGATACCTCAAGATAATAAAGGCTATATATCTGACAAGGCCCCGGTCAATATCATCCTAAATGGAGAAATTGAAGCAACTCAATCAAAACCATGAATGAAACAGGGTTGTCCACTACTCCCACTCCTCTACAATACTGTGCTGAAGCACTGACTAGAGCTCCAAGACCAAAGAAGAAAAATGAAAAGGCTACAACTTGGAGAAGAAGAAAAATATCTATTTGGAGATGAAATAATATTTGCATAGGAGATACTTAATTCTACCAGAAAGCTTCAAGAGACGATCACAAATTTTAGTGAAATTGCAAGATACAGAATCAACTTCTAAGAATCAATAGCCTTTCTAAACACCACCAACAAAAATGTGGGGACGAAATCATGAACTTATTCCCGTTCACAGTAGCTTCAAAGAAAATAAAGTATCTATAAACAAACCTAAACCAGGAAGTAAAGGACCAGCATAGCAAAAACTGTAAAAGATTCTAGAACATGGAAAGACATTCCGTTCTCATGCACTGGAAGAACAAATGTGATAAGAATGATCGTCTTACCTACAGCCATCACAAATGTGATAAGAATGATCGTCTTACCTACAGCCATTTACAGATTACTTACAACTCCAAACAAATAATCTCCATCTCATCCTTCACAGAAATGGGAAAAACTCTACTAAAATACACTTGGAACCCCAAAAGACCTTGAATAGGCAAAGCAATCTTGAGCAAAATGAACAATGCTGATGGTAATAACATTTTGGCTTTCAAGAAAATTTACAGACCTAAAGGAATAAACATATCATGGTACTAATAAAAAAAAAAAAAACCAGCCGTGTAGATGAATGGAACAAAATACACGAATGCACATAACCATCCATCTGATACTTGACAACATTGCCAAAAGCATTCACGGGAGAAAAGCTAGCATCTTTATCAAATGGCACTGGGAAATTGGATACCCACAAGTAGAGAAAGGAATTTAGGCCTGTATCTATCACCTCTACATAATACATTAATTCTGAGTGGATAAAAAATCCTCAGGGTGAAACCTGAACCACTGAACTGCTTGAAGAAAATACAGGAAGTAACCTACATTGTATAGGTGCAGGAAAGTACTAGAACTCTATTTGCCCAGGAATAAAGGTCAATAATTGAAAAGAACGACCACATAAAATTAAATAGCCTCTGCAAAACAAAGCAATCAATCAATGTCAAAAGGAGGTCATAGAATGAGAACTTTTGCCAGCAATACAGCTGATATAAGATTAATATTCATTCACTTTATAAAGAATTAAAAACTAAAGAAAACAAATGAGCCATTTAGAAGTGGGTTAAGGATCTGTTCATGGGACATTGAAAAGAAGAATTAAAATACCTAAGAAATATCTCAGATATTGTTTATTATACTTAGAAATTAGGAAATTAAAATTACTTTGAAATTCCTTCTCACTGAAATCTGCCTAAGGTCAAGAAAACAAATGACAACAAAAGCTGACTAGGATGTGGGAAAGGAGAACCTTCATTCATTGTTGGTGGGATTGCAAAATGGTGCAGTCCCTCTGGAAATCAGTCTACAGAACTAAAAAGCAATAATTAAATCTATCACATTACTCAGCTGTATTATTTCTTGACATATGCCCAAAGGATTCAAAATCTTACTCCATTTATATTTGCTCAACTGTGTTCATTGATGTTTTATTCATGATAGCTAAAAAATTGGAAACACCCTAAATTCCCTTCAACTGATATTAATGAAATGTGTTACAAATATGCAGCGCAATTTTCTTCAGTGTAAAGAAAAATAAAACTGTGAAATTTATAAGTAAATCATGGGCTAGAAAGCATCATACAAAATGATGCAACCAGAGCTAGAAAGGCAGATACCACACATTCTCTTACTTGTGGTTGGTCCTCAGTTCAAAATCTTGAGAAATAAGTACATAACATGGAGTAACCACAAGAACTAAGAAAGCAAAATGGGACCATTCATAGGGTAGAGGGTAGGAACACTACAAAGTGAAATAACAGGATACAGGACTTATGAAGGGCTAAGTGGGGAAAAAATGGATGGAGGCTTTAACTGTGAGTAGGGAGGAGAATCAGGGGGACAGTTAGAAAGAAAAGATAAAACAAACACTAAAAGAATTTTTTATTGAAGTCACAAAGAATAATATATATTAATATAAAATACTCATGCATTATAATATATGATATGTGATATACAATATATAACATGTAATATATACTATATAAGATTAAATTATGTAACTTGGGATAATAATACTCCCCCTAAAGCCATAGACTATCTAACAAAACACCAGTACCAGGCAGGAGTTGCTTTTGAGTTCTTAAGGAATGTTGGGGACTTCCAGACTAAATAGGATATTGCTGTTGCCCTTCAACTTTCTTCCAGATTTTGAAGGTAAGTTTCTAATTGCTGAAGACACTACACACTTTGGAAACAAGACTTGTAGAAATTCAACTCGAATTGACCTGAAGCATCCTCCCCAAGACAAAAGACTAGCACTCATAGTATGACAAGGTACTATGAAAATGTCTAAGGGGATGAGGTAAAGGATCAACAGTTCTCCCCAACTGTGCTGCGTCTGAACCTGAACACTAGCCAGAGTGGAAAGACACTCCCTAAGATTCAGAAAGGGTACTTATGTTGGTGGTAACTAATTCCTAACTAATTCAACCTAAAACCTACTCAATAAGAGGGAATTCATGGCTGGCACTGCAAATCTAACTACCCACAGCTGTGAGGCCGTAGAACCAAGAGGGGAATGCACCACTACCACTTTCTCCAGCCTCTCCAGTCCTTGACTGCATTCCCGTTACTCACTCTTCCATTCCTGTAGCTTTCACCTTTTGTCAACAAAGCTTCTCTTTGCAGCAAACTATTTCACAAAGTCACACCTGCTCAAAATGAAGAGCACGATTCACTGCAGGGTTTTCAGCACCCATCGCTACATCTACAACATAACCATTTCACTCAGAGAACATCACAAATTAGGGGCAGAAAAAAATGTAAGAGCCAGACGATCAGAACGCCTATGAGATTCTGTCTTTTCAATATGACAGGGGAATTGCACCCATATTATTTTAACAACATGACAGCCTAAATAAGACCTGAACAGTGGCAACACCAGTTAACATGCCAGTGTGAGTGCAGAAACCATTAGAAGGCTCCATCCCTAAATGAATAGAATTAATGACCGCTGAAAGAGCAAGAATCAGCCTTCTCTAGGAATGGGTCCTCCGAAATTGTTAGCTAATACCAAGTGATCAGTTATAAACACATGTACATATGAGTAATACTAAATAGAATCAACAATTTGTGTTTGTATATTTATTCATATAAACATGTAACACTAATAATTAAAGGAAAAAAGTCCATGACATGAGAGGGAGTCCAAGCAAGGATAGGATAAGTTAGAGGGAGAGAGGAAATGATGTAAATAAAGTATACAAATATGAAATTTAAAGCATCACTTATAAGAAAACCCCAATCAATTAGTGAAGTGATTCATATTGCATATAAAACCAAACGGGCAAATGAGCCTAGAATCCAGGAAGAGCATGTAATAGGGACTGAGTTTTTGGTGACATGTAGAAGTCATAGAAGAACACAGATGTCCTCTGTTGAACTCGAGGCACTTCTGTCAGGCTGGTTCACAGCAGGGAGTAACTCTGATATCGCTGTAGATCCTACGCCATTGTGAGTGATTGTGGGAATGTGTGACTAATGCGTCCTGAGTGAGCCAAGTCCTATTTAGGCAGCTGACAATGGCTAAGTGCTCTGTGTGTGCCTGAGAACACAAGATGAGGATGTTATTTCACAAGGTTTCACTTCATTTTTAATTGGCCATTAGATCAAGGGATGATGAACCTGTGACAATCGGTGAATACATCATTCTGATTCAGAAAACAGACACAAACCCCTAAAATTATAGGAAGGGAAATGCAGATATTAAAAAGGCTTGAAGATTCTCCTGCTCTTCAAGGATAACCTGAGGCTGAACTTTTCCATTTTCAAATTTATGTAGTTTGTTAGCAAATTATGAATTACATTTGTGGGTTCCAATCAGATAATTTGTCAAATGAAGAGGAGAAAGAGCAAGGACAAAGCTCACTGACTTGAAAGTATAAATATTGATGCTGAAAGCTCTTGTTTGTGTCTGATGTTAAAGGTATAGCTAACTTTTGGCCATGGTTGTAGTATTTCCCACTGCTCCAGAAGACGGGAGTTTATAGATGGAAGTTATAGAATACAGACATTGCAGGCTTGAAGGGAAAAATTGCTTACTTATTTTTACTAATATTGAATTAAAATTTAGCAAGATTATTTAAAAACTTCAACAATAATAGTATTAGCTGTATCAATACTAATGTCTTTTTCAGAAAGAAATGTGGTAGGTTTATCTTATTGTGATGTGAAATTATTTTAAATATATTCTATAGGTTTAAAACTATCTGCATGTTACTTAATGTGATTATCAAAGAGTACATAAGTTGTACAATCACAATATTAGCACTTTGAACATTATTTTGTTACAGTGGATCATTTTACTTTAATATTTATCTTATAAATATTATGATTTATGCAAATATTTATAGATTTCAGTAACTGCCTAAGGGCCTCAAGACATACAAAATAGAGAGAGAATCATGAAGTAGGCTATTTAAGGCTGAAGGTAATAGCTATGAAGTTCACTTTGTTTTGAGTCCAAAACTCATTCTAGTTCTGAGAACATAATTTTGTTTTGTTTTTTTCTTCATGGCATCTTATTATTGAAAAAATGCAAATAAAGCAATAAACTCAGACGTGAGAACTCCCCACAGTGTAATACTTTAATGGATTAGTAAAAATGTGTATGAAAGGGTTGTAACTAAGAGCATGAATGGCTTCATCGGTAAAGAGTGTGATGATTGAAAGCTAAAAACTCACCTGTCAGTTCTAACTAAATAAAGGTTTAAAAATAAAAGATAGAACACAAAGCTTAGTGGAAATTTCATGATTAGGGAATCATTTTTAAAATAAGATACAAAAATGTGATATTGATAAAGTAAAGGTTGAAGAATTTTTTATTGGCTATTTTATTTATTTACATTTCAAATTTATCTCCCTTTCAGATTTCCCCTCTGCAAATCCCATCTCCCTACTCCCTTGATTCTATGAGGGTGCTCCCCCACCCAACCACACACCCACTCCCAACTCACCACCTTAGCATTCCCCTATGCTGGGGCATCCAGCCTCTACATGACCAAGGGCCTCCCCTCCCAGTGATGCCAGATAAGGCCATCCTCTGCTGCATATGCAACTGGAGCCATGGGTCCCTCCATGTGTACTCTTGGTTTGGTGGTTTAGTCCTTGGGAGTTATAGGAAGTCTGGTTGGTTGATATTGTTGTTCTTTCTATGGGGTTGCAAACCCCTTCAGCTCCTTCAATCCTTCCCCTAACTCCTCCATTGGGGTCCCCGGGCTTAGTCTGATGGTTGGCTGCCAGCATCTGCATCTGTATTGGTCAGGCTCTGGCAGAGCCTCTTATAGGACAGCTATGCCAGGTTCCTGTCAGCAAGCACATCTTGGCATCAGCAATAGTATCTGGGTTTGGTGGCTGAATATGGAATGGATCCCTAGGTGGTCTCTGGATGGCATTTCCTTCAGTCTCTGCTCACTCTTTGTCCCTGCATTTCCTTTAAATGGGAGCAATTCTGGGTTAATATTTTTGAGATGGGTGGGTGGCCCCATTTGGATATGGTCTCTACAGGTTCTCTCTCCCCTTTCTTGGTATTCCAGATAATGTTATCCCTGCTGGGTCCTGGGAACTTCTTGCTTTCCTGATATCAGGGATTTTTACCAACCCTACATCTGGTAGAGAGTTAATATCCAATATATACAAAGAACTCAAGAAGTTAGACCCCAGAGAATCAAATAACTCTATTAAAAATGGGATACGGAGCTAAACAAAGAATTCTCAACTGAGGAATCTCGAAGGGCTGAGAAACACCTATAGAAATGTTCAGCATCCTTAGTCATCAGGGAAATGCAAATCAAAACAACCCAGAGATTCTACCTTATGCCAGTCAAAATGGCTAAGATCAAAAATGTAGGTGGCAGCAGATGCTGGCAAGGATTTGGAGAAAGAGGAACACTCCTCTGTTGCTGGTTGGATTGCAAGCTGGTACAATCACTCTGAAAATCAGTCTGGTGGTTCCTCAGAAAATGGGAAATAGTACTACCAAGGATCCAGCTATACCACTCCTGGGCATATACTCAAAAAATACTCCAACACATAACAAGGACACATGCTCCATTACGTTCTTAGCACCTTATTTATAATAGTCAGAAGCTGGAAACAACCCAGATATCCTTCAACAGAGGAATGGATACAGAAAATGTGGTACATTTACACAATGGAATACTACTCAGCTATTGGGAAAAAAAAGACTTCATGAAATTCACAAGCAAATGGATGGAACTAGAAAATATCCTGAGTGAGGTAACCTAGTCACAAAAAAATACACATTATGTACTCACTGATAAGTGAATATTAAGTAAAAAGTTCGGAATACCCATGATACAACTCACGGGCCATATAAACCTCAAGAAGAAGGAAGACCAAAGTGTGTATGCTTCAGTCCTACTTAGAAGGGGGAACAAAATAATCACAGGAGGTAGAGGGAGGGAAGACCTGGGAAGGAGAGAGGAGGGGGAGGAAAAAAGGTGTTCAGGATCAGGTGTGGGAGGAGACTGGGAAGAGTACAGAGGGTCAGGAAATTGAATGGAGGTATATAGCAGTGGGGGATGGGGAACTGGGAGTAGCCACTAGGAAGAATTTTGATTATTACTAAATTGATAAATTATCTCTATCAAACATGTCATAAAGCTCTATTATAGTATATGGTACTTTACAGAAGTTTATGTAATCATTACTGGGAAACCCAAAAGTCAATTAACTAACTATTAACACATACAAAGGAGAAGTAACAATACAGGAAAAGCAGATGATTTTGTAACCTTATCTTCAAGATAGATAGATACTCCATGCATCAAATCAAAATGGAGAGACACTGTAGTTAAAGCTCAGTTAGAAGAAAGGTAATAACAGACATTTACCAGACAATCTTGTGCATATATCCACAGCTGCTGTGTCTTCATGATGGTAGCAGCCATGTTATGCCTGGATGATGGTACTTCATGGGTCTCCTTCTCAGTCACTGACTCTTAAAGCATCTCTAATCACTGTCCATTGGAGCTGCCTAAGATTTTGGGTAGGCTATATAACTGTCCTGTTTTGGGCTGAGCACTAATGGTCATTTCCTCTAAGTACTTTGACCAGATATAAGCCTCTGCAAAAAGAACCTTTTCTGCCCCAGTCTGAAAATGCCACTGGTCCATGAGTCCAAACAAGAATGTTTTTATGGAGAGTTCACAATGTGCCCAGTTAGGGAAAACAGCAGGGAGCATGATCTTCCACTGGGTCTATGACTTACCTAGTCATAGGCTTTTGCTCAATGCTATAGTTAGCATATATGGATGCCTGTGTGAAGAGTAGGTTTCTAAGCCAATCACAGTGTTAGTTATGTCTAAAATACTTGTGTTATTGTACCAGTGGACATACATTGCTTGCAGGGTAAGTATTGTCTGTATGGTCTACAGTATGATGAGACCACACATGTGTTTTCTTCCTGATCCTACATAGCAGTTTCTGGCACAATGAGGGCTACCCAGCAGGGAGATTGGTTTTCCACTAGGTTTCAACTTGATTTCGGTGTGTCCTGTAACTAATGTGTGTGGCATCCTCAGAAATAAGGTCTTGCCATCTAGTTCTGTTGGGTAATGAACAACAATGGCAGTGGCCTGTATTTTGGGCATGGGGACCTCTGAGACTTCTCTACTTATAGGGCTGTATCCAGTACCTGGCATTGTGTTTTTTGTTTAAAGGCCAATTGCATCCTGAATCAACAGTGTTCCTCCAGTGAAGCGTATCTCTGTTCCAAGCTCTTTTTTTATTTTCATTTAAAGTTTTTAAGTGAAAAATTTAGTTTATTATGTGGGAACTGTCCATTTGGATGTTTTCATGCATCTATGGTTATCTCCAACCCTGAGAACTATAAAGACAGCGAATCAATAAAAGTGAAGACACAACTTACTTAACCCTAAGGGAAGTGACAAAAACAGTTGTAAGAGAAGAACACATAGGAATAGAGATTAACATTAAGACAAAGCAAAGACATCAAGCTAATTTTACCTCCAAGGGAACTACAACAAACAAATGAATGAACAACCAGGAAGTTAGCAGGTGGAAAGAGACAATGATTGGTCAAGAAGCACATGGTATATGCTACTGAAAAAGAATTTGAAATTAAAAAGTTTGATTTAGATTTTCTCTTGATTAGCCAAAATGACAAATCTAGACGTAGACATGTCAAGAAAGAAGGGGATGAGTTTCCAACAAATGAAGTCAAAATGTAAGAGAAGACTTTAGAATGATGCCCCAGAGATGATGAAGCATCTTAAAAGTCATGTGTGAAGAGCTGCATGCTGATAAATTGAATGCAGAGGAAATTCATAATTTCCTTGAAGCACTGAGACTGGGTTATGAAGAAACCATAAATCTGAGCAGATCAGATGCATCAGTCATCAAAATCTCTAAACAAAGGAATTCCAAGTCCAGATGGCTTCACTGGATTCTATGAATCGTTGAAAGAGCAGTACCAACCCTTTTCAAACTATGTCAAACAACTGAAGATGAAGGGATACTTTCAAACACTTCATGAGACTACTGTTACCTTGATATCAAAGCCAGTCCCACATACTACAAAAAAAATTATAGCTGCTTTCCTATTGACTCTAAATACAGAAATCCTAAATACAACACAAGAAAACCAAATTTGACAACATAGTGGAAGGATCATAATAGTTTTCCATGATAACAGAACAAAAATTAAACTTACATGATCATCTCAATGGATGGAGAAAGAGCACTTAAAATATAAGTTTTATAAGTAAGCACACCAAAAATTAGATATAGAGAAATTTGCCTCAATATACTAAAAGTTGCACATAGCAATCTTTTTTTTTTTTTTTTTTTTTTTTTTGGTTTTTTGAGACAGGGTTTCTCTGTGTAGCCCTGGCTGTCCTGGAACTCACTCTGTAGACCAGGCTGGCCTTGAACTCAGAAATCCACCTGCCTCTGCCTCCCGAGTACTGGGATTAAAGGCGTGTGCCACCACTGCCTGGCCACACAGCAATCTTATAACCAGCAAGGAGTCAAATGTACAAAGATGCCAGCATTTTCATTAAGACGAGGGGAAAAGACACATGTGTGTTTTCACTGCTTCTGCCCAAGTAGAAGTCCCAACAAAAGCAATTGTAAAGTGAGAATAAAAGCATGTAAAATATCTAGAAAACAGTCAATAACTCACCCAATTTATCTGAGCTCATATAGTCATCCAGTGCATTTACAGAATACAAGTTAATATATGAAAATGAGTGGCATTTCTGTACACTATAGCAAACTATGTAAAATGAATTTAAGAAGAAAGTCCACTTATAACAGCATTACAAGGATAATAATATTTAGATATAGTTTAATTGAAGTGACAAAGAGTTCTACACTTAAAATATAAAACAATGAAAAAATTCAGAATACAAGTGAACATAAATATATCTCATGATAATGGTCTGGAGAAAAAAAGCACAGAATAAAAAATCCACATTATTCAAAGAGGTGTACAGGTCTGATCTAATCCCTATCAATGTGCTAATGTAAATTTCACAGAAATTCAAAAAAAGTTGTAATATTCATAGAGAAATGTAAAAGACTCAGATTTAGCAAAAAATCCAAAGCTAGTAGAACAAAGCTTAATAAATTATATTTTCTGGTTTCAATTAATATTGCAAATCTCTATAATCAAACAGTTCAGTATTGCCAGAAAAACAGACGCATGTTGTAGTTTGCAGAAGACCCACAACCGGTTGATATCATTGATGACTGTTTCTCATAGCAGTCTGCATATCGCCAATGGATGGTCCCACACCCATACACACATGTACAACATCAATTAAACTTAGTGAGTGTTTTTAAATAATAAGAAGACATGAAGTTAAGGGGGTGATATGTTGGGGGAGTTGCAAGGGAAGTTGGGAGTTGTGAACTGGGTGGTAGGTAGAATAGTATTTCATCATGTACCAGTGTGAAAATTTTCAAAGAATAAATTAGATAATAGATACATAGATTCAGTGGAACAGACTTGACAACACAGAAATAAAAGCAAACTTGTATGGGTTTACTTTTAATAATCATGGATAAAGTTACCAAAAAATATAAATTATTATGACAAAGAGTAGTCTGTTCACTAAGTAGTGTTGGAAAACCTGGATACCAACAAGCATACAGTGAACTATACGGGTCATCCCGCAAAAGTCAAGTCAAAATATAATTATTGAAATATAAAACCTGAAGCTATGAAACCCCTAAGAAAATGCAGAGGTACAAATGTCCTTGATATAGATCTTGGCAACTGTGTTTTGGATAAAAGATGAAAAGCAAATGTGGCAGAAGAAAATAAATGAGAAAGACTGCATACTCCTCTAAAGCAAAGCCAGCAGTGTGGTGAAAGGCTCCCCACAGGATGGAATATTGTAAGTCTATTATTAGGCAAGTGATAATTAAGTGTATAAGGGACATAAGCTCAATAACACAAATAAGTATGTTGATGCACTAAAGGAACAATAAGAAAAAGAAAGGGAAGAAAAGGCATCGTGTGCAAAGGTGAGCTTGGAGTCTGTGTAAGTGCTACTCCAGGTCCCACTAATGGCCAGTGGAAATATAAAGGGTGACCACAATAACTAGTCACCAGGATGATGAATAAAAGCCACAATTGGGTATGACTTCACATCATTTAGGTTTAGGGAGACTGCTAAAGAATCAAACTACCACAAGGATTAGGTTGTGGTGAAAGGGAACCTTTACACATGGCTAGTTTGAATGTAAATTGTAGGTTCCTTAAAAACCAATCAACCAACCAACAAACAAAAACAGACCTACCATATGGCCAGGAGGTTCCATGTTTGGGTTGTACCTAAAGGAAATGAAAGTCTCATCTCAGACAGCACTACTAGGCTACCTTGGAAAATGCTTGGAAAATTCTTTTGAATTTTTTGTGGAACAATGAACTTTGCAGTGTTTTATAATTTGCTATGAACAAAGGCGTCCCTGAGTGAGGAAACTGTTGATTAACTTTTGCCAGTATAACAATGGCCAATACTTATATGAGTATTACTCCCCATTTTACGACTAGCCCCCAAGAATATCTATACATTTCTGACCCATCTTCAATAAAAGTGAGTCAGCTAACTTAAAGTCTAATGAAAGATGTTCCAGTCCAAGAAGATAGTGGATTTTAAAAGCTGCTTCATAAAGAATATACAGGCAACATACATCAGTCAACAAAGAAATTAGCTAGAGTATGGAGCAGAAGTTTTATAAATTGGTAAACGTTGAATGTGAACTGATATGGCCAAGTAAACTTCACAGCAAAAGGAAATCATACTTGGATGTTCACCCACTTACAAAAAAGATCATGGACTTTGCAGATGGTGCAAGTCTCTATTAGTTCATTTGTGTTGTCATGGCATCAAGGCAGAATAATTTTTAGAGTACAATTAAGTAAACTGAAAAAAAGGAAAATTGGCCTTTTAAAGAAAAGCTGCCTCCAAAGTACCATTTCTTATATTAAATTATATATCCCAGCTTATTTTATGGCAGCCCTCATGGCTCAAATAGTAGACTTTGACATGAGATAAACAATTTGACTTTCCCCTCCTGGACCTTTGGCTTTTTCCTTTACAGATTATACTCTTTCTCATATGATCTGAAGGTCATGTTTGCTGACATCTGAGGATGTATGTAATATTCCATAAGTTCAATATTTTGGAAACATACATTGCTTATGTGTTAGTTTCTAAAAGGCAGATCAGCCCTGTGTGTTTGTCACTGCTGCTTATCTGTAAGCCATAAACATGCAATAGCTACACAATTCTGGGCAAGTTACCCTTTTCACCAATTATTACGTTTTATTGCTTCATAGCTCCCATACAGACCTGCCTCTTTCTTGCTACATAATTATTTACGACAAATAGTTCAAAAAATAAATTTCAAGGGTATGAAAGAACTGGAAAAGATTCAACTATACAAGAAATGTTCCAGTAATTCAGAGACTGGCTTAGGAGAGCTGGAAGAGCCGCTATCCGACCTTGAGATACAAACAGCTGGTTGAGAACAATTAAAGGACAAATGGAATTAAGTGCATTTTCTGTTTGGTGGCCATTTATGACTCAGCGGTAGCATGTCATCTGTTTGGAGTAGAAAGCCAAGGATAGTAGAAAATCAACCCAGTAATAAGTGTTTCTGCACATAAAGTCCCAGTTGGGAAACTGCAATCCAGTGATGGTAAGAGTGTCTTAAATGTCTTTATATTATGGTCTATGAGTCCTTTGCAAATATGTCAACTCAGCTAATATTTACAAGAGACCTAGGAAGCAGAAACCAGAGGCCAGAGTTCAGATTGGAGTTCATAGGCTTGGAGATATTCAATAATGTTTCTCAACTCTCGTAGTTAATTGACTTATGGTTTGTTTAGGAATCACGGCTTCATAATTATGAATCTTTAAATTTTTACAGTCTATATTCAATATAAAAGTATAAGAAATCAGAATTGTAGTTTTTGACTACACTGATCAATACACAGTTTTGATTCCTAACAGCACTATAAAAACCCTTGACAAAATATCTCTTCATCTTGAGTGTTTCCTCACATAGACTGTTTTTTAGTTCTCAACTATTGGATTCTCAGAATTTTTACATGTTCTCTTTCCCTCACAGTGTGAAGATTTTAGTGTGACTTTTGCTTCAGTCTTGGCTAATGGACTCTGGCTCCTTTGTATAAATATTGAATATTCGAAAATTTCAAATCACATCAAATCACACATGAAATTCAAATCTCCCTGCAAATAGCCAGAAATATCAGATTAGAGACTTTTTCTCAACAACTATATTCTTGATGTTCTTTGAGAACATCAGTGTAGGAAAACAAAAACAAAAAAACAATCACTGATACACAGGGTACAAAAATGAGGACTGTTGTCTGTAATGGCTAAAATGTGAGTGAGTGGATTCAGACTCATAAGGTCAGGAGAAAGCCACAAACTAGAAAGCTAGAGTTGTAGCAAGCTTTGCTCTCCTCATAGCAGATCAGGAAACAGACAGCTACTTGGAACTAAAGAGGGAATACCTCTTAAGTGTCACACATGGAAGCCTGTAACACCCATCAGGTACTCAGGTCCCAATGGCTCCACCCCCTCCCAAGAATCAACAGCTAGGCACCAAGTGCTCAAAAATCATGCACTGCTGAAGACATTTTAAACCCAGTGTAGTGGTCACATTTGTGTTTTGGAGCTAGATAAGTAAGTTCAAAAGTTGATTCTGCCATTTAGTAGCTCAACAAAAATCTCTCACACCCACCCCACCCTGTGTCTCTTAAAAGGAGATTCAGTAATCCTGAATTCAAACACTTGTTATGAGAACAAAGTGCAGCAAGCACGTGTAACAATGTCTGGAAGATAGTAAATATTGTCTCGATGTTGCTAGGAGACCCATGCCAGCTTATGCTCAGGAAGCTGTTAACTGCTGTGGAGTTAATGCAGAATTGTAGAGTTAGAAACACTGTAAAATATACCTCAGAAAGAATTGGTTAAATAGATTCTTTAGATACAGAAAAGAATATTACATTGCCGTTAAAGAATTCCAGGTGGGGCCTCCTACAAAGCTCAGTGGGTAAAGGTGTCAGTCCAACTATGAACATTTGAGGCTGATATCTAGGAACCTGGTGGAAGGAAAGGAAGAAACCAATTTATAAAGTTGTTCTTTGATCTCCATACATAGGCTACTGCACATGAATGAGGGTGTGCACACACACTCATACACACAAATAATTAAAAATTATGAGGTAGTTCCGTCAATACACTTTATAATATATGGTTAAGTAAACATTGTAAGAAATGCAATGGTTTAGGGTGTAGCTCTGTTGATAGAGTGCTCACTTAGCATACACAAAGCTCTGGGTTCCATTCCTTACAGTAGAAACTGGGTTTGATAGCACACAGCTGAAATCTGAGTCATTTGGAAGGTAGAGACAGGAGAATCAGAAGTTTGAGACGGTGCTTGGCTATGCAGCAAAGTTGAAGGTCTACCAGGACTATGTGGTAAACCAAACCCAAAACCAGAGGAAAAAATAAACAAAACGGGATAATACCAAATTATCAAAATATTCAAAGCCTTATATCTTCCATGTGAACACCCCTGAGGCATTGCTGGGCAGATCTTCGAAATGGTTCCTCTTGGTAACTGACTTGAGGCCCAGGCAGTAGTGTCAAGAAGGAGCTGTGGAAAGAACTATTATTATATTATCTGCATTATTTCTTCTATTTACCCCTGTAACCATTGAGTTATTTTTCAACAAGGGAAAATGTTTTCTAAAGCATAGGAGTACACATTTAGTAAATACATCAGGCAAAAAGAATAAAGTAGCAAGTGGTGAGTCATGCAATCCCAGCATTTGGAAGGCTGAAACAGGAGGATTGTCATGGTATAAAGCCAGCCTGCGCTGTTTAGTGATCCTGAAGACTAATAAACAACAAATAGAAAAACTCACTAGAAGCAATAAAGCAAAACCACAAGAATGACAGGAAGAAGAACCCCCTTTTGTTTCCTTGCTCGGGTTACATACTGTGCTTACAACAGGTCAGTATAATGCTCCAGTGACTCTAAATTACCGTGAGAAGAATTCTCTACTCCGCACACCAGGAAGTGCATTCTGCAAACTGGGGAGAAAATAGGCTCTAAACTGTTTGTGCGTTTAGTGTGTTTCTATAATTTTTTCTTTCTTTTTTTTTTTTTTTTTTTTTTTGTTTTTTTTTTGTTTTTTTTTTTTTTTTCGAGACAGGGTTTCTCTGTGTAGCCCTGGCTGTCCTGGAACTCACTCTGTAGACCAGGCTACTCTCGAACTCAGAAATCCACCTGCCTCTGCCTCCCAAGTGCTGGGATTAAAGGCGTGCGCCACCACTGTCCGGCTGTGTGTTTCTATAAATGACGTCTCCCCACACCCAAAAATAATAACACAGCTCAGCCAACTTATTTACTAAGCCCTGGATGTATTTCTGTGGAGTGTTAGCATACCTCTGGGGCCTACCATAGTAATCTATTAACAGGCCCATTTCTGCTGTGCCATCTTTGAAATTGGTGGAGTCGAGCACACAAGGAAGTCAAACCCTTGTTCCAGCTGTGAGATGTGTGTGAGTGGAACCTGCAGCTTGCACTGGGAAATGGAACAGGTGCCACCTTGGCTGGGTGCTTGCAAGGACTTTGATAATTGGACCATGACTGACCACCGAAGCTTTACAGACAAAGTAAACCATCCGTTTGTTTATAATTATTTGTGAACATTCCAACCTCAGCTATCCTCTCTGGTACTGTTTCCTGCGTCAGTTTGGAGCACAGCATGTGTTGGATTAGGGAAGTAGTCTGACAATGTAAACTAGGGGCTCACTTTCTAGAATCATCCCTGACCCAAGTTTACCTTTTCTCCTAAACAATGATGGTTGGTATAAGAAAGATAAGAGAAAAATGAGAAAAAGCGGAGGAAGGAAAGTAAACCCTATTCTTGTCCTTTTATTTTGATTTATTTAACCATTGTTTTTAGTGTTATTTAACAAGCACATATAGTGCTTACTCATCTTTAGATTTATTTGATAAAGAAAACGTGCATACAAGTAATATAGACTTGTTTCATAATGTAGTAATATTATATATCTATAGTATAATATATCTATAGTAAAATAGAGTGCTTTATTTATTTATTTAGGACTATATACATATATACACATATGTGTGCGTGTGTGTATAACAACAACTAATGAAAAATGAGGTCACAGAGTTAAAAGAGAGCCAGGAGAGGTATATGGTAGGTTTTGAGGGAGAAAAGGGAAGGGGAAGAATAGTGTAATTATGTTATAATCTCAAAAAAGAAAACAAATAATTTAAAAAACATCTGGGGAGGTTTTTACAAGGCATGTGCTTATGTATGTTGTGGCAAATTTTAAAAAATATATAATTTATTTTTATTTTATGTACATTGGTGTTTTGCCTTCATGTATGTCTGTGTGAGGATGTCAGATCTTGGAGTTATAGATAGTTGTGGGCTGCCACTTGGGTGCTGAAAATTGAACCTGCGTCCTCTAGAAGAAAATTCAGTGCTCTTAACCTCTGAGTCATCTTTCTAGCCCATGACCCATTCTCAAATAAAGTCAGTTAACCCAGTGATTGAAAATGAATTCACAATGTTAGTGCAAAGGAATTGGATAATAGTTTAAGATATTTAAAATCCCTCCCACTTTGCATCTCCACCAATAACCTTGATAAGCCCTTTCTTGCTAAGCCTATGCAGACCTGTCTGGGAGTCTTTTCTTGTCTTTACTGTGATATATACTTCTACTGCTGGTTTCAGAAAAATGAATGCTCTATGATTTTTATAGGAATTCATGAAGCCAAATAATATCATCCGACATGAGATGTGTGTGAGAGAGTCATACATGGTTTGATTTTTTTCTAGTGTAAATTGTTATGGTATGCCATATTCATCCCAGACTGAATTGTTCTTCATGTCTGTACTTATTTCCCCTCTTAGAATGACTCGGTTGTAAACTTGAGGTAGGCAACAAGCTAGTGCAGGGGCTCTTCTGCCGCTAGGGGATGTGGGCACTTCAGTGCTCTTGTGGATACGAACAGTGTCTGCATTCCACAATACTCAGGTGCTATCATTTGGTACTCTTTGAATTTACATTATACATAGCTAATATTTTGCTTCCTATTTATAATTATTTATTAACAATGCTTATATAATTCTACTATATATGATGCAGGCTTTGGACTTCTAAGCAACTTCTTAGTCTAGAAAACATTTGAAATTTGTAATTTTGAGAGTGAACAGTATTGTAACATGGTCTAAGAGTCAGTGCTTGCTTTTTCAAATTACATCATATATTGGTAATGCATCAGCTTGGATTTGAAAAAAGTATGATGCTGCAATATAAATGACAATACAGAGGGAGACCTGTGCCTGGGACACCAGGGTTCCATAGCCAAGTAGCATCAGGAGAAAGCTACCCTCCCAGGAGCATGGAAAAGCCATGAGTGGGATTAAGATGAGCACCACTGCTCACCGGGACCCATCCAGAACCCACAGGACACAGGGACTGAGGTAAAATCAGGCATAGGAACCTTCCGGTTTCTATCTGTGGCAGGAGACCTCTGCCTGGGCCACCAGGGTCCCATAGCCAAGCAGCGCCAGGAGAAAGTTATTCTTCCAGGCCCTCAGGACACAGAGACTGAGGAGGAAAAGTCAGGGACAGGAATCTTCCGGTTTCCATCTGTGGCAGGAGACCTCTGCCAAGGCCACCAGGGTTCCATAGCCAAACAATGCCGGGAGAAAGTTACCCTCCCAGGAGCCTGGAAAAGCCATGAGTGGGGATAAGACAAGCACCATTGCTCACTGGGACCTGGGGACCTCAGCCTGGGCCACATGGCTCCAGGAGAGAGATGGTATCCCAAGAGTGCTGACACACTTTTGAGCATAGGCAAAAACACCACTTCTGTTCAAACTCACTGGATCAAGAGGGACCCTTGCAAAGCCATCAGGACACAGGAACCAAGGGACAGGTGGGGACAAGATCCTTCTGGTTTCTGTCTGCACCCCAGAGCTGACCCTGTGCCACAGTTCTCCAGACCGAAACACCTCTCAGAGAGAGCTGGTCCTCAAGGAGTATTGATACAGAGGTCTGCAGGAGGCACAAGCCACAGCCAGACAGAATAAGATCAGCTAACATCAGAGTTAACAAGATGGCAAAAGGCAAGGGCAAGAACATAAGGAACAGAAACCAAGGCTACTTGGCATCATCAGAACCCAGCTCTTCCACCACAGCAAGCCCTGGATACCCCAACACACCAGAAAAGCGAGACTCAGATTTGAAAACATTTCTCATGATGATGATAGAAGACTTTAAGAAAGAAAGAAATAATGCCCTTAAAGAAATACAAGAGAACACAGGTAAACAGCTAGAAGCCCTTAAAGAGGAAACACAAAAATCCATTAAAGAATTACAGGAAAACACAATCAAACAGATGAAGGAAATGAACAAAACTATCCAGAAGCTAAAAATATAAAGAGAAACAATAAAGAAGTCACAAAGGGAGACAACCCTAGAGTTAGAAAACCTAGGAAAGAACTCAGGAGTCATAGATGCAAGCATAACCAACAGAATACAAGAGATAGAAGAGAGAATCTCAGGAGCAGAAGATACCATAGACAACATTGACACAATAGTAAAAGAACATACAAAATGCAAAAAGCTCCTAACCCAAAACATCCATGAAATCCAGGACACAATGAGAAGACAGAACCTAAGGATAATAGGTATAGAAGAGAGTGAAGATTCCCAACTTAAAGGGCCATAAATATCTTCAACAAAATAATAGATGAAAACTTCCCTAACCTAAAGAAAGAGATGAACAACTTAACAGCACACTGGAAAGCTCTAGAACAAAAAGTAGCTAATGCACCCAAGAGGAGTAGAAGGGAAGAAATAATCAAACTCAGGACTGAAATCAACCAAGTAGAAACAAAAAGAAGTATACAAAGAATCAACAAAACCAGGAGTTGGTTCTTTGAGAAAATCAACAAGATAGATAAACTCTTAACCAGACTAACCAGAAGGCACAGAGACAGAATCCAAATTAACAAAATTAGAAATGAAAAGGGAGACAGAACAACAGATTCTGAGGAAATTAAAAAAATCATCAGATCCTACTACAAAAGCCTATACTCAACAAAACTGCAAAATCTGGAGGAAATGGACAATTTTCTAGATAGTTATCAAATACCAAAGTTAAGTCAGGATCAGATAAACCATCTAAACAGTCCCATAATGCCTAAAGAAATCGAAGCAGTCATTAGAAGTCTCCCGACCAAAAAAGCCCAGGACCAGATGAGTTCACTGCAGAATTCTATCAGACCTTCAAAGAAGACCTAATACCAATACTCTTCAATCTATTCCACAAAATAGAAACAGAAGGAACACTACCCAATTCCTTCTATGAGGCCAAATCACACCGATACCAAAAACTCAGAAAGACCCAACAAAGAAAGAAAACTTCAGACCAATTTC
>CM052716.1:29418046-29445425 GCA_028551405.1 Uromys caudimaculatus | reverse complement strand
CCTCAGAAAAATGGACATAATACTACCTGAGGACCCAGCTATACCTCTCCTGGGCATATACCCAGAAGATGCTCCAACATGTAATAAAGACACATGCTCCACTATGTTCATAGCAGCCATATTTATAATAGCCAGAAGCTGGAAACAACCCAGATGTCCCTCATCAGAGGAATGGATACAGAAAATGTGGTACATTTACTCAATTAAAATTACAATTACACTATTAAAAACAATGACTTAATGAAATTTGCAGTCAAATGGCTGGAACTTGTAAATATCATCCTGAGTGAGGTAACTCAGTCACAAAAGAATGAACATGGTAGGTGCTCACTGATTAGTGGATATTAGCCCAAAAGTTCGGAATACCCAAGTTTCACTTTAATGTAACCACTGGACTGTGAGTGAGGTCCCAGATGGAGCAGTTGAAGAAGGGACTGAAGGAGCTGAGGGAGTTTGCAGCCCCATGGAAGGAACCACAGTGTCAACTGGCCCTCCCCCCTCCCCCCGGTCCTCCTGGAAGCTGGACCACCAACCAAAGTATACACATCGAGGGACCCATGATTTGGACCACATATGTGTCAGAGGAGGGCCTTGTTGGCCATCAGGGGGAGGAGAGGCCCTTGGGCCTGAGGGTGTTAGAGGCCCCAGTAAAGCGGAATGTCAAGGTGGGAATAAGGGAGTGGGTGGGTGGTTGGGTGGGAGGTGGAATACTCTCATATAGTCAGGGGAGTGGGAGGGGATAGGGGGTTTCCAAAGAGGAGACCTGGAAAGGGGGAAACATTGGAAATATAAATAAAGTATCAAAAAATAAATAATTAAAAAATAAAGAAGGAACAGGTTTAGAAACTGGCCACAAAAGGCCTAACTCCCTTACAATTTAGTGTGATCCAGAGGAACTCCCATGGTGTGGTACTGGTTCATTTTGTGATTAGTAGTAAAACCTTGAGAATCTTTTTTAAAAAAATGACAATACAGTACATAATGGGTGGTGATCCCTTTCTGTGCTTTACTCTTCCAACTACCTGGCTTGTATCTGCTGCTGCTAGACATTTCCACCACTGTAGGGCTGCAGCCAGCAGTTAGGCAGATGGATCTCTGCTGTGATTGAACTTTATGGACAAACACAAGCAGCAGACCAGGCTTGCTTGTTTTCAACCCTGAATTGTATTATTATAGGAAAAAAAATCTAATTATACATTCAACCCTTAATGTCTCTGAGTTCTGCATCTATGGTTTCAACAAACTGTGGATGAGAAATACTTGGGGAAAATGTCCTTGGGCCTTATATGGAATAGATAAATACTTTAAACATATATTCAATTGTTTGGCAGCTTCGTACATTTATAGAATGAAGCTTAGTTCTTTTTTACGTTCAGCCCCTTATCATCTGCATTTTCTTTTTCTTGGATCCTTCTTTTTAACAAGATATCCTTTCTTCTATTATGTTTTCCTTTTGTGTGTGACCCACTGAGCTTAATTCGAGTTTCTTGCCTGAGTGTGAGTGGCAGGTCATTTAACACAACAAGAGAAACTTCTCAGTGCTTACAGCATTGAAGAAAATGTCATTCCATCCAATCAGAGGGATTCAATCATTCTATTTTGCATAAAAGTATCAAAGTATCAAATTTAAGCTCATAAGTATGTACAATTATAGATTATCATTTGACATGTTCTAAATTACTGGGCAGTGGTGGCACATGTCTTTAATCCCAGCACTTGGTAGGCAGAGGCAGGTGGGTCTCTGAGTTCCAGACCTAATCTACAGAATGAGTTTCAGGAACATCCAGGGCTACACAGAAAAACTCTGTCTCAAAAAAATAAAAAAAATAAACAAAAATAAAACAAAATATTATTAACTTTTAAAATTAAAAGATTTGTCATAAAGAATTATGTTTTATTAATCAACTCGTTATGGTATGTTTATCCAAATATTTTATTTGGTAGGCTATTAGCCATGACTTTCATTTTCTGGTTTTTGGGCATCTTAGAACCTCTCTGACTCTGAGAGAAGTGGAACTCAAAACTCAAGAATGGCTAATCTGTAGTGACAGTGAACAACTCACGTGAAAATGTAGCAACCAAACTACACGTTCAATCTCTCAATCAGATTTTCCCATTCAGTGTCAATATGCAATCTTCTTAATCAGCGCAGGGCCAGGTACCAGACCAACCATACTCCAAATTACTCAAATTGGCCAATACTAAGCCTGCTCACCTCCATCTACCTGCTTCTTTATACAGACACCATCACATAGCTCCTGCCCACAGATGCTTCTTGCTTCACTACTGTCACATGGTTTTTATATAAAAAATAATCCCTCAGGATCTTCCAAGGGTTGGTTTCAGTCCCACTCCAAGGTTAGCATACTATCTACATGCCCAAATCTCTTCCATGAAATGATGGAATATCTCATAAACACTGCACACCTTTCGATGTGGCTTAAAACACCTATGTATTATATTTAGGTATTTAACAGTGAAAGCCATATGTAAGTGATTGCTATTCTGTGTTATTGTGAAAAATTACATAGTGAAAAAAATCTATATTCAGTACAGATGTTTTTCAATTCTTTTTCAATACACGGTTGATTGAAAACAAGATACCCCTACTATTAGCTTTACCATTGTCTCTTTCTATTTCTACTCATTAGATAACCACAAGCATATAAAACAGTGTCTGAAAGATAAAAATTCAATGATACTCTTGTCCTCCAATATAAGAGAAATTTTGCTGTCTCTTGTAAAGGTATTACCAATTGTTGCAACTCCTCTGGCCGGTGACCTGGGTAAAATCTATATATGTTCTCTCTTTCCCTGACTTGCCATTGATCCATTAACTGCTGATCATTTGATGCTGCCCCTACTGGAAACATTGAACCAAATTCTCCCTCACCATATTCCCTTCTCCATATTTAATTCTCTAACTTCATTGATCTTTTCTGAAGTTTGGCATGGTCATTGGTTCATGGTTTTTATTTCTGTATCTTTTTGTCTTTCTTTTTTGGTATAGTTCATGGAAATTTATAACCAAGGTAGATTACTACTTTTTCTAATGCTTTTTAATTTTTATTTATTTTTTGCTTGTTTGAAAATTGATTCTTCTCTCATACAATACATCCTGAGCACAGTTCCCCTCCCTCCACTCCTACCAGCTCCCTACCATGTCCAATCTGTCTAGACCCACTCCTCCTCCATCTCCCTTCAGGGAAGAACAGGACTCCAAGAGATAACAACCGAATGTGACAAAACAAAATCCATTAAGACAAGGCAAATGCTTTCACATGAAAGCTGGACAAGCAGTCCAACCAGAGGAACACAGCTCCAGAGTCTACAGGACTAGTTCTTAACCTGGTCAACTCTCTCAGTTACACTCTCTTGCTAATATGAATGTTTCTCATTCAGAGACATCCCTGATCAACAGATGCTGAGGAAGCATTTCCCTGCCTTTGGGTTCTATAACTTATTGCCTGGCCTTCCTTTTCACCATTCTGTTCCAAACTACTTCTGTACCATGTGATGTTATAGCACATGCTTCTGGAAACTCAGGAAAGAGCCTGTGCCAAAGATCAGCATTAACTCTTGGCTCTGGTTCCAAGTCAAATGCAGTCATAGAGAGAGATGATTAATAATGTATACAATTTCCCTCTCATCCGTGTTTCCTCTGCTTCCTTTACTTAGAGAGAAGATATTCCCTTTGCTCAAAGGCTGCTGGAATTTTTTTCCCCTGGGAGAGGACTCGGAATTTCCCTCTTCAATTTCCTGAGAGCTTAACCTCAGGCAAATCCCTGAGACTATTTTGTTATGAAGCACTCCCAGCCCAGGAAAGGCTAAGTAGGACAAAGTCTTCTTCCCTTGTGGCATAAGAGGTGAATTTCATTCTCAGTCTCCTTTGGAAGTGCACAGACATGATCATATAATCACCATCGTATCCTGGCCTCTACTTATCACCTTTGACCCCCAGAATCCTAACCAAGCAGCATGTCGGTGATGCCCTGGGCTTTTCTGAAAGGCGATGCGATCTCCTTCAGGCTGAGGGCTTAAAACAGTGCAACTGATTAATTTTAAGGAGCAGAGGATCTGAAACTCCTTGACAGGTTTTTCTGTCTTGGTGTACTGTAATGTCTGTCTGTCTTACTGTGTTTACAATACGAAAATGTAACCTAAAAAAGGATGACTGGTTCACACTTGAAAGGCTCAAAACTTTTAGTAAACTGTGTGTTTTAGCTTAAAATCAATACAGTATCTGTACACATACCACTATTAGAAGCTGAAGCATTGAAGAGATGTTTTGAATTAATATCCTGCTCTGATGGGCTACTGTAAAACCTGGGTGAAATTCTCTAGCCTCTATGAACAGTGAGTGATTATGTGAATTAAATGAGTTACTATACATGAACATTTGAATTCTTTACTGCCAGCAAATGATTAAAGTGAAGGATAAGAATGAGTTAGAAGAAGAAGGAAGGGAAATGGGAATAGAAGGGGTGTGGTCTTTACAGAAGGACCATGAAGATTCTGGTAAGGAAAGATCAGGTCTGCAGGTTTACTCCCTTTAGGAATGAGTGTAAACAGCATTGCTAGTCCACACTGTCCATTAAGAATTGCCTTTAGGACCCTCACAGTTACCACTCAGCAGATGCTCAAGTACCATTTATAAAACATTATTTGTATATAGGCTACATACAACCTCGTATATACTACATCATCTAAAGAAAATTTATGGCACCACAATGTAAATGGTATGTGAGTAGAGGCTAGACTATCTTTGTAAATGGATCATAATGAAGGGAAAAATAGTCCTTTTGTGCTCAGTACAGAAGAAGCAACTGTGACGGGTTAACAACACAGTATATAAGATTCGGAGTGATGCTGAATTGATGGGTGTTCATCAGAGACTAAGGATTTATGATGTAATGGATGCTGTGGCATCATACACCCATGTACTACTTTTGACTACTTGTTGGTGCATTGAAAACTTAAGCGTGGCTTTTGGAATGTTCTGTATTTTATCCAAGTTTGTTAAGTGTACAAATGTGGAATCCATGGCTACACAAGGAAGACAGTATCCAGTTAACACATGACAGTAACACATGACAAATAAATAAAGAGTTATGGAAGAATACCAAATTACAGTGAACCTCAGCTGACTGAGGTTTCGCCTTACATTGGTAAAGCGTCTCAGTGGGATTGTTAGTTCCTTTTGGGGGTGTGAAAATTTAACCGCCGATATAAAAATGTTTCTTTCTAGGCTTTAGGGTTCATAAATCCTGTATTCTGCTGTATTCAGTTGCCCGTGTTCTCTTTAGTTCTAGAAGTTCTCTGTAATTTGGAATGTGCAGAGAAACATGAGAAAGTGGTCTAGGGTTGGTGTCACATTTAATTCTGCAACGTGTTCAGTTTAATCCAAGCATACCTTTATTCTTAAAGCATTAAAAATTAAAATATTAACCACTGGAAAGATACTTGCATTTTAGAAAGTCAATCACTACTAGATGGTTCCTCATTTCATTCCCCATTTATTCACCATCATGTTCCAGTTGAACATCCAGATTAATAAAAATAGCTGTTGGACAAAGAAGTTCACAGAAACACTGTTCACTTTTCACATTGTAGATGTGACCATTTTGATTAATCTTTAAAAATATTCTGACTCACACTTGGTTAGTGGCTACTGACCACATACACAGGCTTGATGAAACGTGATTCTGAAACTAAAGGCAACTGCAGAAGGTAGAAAATAAGACCCTAGGCACTCACCCTGCAGTGTCACAGAATTAGTCACCAAACCGTTGCTTAGATGAGAAGTTCAGAGTCGCTGATTTTCTTTCACCTGTTGGACTATTTCATGTGTTTATGATACTCAAAGCCAGCAGATTGTTTTACTTGTGGCCTACAGTAATATTTGAAAACAGTGATTTTAAAATAAAATGCTAGCCACGTGAAATGCTATTTCTTGTTTTCATTAGAAAATTAATATATTCCAATTCCAGGAAGCAGAAATAGCCCAATAGAGATTAAAACGGTCTTAAAACAAATGAAAATACAGCAACTCAGAGTCCATCGCCTAAAACAAACAGCATGAAGGGCAGCTCAAAGCTGGAGTTGTGTTGCGGGGCAGAGCACTTATCCAACAATTCTGAACACCCCGATTAGATCCCCAGCATCACAGGAAGGACAGGACTTTATGCATCCAAACCACAGATATTTCAAATAAACAACATAATAATGTACCTCAAAGACATAAAAGGCAAGATGGACCAAACCCTGAATTAGTAAAATAAAAAACAAAATAAAAGTCAGAGTGGAAATAAACATAATCCAAGGTAAAATAAAAATAACAGTGACCTCACTTAAATAAAAGTTGGTTTTTGAAAAAGAAAATAAAAAATGGACAAAATCTCAGTCAAACTAGCAGCATAAATAGAGCAAAACTTCAAAATTAGATATGGAACAAGAAGACATTTCAACTTCTATCAAAGAAATGCAAAGGCTCAGAAGAAATCACCAAAAATTTATTTTGCAGTAAATAGAAACTTCCAGGAAAATGAATAAATTCTTTGTTATACTACCAATATTATGGGCAGGAGACATAGGGAAAGTAGAGAGACCAATGTTGTTGAAAAAGGTTGAAGTAATAATTAAAAATCTCCCATCAAAGAAAAGTTTCGTACCCAGTACATTCACAACTGTTTTACAATACATTACAGAAGAACTAAGCAAATTGTTCAACTAAACACAAAAGGAAGGCATCTTGCTATGCTCTTGCTGCAATGTAATAATCATGCTGTTCTAAAATGTGGTAAAGATACAAATGAAAATTGTACATCAGTATCTCTGATGAACACTGATGCAAACACTGTCAAAATTGTTAGCAAATTAGAACTAAGTGTACGTCAGGTGGCGGTCATTTATATTGTGAAACATTTGCTGGACATAATAACATCATTGAAGATAAGAAACTGCATTAGCTGTCATTGCGTGCACAAGACTTGTACAAGATCAACCCAGCCCAAATCTGAACATAGTTGGGAGAGAGGCTATGCTATCTCACACCGAGCTAGGAAGGGATGTGGACTCTGAGAGGCTACCCATGCACCGGTAGATGCCTCTACGCCTGAGTACACACATGAACCACTTAGTTGGTTTAGAGAGAGAGAATTCATAAAGTTGGGGGGAAAGCACTGCATGTGGGGGACACAGGGGAAGAACGGGAATGGAAAGAAAGGGAAGTGGGTTTATCTAAAAATGATCTACATGTATGAAATGCTAAAAATCTTTGTACTACATGACCAATGGGGTGTATTCCACTCATGGAGGGATAGCTCAGCACTCACAAATCAGTAAATAGGCAATGGGCAGAAAAACTAATGAAATCATAGCAGTAAATTGAAAAAAGTAAACATACTTTCAAGGGATATAAATAAATAAGCAAATACACAAGCCTTTCAATAGACTGGTTATATAAGAAATATAACTCGTATGGCTAATGCTGCACATGACAAAATCACAGCCAACGTCATCTAGAATGGGAAAAGTTTGAAAATAATTCCCTTGTCACAATCTAGATTACATTTTCTTTATGCTATAGAATAAGAAAACTAATCCACTTCCAAGATCTTTATTTAATGTATTGTTGGATATCTTAGGAAGAAAAACCAAGTCAATTTTCTTGTTTGTTTTGTTTTTCAAGACAGGGTTTCTCTGTGTAGCCCTGGATAGCCTGGAAGTCACTCTATAGACCAGACTGGCTGCAAACTCAGAGAGATCCATCTGCCTTTGCCACCTGAATACTACCTTTAAAGATATGTGCCACTAATGCCAAGCTAGGCCAATTATTTTTTTAAATAGACAAATAGTAAAAAGTGGAACTCAAATTATGACTATTATTAGAAACTAAAAATTCTAAAAACCCCACCAAAAAGATCTTAGAACCGATAATATAGTACCAAGTCACAAATAATTAGTATTTAAAATGTTAATATATTAGCTATGCATGATAATGAATTTCATTATGACATCTCAATACATGCACATAAAAGATTTCATACTCAAACCTCCCCCATTTTATATATATATATATAAAACACTCCCTATAATCTCATTCTGTGTGTGTGTGTGTGTGTGTGTGTGTGTGTGTGTGTGTATGTGAGAGAGAGAGGAGAGAGAGAGAGAGAGAGAGAGAAAGAGAAAGAGAGAGGTTCAATTAGTTTTTAACTAGAACTTTTTTTGGATCATTAGTGAGACTTTGTTTATAATCCCTAGCTACATCACTGAAGAAAAGGCTCTTCCTTCCCAGTCTACCATTACCCGTGTATAAATCCTTAGTCAGAGATGGGAACCCACAGCCCACATGAATGCTATTCATCAATGTAGAATGAAAATGAAGAGATATAAAATGCAGATTTTACATCTCAGCTGAAATATCAATTGAAAACTTGCTGCTATAATAAAATTATTTATATTATATATAATTTTATATGCATACATATATATACACATATACATATATATACATATATATGTATATGTGTGATATATATATATATATATATATATATATATATATATATATATATATATATATATATACACACACATGCTAGATATCTTATAAGCAACCAAATGTATTTCTATAAATTTTGCATGCTGGAAAGTTGAAGAATAGGTGTTAACAGATCCAATGTCTTTTAGGGGGTTAGCAATCCATGAAACTTATTTTCATTCCCTTATGGTGGAAAGGTGAAGTGAATTCTCAGTGGCCTTTGTTATAAAAACACTAACCCATTTCATGTGGGTGTTCTTCCACTTTCCAGAGACTTTGCCTGTAAACACCATAACCTGAGGGTAATGCTTTAATATGTACCTTTTATGGTAGAAGGAAACAAGCAATGTTTATATCATTGACAAAAATTGCACATTTCTGTATATACTTAAAACCTATAAATTCACTTTTGTGAACAGATTAGAAAAAGCGAGTAAAAGTCATTACCTCAAAAGACATTTTACTAATAATTGAGTAATTTATCTCATATAAAATCCACCACCTACAAGGTTAGTTACCCTAAGAATCAGTTACCATTATAGAAAAAGAATTCATGATTCATCTGTAAACCAGTATTTCTTCAACCATCTAATCTAAAATGTGATTGTCTTCAACTCCTAATGATCAGGTAATATTTACTGCTGGAGTTTGCACTAGTAGCTTTTCATAAAAGCAGTCTTCATCCTGAGATACATTTTGCAAAAAAGGGAGGTATTTGATTCATAATTTTTCAATATTTAATTGAAAATTCTTCTTTTTCTAATGTTTTGTATACTGATCACTTTAACCTCCTTCCTTCCTACCCCTGTGTGCCAGCCATCACAAATCTCTCTCACAAGTTCAAGTCTGCTCATTTTGTTTTGTGACCCACCAATGTTAACCAGAGGTTTAAAGAGCCCCCTATAACATCTGTCTTAAAAAAGATGGATGTGGAATTATTTTGGTGAACAAAGTAGAAAAGCAAATGATATTTTTCTGAGAATATGACATATATTTGAATATGTTAGAGTCAGAGTAAAGACAAAAAGCTTACGTCTCTCCTGACAAGTGTGTAAAGCTATACTATCCTCTGGAGACAGGTTTTACTCCTTTTGTTTCCACACATAAATGTACTTATTTAAAAAACTGTGTTTAACTTGATGCTCTCAGTGGTTTTACTTTCCTCCTGAAAATTTGAACTGTATTGTCTACAAAAATAATTGCAACGTGAAGGTGGCAGTAAATATTTTAATTAACCTGCCAGGATGTTATTTTGCTTCCTCATGACTAACTATGCTGACTGACTCTAAGTGTGTCTGGTTGTCTTCTTGAAAACAAAAGCAATTTTGTTGTCTTGGAAAACATGTCAGGGTTTTTAGACTTGTCTTGCATATAAGCAACAAGACTAGTACCTTTCCCCTTAAAGCATTAATTTCACAATCTTTTTTGTGTCATTAAAACTCTTATAAAATGTGGAAAATACTTATGACGTGTGTTTATCCAAGAAAAAATAGCAGTCTCATAATTGAGAGTTTGTTACAGCAGTAAACATGTTGGTTAAATCATTAATGCAATTCCTTTTGGTTAAAACTCTGTATTCAGTTAAGGTAGAGACAATGAGCAGCAACTGAATAATTCTTGATGTCCCACAAAGAACCTTTTTCCCAACCTTAATTGACTGCATACAGTACCAGCATGACAGTGTCATGTCTACCCTTTTTAACTCTACTGTTACACAGTTTTTTTTCAGTAGCCTGTCTCTATTGCCATTTATTACCTTCCTCTTTGTGGTGTTGTTGGTCCATATTTGCTTCTACTCTTAAATTCTATTTTCCCCAAGTCTCCAATATTCATCTGTAAGCAGAGCCATATCTTAAATTTCAGTCCCTTAGACTTCTCTGACTTATGTTTACTTACCTTCTCAAAATGTTAGTCCTCTGAGCCAATAACAGTTATTTAGCAATATTCCTCTAAACTCAAGCCCTGAATTCTCGGCTTCTACCTGGACTATTCAGTTGGAAGTAAAGCTGCCAAATATTGCTCAAATTGTGGCTAGAATTCTGGTAAGCAAGATTCTCAGAGCAGAGCCTTTTCAGAGAAGGATCTACCAACCAGGTGCAGGAACTGTGATTGGCAGCCACCTCTCGTGGCTATCTTAAGATCTGTGGCAGCTGTAGAGAGCTTTCCATATAAGGTTATATCATTCCTGGATCAGTGAACATGCAGAGATAGGGTGATCTGGCAATATAAAGGATCAAGTTTACAGGACAGCTTTGCTAAACAGTGCATTTTCCCCAGATCTTTTGCTATGATGAAACAGCATGGCCATGGAAAGTTAAAGAGGACAAGGTTTATTTGGGCTTATTATTCCAGAAGTTTAGGATGCATATTGGCAGAAACAGAATGGCAGCAGGTGAGAGACATGTTAGCTGGGGTTAGAAGTTTAGTGATAGCGGCTCATATCTTGAACCACAACCTAGAAGTGGAGAGAGCCTACTAAATATGGGGGATCTTTAAACTCTCAGACCACACCATCATAGTATTTTCCAGCAACCCAACACCTAAAAATCCTTCCCAAACAGAGTTTCCAACCAAAACCCATTGTTCAAATGTCTAAGGCTATAGTGGTATCTCATTCAAACTACGATAGTTTCTGAAGATTTTCATATCTGTAAACATTCATTTGTCTACCCATTTTTCTTTTTAATCTTTACTTTCACAGATGTTGAACCTCAGACTATAGCTTACACTTCAAATATCTCATCAACTGCTACCACAGTATGTGACACGTAGTAACCTTATGCTCTCAAAAAACACCTATTTTATTCAGTGTCTCAAATCTTCCCACAAATGACTGAAAGCTGACCATCAATCTTCACTTGTTTCTAATACTGGACAGCAACTGTCTGTAAGTCACTTATAATTGAGTTAGGAAAATGATGCAAACACAGGAGAGGTCATAGAAGGGTCAAACTTGGCATATTAATCTCATTAGAAGGGTTTAGCAAATGTGATAATGAACACTGCCATAGGGTCCTAGGTCTGGAGGAGAGCACCCAGATATGGAGTGCCTTCAAAAATATATATATATATATTTCAGATGTGGGACTGAAGACTGTAAGTTCCTTAGATAAGATTCAACTTGGAAAAAGACTGGAATCCCCAAGAAAGAGAAAACAGCACTATAGATGTGTAATAAGATTGCATATGAAGTAGTCATGCATACATTTCCTTCTCTTTAGAGCTCCCTTCACAGGTGTACATTTTATATACTTAGACCGGTAAGCATGATACTAAAAATAACAAATGGAATAATCAAAGAGGACTGCAGAAGATAAACTTTTGCATCTTGGGCTTTAATACAGAAGCTCTGACCCAAACATAACAAATGGATTTAGAATATTTGATTAGTAGAATCAGTCAAGCCCATGTTCCCTCCCTTCCTCTGGCCTACCATCCTCTTCACCTCTGAGCTTTGATGGAGGTGTCAGAGAAGATGAATTAAATAGCATAAAGCACATCGCTATTTCTTTTGGCTTTATTTCTCCTGGAAGTTGAAAGTGAACACTGAGATATAAAGGCATGAGTTTATGAGTAGAGCATATATGTGGAACCCAGTGACTTCAGTTATGGTAGACCATGGTATTGGGTTTATGCCAAAAAATTCACAGACAGAATAAAAAATGGAGAATGGTGAGTCTGGTGCAAAGGCTTTCACAGAAGATGGCAGAGCAAATAACATAAAAGTTTCTTTTAATTTTCTCCTGAAAATCTCACCCTACTAGTTAAGAGTCCTTAAGCCACCTGGACTATTCCCTATGGGATGCATCTCAAAACGTGAAATCCCATTCTAGGATGTCATTTCACTGAATCAGAAATGTGACCCGATTGCTTCGGCCATGGTTTAGTTTCCAAGTCGTTCAGACATTGTAACCAGCCCATTTTTTTCGAAGCTTAAATGGGTATCTCAGCAAAAATCATGAATGTACCCATTGATAGAGGATACCTGGAGTAGTGACTTCAGTCTAAAACTCTGTTGAACTGAAATATGATTTAGATCTAAAATAAATTCAAGGTTTCAGGGACTTAAATGTATATCTTGGAAATTTTAAATGTATAGCTGTGAATTGGACAGCACTGGCCATGGTTTGATATAAACAGCCTTGACAAAATTATCTTACATTACATTATTGTAATATATCTATGATATATTACAATATAAAAAACCTTTTTATCAATGTTCAAGTTTTATAAAAGATCAGAGATTTCTGTCTTTTATAAATGAGTATGGGACAGCCAAGAGAAAATTCTTGTTTTCAGACTGAAATGTAAGTGACTGAAAAACAAAAACAAACAAAATGCCAGAATTTATTGATCTTGCCTTAGGAACCAGGGAAAACTGAGAGGTAGATGGTTAAGACAGAGAGGAGACAAATGAGGAAGGTCATGTTTTTGCCAATCTTCTGTGAATTGAACAAGACAGCAAAATAAGAGCCTCCTGTAGGAATGAACAGTAACACAGCAGGAAATTATACCACACATGTGTAATCCTAGCAAATAGAGGCTAAAGTAAGAGAATGATGAGTTGAAGACATGTTTGAGCTACAAAGTGAGTTCCAGGTCAACGTGGGATTCATAGCAAGGCTTTGTCCTATTTAAGAAAAAGGAGAAGACTGAAAATGGTCTAGAGGGTAAAAGCACTTGCTGCTGTATCTAATGGCCTGATTTTTTGATCCCAACATCTCTTCAGTCTTTAATTTGTCCTCTGATCTAGACACACACACACACACACACACACACACACACACACAGAGAGAGAGAGAGAGAGAGAGAGAGAGAGCAATTTTCTCTCTGTGTCTCTCCCTCCTCCTTCCCCCTCTTTCTTACACACATGCAAAATTTAAAAAGTATAACAAAAATTAAAAATAACTACAAAAGGATATAGACCAACAGTTAAGAGACATGTACTGGCTTGTTTTGTGTGTCAACTTGACACAAGCTGAATTTATCACAGAGAAAGGAGTTTCAGTTGAGAAAATGCCTCCATGAGATCCAAAGGTAAGGCATTTTCTCAATTAGTGATCAAGGGGGGGAGGGCCCCTTGTGGGTGGTACCATATGTGGGCTGGTAGTCTTGGGTTCTATAAGAAAGCAGGCTGAGCAAGCCTGGAGAAGCAAGGAAGCAAGCCAGTAAGCAGCATTCCTCCATGGCCTCTGCATCAGCTCCTGTTCCTTGACCTGCTTGAGTTCCAGTCCTGACTTCCTTTCATGATGAACAGCACATGGAATATAAGCTGAATAAACCCTTTCCTCCCCAACTTGCCTCTTGGTCATGATGTTTGTGCAGGAATAGAAACCCTGACTAAGACAAATTGGTATCAGTGAAGTGGAGTATTCCTGGGACAGTCTGACTGTGTTTTGGGGAGGACTGTGGAAGGACTTTGGAACTTTGAGATAGAAGAGCCATTGGGATGTTAAGAGCTTTGTGGGATGTTGTGTAGGAGCTTGAAAGATAATGTTGAGAACAGTGCAGAAGATGGAGGCCTGGCTTGTGAAATTTCAGAGGGAAGATTAAAGACTCTGATCAGGGCCATTGCTATTTTGACTATGAAGATTCTGTGGTTTTGGTTAGCTGGAGCTGAAGAAATTAGCTGTCATTAACAAGATACCAGAACTATTAAAGTAAAACCATTGCATTACTGGGACTATTGATGCTGGTTAGCTGGAGCTAAGATATTAGCAGTGATTAAGAAGAGACCAGCATCATTGGGGTGAAATCTTCTGAGAAGTGTTTTCTGAGAACACAGAGGCTGTGTTCCAGAGATAGCCAGGGTTGTACCTTGAGCTGTTGCTGGACTTGGTAATGTGTAAGAGTCACCCAGGTGGTGCTGGTTTTGAAGGCATGAAGAAGTCATGAAGAACAGCTGAGGCCTGGGCACTGTGAGAGGCCGTGGAAGGCCATTGGTGAAGGTGCAGTCTCAGTTGCAATTGATTTCCCAGGACTGAAGGGGTCATGCAAAGAATGTAAGGCTTGGCACGATGGTAAAGCCTAGTTGCAGTGGAAGACAGCAGTGTTTTAAAGATACCAGAACCATGAGATGACCACCAAGAATAGCAGCAACAGTGGAGTAAAGGCATCTGGAGCCTAGAAACACAAGGTATGTGCTACAAGGGGCAGAGCTGGAGAAGTGACTCAAGCCCTTGGAGGAATCCAGAAGATCATGAGTGGATCCTAGACATTGGACAGTTGGAGTTTGCTTTTGCTTTTTTTTTTAAATTTTTTTTATTTTAATTTTTTGATACGTTATTTACATTTCCTATGCTTCCCCCATTCCAGGTCTCCACTTTGGAAACCCTATCCCCTCCCCCTCCCCCACCTCTATGAGGGTATTCCCCCACCCACTCCTGTCTTCCCACCTTGACATTCCCCTTTACTGGGGCCTCTAATACCCTCAGGCCCAAGGGCCTCTCCTCAACCTGATGGCCAGCAAGGCCCTCCTCTGCCACATATGTGGTCTGAGCCATGGGTCCCTCGATTTGTATACTTTGGTTGGTGGTCCAGCCTCCAGGAGCACGGGGGGGGGGAGGTCAGGCCAGTTGACAGTGTGGCTCCCTCCATGGGGCTGCAGACTCCCTCAGCTCCTTCAGTCCCTTCTCCAATTCCTCCACCTGGGACCTTACTCTCAGTCCAGTGGGTACTGTAAAGTGAAACTTGGGTATTCCGAACTTTTGGACTACTAACCACTTATCAGTGAGTACATACCATGTTCATTCTTTTGTGACTGAGTTACCTCACTCAGGATGACATTTTCAAGTTCCATTCATTTGCCTGCGAATTTCATGAAGTCATTGTTTTTAGTAGCTGAATACTATTCCATTGTGTAAATGCACCACATTTTCTGTATCCATTCCTCTGATGAGGGATATCTGGGTTGTTTCCAGCTTCTGGCTATTATAAATATGGCTGCTATGAACATAGTGGAGCATGTGTCTTTATTACATGTTGGAGCATCTTCTGGATATATGCCCAGGAGAGGTATAGGTGGGTCCTCAGGTAGGATTATGTCCATTTTTCTGAGGGTCCGCCAAACTGATTTCCAGAGTGGTTGTACCAGCTTGCAGTCCCACCAACAGTGGAGGAGTGTTCCTCTTTCTCCACATCCTCGACAGCTGTCACCTGAGATTTTGATCTTGGCCATTCTGGTGTGAGGTGGAATCTCAGACTTGTTTTGATTTGCATTTCCCTGATGACTAAGGATGTTGAACATTTCTTTAGGTGCTTCTCAGCCCTACAAATTTCCCCAGTTGAGAATTCTCTGTTTAGCTCTGTTCCCCATTTTTTGATAGGGTTATTTGGTTTTCTGGAGTCTAACTTCTTGAGTTCTTTGTATATATTGGATATTAGCCCTTTATCGGAAATAGGATTGGTAAAGATCTTTTCCCAATCTGTTGGTTGCTGTTTTGTCCTATTGACAGTGTCCTTTGCCTTACAGAAGCTTTGCAATTTCATGAGGTCCCATTTGTCTATTCTTGATCTTAGAGCATAAACCACTGGTGTTTTCTGTTCAGGAACTTTTCCTCTGTACCCATGTGTTCGAGGGTTTTCCCCACTTTCTCTTCTATTAGATTCAGTGTATCTGGTTTTATGTGGAGGTTCTTGATCCACTTGGACTTGAGCTTTGTACAGGAAGATAGGAATGGATCAATTTGCATTCTTCTACATGTAGACGGCCAGTTGAACCAGCACCATTTGTTGAAAATGCCGTCTTTTTTCCACTGGATGTTTTTAGCTCCTTTGTCGAAAATCAAGTGACCGTAGGTGTGTGTGACTGTGGCCTGATATTTTTCCCTCTTGAAGAAAGAAGGTATTTTAGTGGAGCCCACAGTTAAGAGACTTTGAATTTTTAAAAGACTTTGAATTTTCAGAGATTGGATATTTAAAAGGGACTGAAATGTTAATATGTAAGAATTTGCAAAGACTGTGGGACTTTTAAAGTTATTTAGATCTTGGGGATAAATAAGGAAGTAAGGGTCGAGGCTTATTGGTGATGTGTTTGTGTGTCAAGTTGACAAGGGGTCAATTGTACTAACTAGTTTTGTGTGTCAACTTGACACAAGCTGAACATCACAGAGAAAGGAGTTTCAGTTGAGAAAATGCCTCCATGAGATCCAGCTGTAAATGACAAGACATAAAGGTTTGTGACAAGACATAAAGGTCAAAGAAATAGATACATTGCATGAAAGAGCTGATGACGTATTGCCTAGGTTCAAGTACACATACTGTGTTCAAGGTTCAGAGCCATGCTAGCTGAGTGGTTCTAATACACTTCCTTCCTAATTATCACCTGAAAGTCATCCAGTTATCATTGTTACCTCCTCATGTTGAAAGGGCACATATTGAGTATCTCCAAGTTCCAAGTTAAAATCCATTGTGGTATAAATTCCACTATTCTATATGCTCTCATGAAGCTCAAAGGGAGACTTGCTTGGTGTTGATGAAGAAGAATCTATTCTACACTGGAAACACCCAGGAAAGCAATAAAAGTACATCACCATCAGATGGAAGTAGTAGAAGTCAACATAATCCAGACTGCCTTTTAGGCTACTGAGACCTGGTGGGCCCATGTCCTGCATACTATATATTCAGGTGTCACGCCAGTAAGTCAAAATAGAGATGCTCCACTGGAAGAGACTTAAAAACTTGGTTAGTGGTTGATGTCAGCAGAAGCTATACATCCTGGCAAATGATGAACAGGATATCAAGCCCCACTCTCATACCTTACATGTTAAATAAAAAGACATAAGAACTATTAAATCCATGGCAAAGGAGGAGGAGCTATATTGTCTTGAGCCTATCAGGAGGAACACATTGTTGCTTTTATTTCAGAATGCTTTGAGTGGTAGATGGTACTAAATGACTAAAGTGTCCAGATTCCCTAGAAGTTGCAGTTAGATGGATGTTTTAGGTTTCTCTGAAATCATCTTGTTTGTATGTCGGAATGGATCAACACTGGAACTAGTTTGACTGGCCCCAGTTCAGGTTACCTCTGCACACTCAACTGTGTAGTAAGTAGTGTCTTTTTAACACATGTTAAAAGCATTCATCTCTGAAGATAGAAACCCATGATTTCCTGGAAACTAAATGCATGTACTTATAGTAAACCCATTAGTAAGATGAGTGATGTGACCACAAGCACTGACTGGTGGAAATATTCTGTTTTGATTCTTAGATGAAAATAAGGCAGAACATTGAGATTAGAAAACACCACATCAATCACTGGGGAATTTGGCTGGAAACTGATCCTTTGAGACTTCTTCAACCTGAAAAAACAATCAGTAAAGAGTAAGAAATGACATGACATCTGTATCAGAAATGAGCGGAACTTGTTAGAATTTAATGTTCCAGAGGCATGCAAAGCCAAGTCTCATCATTATGAATTAGTCATTCTCCAAGGAGCTTAGACCTGGAAGGTCATGATGATTCCACCTCTAAAGTTAGCATCTGGCAAGGTTCCAATACCACCAAAGGGAAGAACATAATACTCTGTATGTTGTAATTCAAAGATCACCAAGACAGCACCACTTCAGTCCTTATGTATTCTTATTCATTATTTCTCTATTCATTATCCCACCTAGTAGCCTGAGTAGCAGTGGCTCTTTTTCAAATGTATGCCAACAATATGGATTTTGGAGACCTAAAAAGATCCTGACTGAGGGCATAGTTAATTGTATATAAAAAATAAACTGGTTAAAAAAGCTGAGAGACTTAATATGGAGACATTGCTACTGCTGAGAATTGACTGGATTGAAGATTTTTCCCTGAGGCCAGGATTTTCAGAGAAGGAACATAGCACCTTCTTACAACCAGGAACAAGCTAGCTGGGCCAATAACAGCCTGGGGCCAGGGCCTTAGGAGCTTTTCCTTGAGGTGCGAATGTGTGAAGAAGGAACACAGTTCCTTCTCTAAAGCCAGGAATATACTTGACCAATCTGCTCATGGCCTAAGGCCTAGGCCTGTGGGGAGCTGGTCTTCAGATTTAGAGAACCCAACTTCCCATTTTACTGAGCTATACTGATATCAGTCCCGGGGTCACTGTGTGCTGAGTCTACGATGCTCTTGAGACACCTTGTGTTCCTTTTGGGTAACATTGCTTGACTAGCTCCTCTCTTACTTTGTCCCATTGAATGGTAGTTTCTGTTGACTTTCCAGTTTCTCCCCTGGAAATAGTATATAAGATGCCTCATTTCTTTAAGAAGCTTGCTTGACCTAAAGACATAACTTATGCAAGACCTACAGATACCAGCTTTCTGTCTTCTTTACCTTTTCATTCCACTGGCCACATCCCACAGAGGACCCTGTCACTGATGAATGACTTACTGGTCAAGGTCAGTCATATAAAAGAGCCAGAGGAATAGAAGAAGAGAAGACAACTAGAGAGCGAAAGAAAGTATAAGTGATACAATGACTAGTTCCTAAAGATAGGAGCCCCAGGGGCGGTCTCCACTACTGCCCTGCCTGCGCATGGGAGAAACACAGAGCTTATGACTGCCCACCCAGGACCAAGGTCTGTAATGGTCTTACCCCTTTCTTGCTACAGTGACCTCCAGAACCACCATCATTGTTGTCAGTGGCAAGATCTAGAAGCTTCTCTCTCCTGCTGCTCTGGGGATATCTACAAATGAAAAATGGCAACCACGCAGGAAACTAGTAGCAAAATGAGAGCCGAAAAATACAGTTTCAGCCTCAAGCTCCATTTGTACAGAACAGTTCAGAAGGGATGGTACCTGGGTCTGCTTGTTATTACCATTAATTGCAAACTTACCTTCAATGTGACTGCAGATTTCTGCTAATGGACAGGGCTCTAAATAACAAGTAGCACACCTTTGATTTATTCTCCATGTTTGGCTAAGAATATTTAAGTCTCTACCTATTTCAGAATTTGACAAAGTTTATTTTTAAAGATCAAATAGTAAATATTTTAGGATAAGGACAGCTCATGGCAGCTACAATGACATCTGCCTAGATGACAGAGCACATAGCTTAGCTTTGCGCCAGGCCTCTACCTCTACGGCACTGGCCTCTGTGCACAGGTGTTAAGAGTCCTTGTGTAGTTCCACTGTCACACTAACTTGAGTTATACATTAGGAACCTAGAAATATGGCCAGATCCTATCAGAAATTATGAAAAAAATTAGGCCATGCTTACAACTCAGCTGATGATAGCACACTGTTGTAGAGTAACCTGGACTTTACAAGCAGATATATCACATGACTAATATTGTGAATAGTTTAAAAACTGTTGACACCATAAATTCTTTTAATGCAAAACAATACCAATATATTGCAATATATATATAACTTAATTCCTTGTTCTAAGTAAAGTGTCCACTAGGGCCTCTTGACTTCTTGCTATGCTTGCCACATTCTAAGTAGAAATGCAAAGTAGCTTTTATTTAAAAAAAAAATTTTTTTTTCACTCAGTGCTAAGCATGCTAGTTTTTGAGGTTTTGATCTCTCTCTCTCTCTCTCTCTCTCTCTCTCTCTCTCTCTCTCTCTCTCTCTGTGTGTGTGTGTGTGTGTGTGTGTGTGTAAACCATTTCACTACTAAAACTCTGAGCATTATTGAGATGGGTTCGTAAATACAAATAGAATGCCTTAGAAGAAAGAATAACAGTTCATGACCTTTCAACTCCAAATATGTCATTTCAGCAGAAGCTGTACGCTGCATGCTAGATAATGTCTAACGTACGTATTTCACTTGACATTTCATTCGAATACTTAGCAAAATATTAAATACTATTTATTGAATAGTTACTAAGTTGATTGTCGTGATCTGGAGGGAAGCTTGTTTACCATGATAGTTTTCTCAGAGATTTAACTATCTAATCTATTGGATACTTCAGGCTGCAGTAATGGTCATTTTTTGGCTTATGTGATAAAATATTTTTAGAAAGATATAATAAAATTTCAGAGTGAGACAAAATTATTCACTAGGTAAATGTCAGTATATTCTAGACAGTATAAAGTAATAAACAATTACGAAGTATATTCTAAATGTCGTTTAGGTTCAAAATCTAAGTCTAGAAAAGATAAAAAGTTTTTCTTTATATTTCACAGTAGATATCTGTCTTCCTTTGATGTTTTATCTTTTGTTGAAAAAAAATTTTTTTACCCTGAATCTTATTAGTAGAGGGAGACCCCCGTACTCTTTGTGCGAACTGTCACTTTCAGATCTCACTGTGTCTGTGTTGAGGATGCTGTTTCTAAGTGTGCTATTTGATAGTACATGCCTTTCTGAAAATATGAGGCTCTGTGTCTCAGGCTATGTGGTAAGTTAGTGTGCATCCTGCTAAACTGTCACCAGTTTATTGGTTTCTCTTTGTATAGGTGTGATGGATTTGCTCTCAAGGGCTTGATGTTGCTATCTGTGTGCCTTTCCTGTGCTGTTTCCACTGAAGCAACCACTGAAAATGAGCGCTCAGCTCTACAAGAACAGGACTTCCTAACTCCATAAAGCACAAGAACATGCCGGTCTCTGTCTTTCCAGGCTACATTCTTCTTTTTACAAAACTAAAAAAATACAATCTTTAATAACCATTAAAAGCAGAGAATTTGGGCTAACTATAGTTTACAATTGACAGCAGTTTGTGTTAGAGATTTCTACGGTCTAGTTGGTAGTTTCGCTTTATGCACTTGTGGCTGAGGGTCCCCATCAAAGATGCTCTGTAAGATACAGGAACAAGACTTTGTACAGATACCACTGAAATCTTAATATTTGCCATGCAGAGTTGCTTGAAGTATTCAGATATTAATCCCCTTTATCAAGATATTTACCCAGGATTACCACCAAGCACCACTAGAAATTGTAAAGCTTGGTGGGCAAGTGCATTTCTTTAGGGACATTGCTTTCACCATGTTTTGTGAGAAAAATATTTTCAACAAAATTGTTGAAACCCATGACCTTCATTGACAGGAAGTAGAAAGAAAACATCTTCATAAATCACTGAAGTTGATGTAGTTTCCCCATGTGAATTTGTACAGTGTCTCATTCTTCCTACATTAAAAACTGATTTGTTTTTGTAAAATTCACTTGAAATATTTTGAAAATACTCATCATAAAATGATATTTTAGGAAATTACATTAAAAGTCATACTAATAACAAAAAAAAATCTCATTTTTTTACAATTAATTAATTATAAACTAAATTTGTAGGTTTACTACTTGTAAGTTATAATTGATGATATCTATATTCATATATGTAGATACAGATGGATATTATATTCATCATTTGATGAATGCTGCCTAATTATGTATATTGATTATATATAAAAATATATAAAATTTTAATATATAAATAAAAATACAGAATATAATTATATATAATTACACAAAATTCATCAAGGTCATATACTAACTATATATATATAATTATAACATATAATATTATATATAATATCAGTATATGTATATATATTAATATACAATAATATTAGTATATGTTCATATATATCACATGTAAATACATATTTGTATAAATATATACACCTGTGAACATAGATACACTTATATGCACACATATGCTATGTATAATTATTCTAATGTTACTGCACAGCCTACAATCCTCAGGCTGATCTAAAATTCAAGTGATTTCAATAGGTAGACATTTTCACTGTGATACGGCTACTATTTTTCTTTTCTGCAGATATGATTAACTGAAGGGGAAACTTTGAACAAGGGAAAACTGCTGGAGGCCATTATCCCTGGAACATGGGGAAAATTCAGTGAATGTCATGTAGTGATTTGGATTTCACTACAGGGTTCAGTGAGCCCCAGAGTAGCAGTTCATGTTTAATTCATATGGTAAATGGTAAGTTAAAGCAAGGTGAAAAAGCTTTCCACTATTTATGCAGTGAAGCTTACCAAAATTAAAAGGAAGGTACTTTTGCAGTGGAGGGCAGTTCTTAATTCTTCACCACTGAATGGGAAATATTCATAGATTTAATATGTTCTCAAGACTAGAATAATATTTCTTTAAGACAATATATAGGTGGAGGGTAGAAAATGAGTTTTCCAAAAGGAAGGGGTAAAATAATACTTTATGTAAGGTTGGTAGATCAGGAGAGAGAGAGAGAGAGAGAGAGAGAGAGAGAGAGAGAGAGACTGCTCAAGTTGCAATTTCTCTATGGTTGCATACAGTATGGGGAAGGCAGGATAGTGCTTATAACCATGGCTAACCAAAGGTCCTGCTTTATGTTTACAAATGATTCTCCATCATAATTTTAACAAAATCAGTAGACCTAGGATCAGGAACTAAACAATTAGGCTTAATATTTCTAGAAGTGTTTAGTTCATACATTTTAAAAGAATGGGTTTAACACAAAACTTGCTAAAAGTCCCTGATCATTTTGTATCCCTAAACTGTGGCTCCCAAACCAAATGATTACAAAATCATCCTTAGGTTCTCATTTCTATCACTTTTTGCTACTTTCCAAAATGATGTAACTGTTAAGCCAGCTTCTTCAATACCACTGAAAATTATTCTTTGTTGTATTATATGTTTCCAATGCTTCTAACCTTCTATAATGATTTCCATTAGCAAATCATTTCTCATACGTCTTTTGTGCCTTCCATCCTGTACAGAGGCTATACAGTATCTTATGCAGCATCCTATGATGCTAATACACTAACTCATTTTAAAGTCAAATTTATTATCAATATTTCCAGTTCTGTAAGTAACGTAGAAATGCACAGTCAAGCGCAATATGGAAGTGAGGCATCCATTGCAATGAGGACTATCTGTGAGGGAACTATTAACTGTTAAAGAAACCACATCTCTTGAGCGACTGGTCTAAATATGTTTGAACTTCAGAAAATATAGCTAATAGTAACTGCTATTATAAATATCACAAGTAGTATGTGTTATATTATGATCTTATACTGCACATAGACCAATACTAATACTTGAACTCTATATACTGTGCCATTCAAATGATGAGATATCTTACCATATCTGTTAGTAAACTGTATGAGGGAAAACTTATTTCTTTGTTAAGGCTATGTTTTTTATGAAACCTGCGTTTTTAACCTGCCAATTGTTCATAGATCTTGATAAGTATTTTATCTGCTTTTTAAAAAACACTTTCAAAAGTATTTATACTGTAGACACAGAGACTGGACAAGTTTCTGAAAAGTGAGACATTGTGCTGGATAGTTTTATGTCTACTTGACCTAAGCTAAAGCCATCAGAGAGGAGGAAATCTCAGTTAAGATCTGACTGTAGGCAAGCTTGTAGAGCATTTTCTTAATTAGTGATTGTGAATGATGCCATCCCTGGACTAGTGGTCTTTGGTTCTATAAGAGAGCAGTCTGAGCAAGACATGGTGAACAGGTCAGAGGCCCTCTATGGCCTCTACATCAGCTCCTGCTTCCAGGTTCCTGCACGGTTTGATTCCTATCTTGACTTCCTTTAGTGGTGTACAGCAGTGTGAAAGTATAAGCCAAGTAAACTCATCCACTTCCCAAGCTGCTTTGGTCATGATGTTTTATCACAACAATGATAACTTGAATTGAGAGAAACAACTAACCTGGACCTCTAGGAGCTCTCAGAGAATGAACCACCAAACAAATAGCACACAGAGACTGGAATGAGTCCGCTAGCACATATGTAGCAGACACGCAGCTCAGTCTTCATGTAGGCCTCTCAAAAACTAGACCAGAGACTCGTCCTAAAGCTGTAGTCTGACCAGGGTATCTCTTATCTCTTCCCCACAGGGCTGCCTTGTCTGGCCTCAGTAGGAGATGATGCATCTAATCTGGCAGAGACTTGATGCACCAGGTTAGGGTACATCACTGCTATTTCTTTCCTTTCTACTTGAATCCTTTCCACCACAAAAACATACCATAAATCAATTTTGGTATGTACTTAATATGTCTATTTTAAAGTCACTCACACACCAATGTGAGAGGCTGGGTGGTTCTTCAGCTTGTGTACAAATCCTTAGAGGGGACTAATATTGAACCCAACCCCAGATATCTATTTACAAGTTCTCAGGTAAGAGTGTTGTTCACTCTCCTGGTGTGACACGTATTCAGCATCTTTGTGGCAGTGACATTGCTCTGCTGCCCTTTCAAGGGCAAACTGCATACATGTTAGACAAGACTTGCCTCCCATTCTGACAAACTTTCTAAGGTATGGGAATATGCTTGTCTGATTCTCTAAAAATAAAATGTCTTAATTTGGAACATCTGCTAATGCCCATACCATGAATACATCACTCATGACATATTTCATGAAATTGATGTTATTAATGAACAATAAATTGAGGGCAAGCTCTATATATGTAGCTCTCTTGTGAGCAAATTAGAGACAGACAGCCCTCTACCGGTATTAATATGATTACTGTTAATGATAATGCTTCTGGTTGGCCCAGAAGCTGTGATGGAAACAACTGAAATTCAGTCTTCCTTTACTCATGGAAATTCCCTCTCTTATTGATCACGTAGCTTTACTCTTCTTCTTCTTCTACTGATTTTAGTTATTGGAAACCCTAGTGTAACATCTCTGTCCAATTTTGGAAACAATCTCAGGACAGGCTTGGAGTAATGTTAAGATCTTACTTCTATGGTAAATGTTCAGAAACAGTATCTAAAACCAGAAGCATTTGGTTAAGATTAGTTGGAGAGAAGACATGATAACTTGAAGCAGGTATCTTATAGAGGCTTTAGGTATCTTCCACGTAAATGCTTTGTCTTTATGCTCAGAAATTACACAGCAATGACCATCCTGTAACTGAATTGTGTGTGTGTGTGTGTGTGTGTGTGTGTGTGTGTGTTATTTATGTCTTTAATTATGATATTTGAGAACTGTCTAGCTGCCAGTGGATATGACTTTTTTAAAAAAATTTTTGATACTTTATTTACATTACCAATGTTTCCCCCTTTCCAGGTCTCCTCTTTGGAAACCCCTCTCCCCTCCCCCCTTCCCCTACCTCTATGAGGGTATTCACCCTCCCACCCACCCGCCTGTCCACTCCCATCTTCCCACCTTGACATTCCCCTTTTCAAATCAAAAGCTTCCACACAATAACAATTGGTGAAAAAAGGAGGCCATGAATTTCAAGGAGAGCAGAAGTTTGAAGGGAAGAACGGGAAGGGAAAATGTTGTAATAATATTGTAATCTCGAAAATAACACAAAACGCTTAAAAAGCAAAATAGAAGAAGCTTTCAAGAGTCGATGCTACTTTTCTACCTAAAACTTGAACAGAGGTTCGTTCAAGTTGTTGAGAAAGAACAATAGAAAATTAATTTTGATTTGAGTAAGCAGTCTTGAATGATGTCTCTCTTCCCACTTGTAATTCATGCTGGTGTCCTTAGCAGGGATGATCAGAGACAAGAAGTCAGAACTTCGGAAATGCAGTGGCAACTTTAGAAATGCTTTGGTGATCTCACTGCTGCTCAGTTAAACCATGAGAGTGATTTGTGATGGCTCCATAAGGGAAGGACTATCCTCCTTCTGCAGGCCCCAGCACCAATCACAGAGCCATAATATTGTCTTAAAATGAAAACTAGTCATAAACAATCAGAATGGCTAACATCAAAAACTCATGCAACAGTAGATGCTGGAGAAGATGTGGAGAAAGAGGAACACTTCTCCATTGCTGATGGGATTGCAAACCAATAAAACCACTCTGAAAATCAATCTGATGGGTTCTCAGAAAATTGGAAATAGACCTACCTGAAGACCCAGCTGTATCGCTCTGGGACATATACCCACATGATGCTTTACCATACCAGAAGGTTTTGTAATTTTTAAAGGATTGGTTATGAGATCCTATTTTACCCCCCAGAAATTATAATATAAATCTTAGTAGAAAGAAATAGGATGGTTCCGGTTTCCATCTGTGGGTGGAGACCTCTGCCTGGGCCACCAGGAGTCCATAGCCAACGAACACCAGGAGAAAGCTACCCTCCCAGGAGCTTAGAAAAGCCGTGAGTGGGGTTAAGGGGCGCAACACCTCTCACCCAGACCCGCCCGGACCCAGCGGGATCCAGGGCCTGAGAACTTGGGGGCAGGAAACCTCTGAACCTTCCGGTTTCCACCTGTGGGTGGAGACCTCTCTCTGGGCCACCAGGAGTCCATAGTCAACGAGTGCCAGGAGAAAGCTACCCTCCCAGGAGTGTGGAAAAGCTGTGAGTGGGGTTAAGGGGAGCAACACTACTCACAGAAACCAGCCCGGATCCGGAAGGATACGGGTATTTTGGGGATAGGAAACCTCTAAACCTTCTGGTTCCATCTGTGGGGGGAGACCTCTGCCTGGGCCACCAGGGGTCTGTGCCTGGGGACCTCAGCCTGGGACACAGGGCTCCAAGAGAGAGAGGGTATCTCAGGAGTGCTGACATACCTTTGAGCACAGGCAAAACCACCACTTCTGTTCAAACTCACTGGATCAAGAGGGACCCTTGCAGAGCCTTCAGGACATAGGAACCAAGGGAAAACTGGGGAAAAGATCCTTCTGATTTCTGTCTGCACCCCAGAGTGGACCCTGTGCCACAGCTCTCCAAACACAAACAACTCTCAGAGAGAGCTGGTCTTCAAGGAGTATTGACACAGAGGCCTGCAGGAGGGGCAAGCCACAAAAAGACAGAGTAAGACCAGCTAACATCAGAGTTAACAAGATGGCAAAAGGCAAGGGAAAGAACATAAGGAACAGGAACCAAGGGTACTTGGCATCATCAGAACCCAGCTCTCCCACCACAGCAAGCCCTGAATACTCCAACACACCAGAAAAGCAAGACTCAGATTTAAAATCATTTCTCATGATGACGATAGAAGACATTAAGAAAGAAATGAATAACAC
>CM052716.1:29374565-29417546 GCA_028551405.1 Uromys caudimaculatus | reverse complement strand
ACTACTCAGCTATTAAAAACAATGATTTAATGAAATTTGTAGGCAAATGGATGGAACTTCAAAATATCATCCTGAGCGAGGTAACTCAGACACAAAAGAACGAACATGGTATGTACTCACTGATAAGTGCATATTAGCCAAAACGTTTGGAATACCCAAGTTTCACTTTACAGTAACAGCTGGATTGAGAATGAGGTCCCAGTTGGAGGAGTTGGAGAAAGGTCTGAAGGAGCTGGGGGAATCTGCAGCCCCATGGAGGGAGCAACAGTGTCAACTGGCCTAACCTCCCCTCCCCGTCCTCTTGGAGGCTGGACCACCAACCAGAGAATACACATGGAGGGACTCATGGTTCGTACCACATATGTGACAGAGGACGGCCTTGTTGGCCATCAGGGGGAGGAGAGACCCCAGTAAATGGGAATGTCAAGGTGGGAATATTGGAGTGGGTGGGCAGGTGGGTAGGAGGTGGAATTCCCTCATAGAGATGGGGGGGAGGAGGTAGGTGGTCTCCAAAGAGGAGACCTAGAAAGGGGGAAACATTGGAAATGTAAATAAAGTATCAAAAAATAAAAAATTAAAAAAAAAAAGAAATGGGATGTATGAGTTCATTGTGGCACACAAAGAAGTAGTACTCCATCCCTCAAAAAGACAGATTCCAGAGAAGTCTTAAGATTGAAACAAAGAAGACCAATTATCACTCTCTCATTTTTTAATTGCTCTTATGTAGAGCGATTTTAATATTTTAATCCAGCAACATGGCTGCTCTGATTACATCCAAAGTCCCTCTAGGTTTGTGTGATCTTGATGGAATGCAGACATGCCCTGAATATATACCTTTAATTCCAATCAATGACATGTAGTTGAGTGTCAGACAAAGTGATGAATCAGAGAAAGATTTGACAGAATGAGTCAGTGATAGGATATGACCAACTCTCAGGAGAAGAGCTATTTAAGAACACTGCAGGGATAGTGAAGGAAGTCAGTCAGTTTGGTCAGTCAATTGCAAGTCAGTGCAGTGAATGTAGTGCAGTGGAGTTGAATTCATTCATAAGTTCATATAGTTCAGTGCAGACCAGCAGAGGTAGTTAAAGTCAGAGAATAAGGAGCCAGAAGATTACAATAATTTGCCAGAGTAGTTTGAGGCCAAGCAGAGCAATTTTGTGAGAAACTGAGAGAAGCCAGATTGAATCAATCAGCTTGGAGAGTTTGAGCACAGCTGAATTGGACCAGCCATCCAGAGTTCAAAAAGAACTAGACCAGGTGAGCTTATTAAGCATTAAGCCTCCAAGATGAATTACATCAGGTGAATAAAAGTTACTTTTACACTCACAGTTCTTGGACTAGGATTGAGGCTTCATGAGCTTTACCCATTCTGTGTCAGCATGTCAATTGCTGTCAACCTTGCCTACAACATGTTTAGGCAGACATGCTAGATGATACTTCATAGGTGTAGCTTCTTTGACATTTCTACAGGGCAAAATCATGCCAAGTGGTCAGCTTTAAAATAATATACACACAATTAATATTGCATGAATGATGGATATATATATATATATGTGTGTGTGTGTGTGTGTGTGTGTGTGTGTGTGTGTGTATCAGCACTATATATTTTTGAGGTCATGAACTTTAGAGAGATAATTAGGTGAAGGGCTGGAGGGAGGAAAGATAGAGGGGAAAATGATATAGTTATATTTTAATTTCGAAAGAAAATTCAAAGGTTGACCTCAAGACTACAGAAAGAAATTACAAGTCGGAATTGGATTTAAAAGGTCACAATAGGAGCTGCAGAGGAGGCTCAGTGTTTAAGAGCACTGTATGCTCTTCTAGAGAACCTATGTTCAATTCCCACAATTTACTTGGAGGTTCACACCTCTAGTCGCAGGGGATCCAACGTCTTCTTGTGGACTCACTGGAAATGAGGCATGCACATGGTACATAGACACACATGCAGACAAACCACTCAAACACAGAAAATAAAAGGTCAAAGGTGACAACAACAATCTACATAAACACAGACACACAAACCCTGACATCAAGTGTCTTGACTAGATTTCACTGGGCTTTCACAGTTTGATCCTCCATCGTGCCTTGCTGCTCAAATTATTGGATGTGTTCCAAGTCTTATATATTTTGTACGGTTACTTGGCTTTTGGCGTCCATAGAAAGTGTAAGTTACTTTCTGGAGAAAAACCTTTAAAAGCCTCTATTAAATAAATGAATCATGACTATATAATAGCCATGCTGGTATCAGGCAGGTGGCAAGGGAAACCATTTGGGAAAATACTTTCCAGAACTCTTCAATTTCTCTTCATATTTCTGATCATTTAATTTGTTTTATTCTCAGACAGCATTTCACCTGAAAGACGAAGCAGGCCTGGAGCCCATGGTGTTCTTTCTACCTCAGCCTGTGCTAAGTTTGCAGGCATTCACCACTGTTCCTGCCTCTCCCATTTTAATTTGAATCTATGAACATTAAATATAGATACTCACACTAATTCCTTTAAAATTGTCAGTGTAACTTGATTGGCCTCCAAAGAGTGTAAACATATTTAAAAGTACACTTGGCATCTCAAATACATTTTTCCCTTTCTACACACAGTATGAACAATAATGCAGACATACCGTCTTTGTCTCTCAGGTGCCACTTTCCTGATCTTTTCCTCTTTGTGATGTTTGACAGACCCATTCCTGTGGAACCTAATGTCCACAAGCATATCTCTCTCAGGATAAGAGTCTAAGACCTTGACCCCGGCATCAACACTGATGGGAAAGCTGAGTTCTGTTGGGAGAACCCCTCTTTCTGTATGTGGTTAATTTCCTCTGCTTTCCTTGTTGAGTTTGCTGTCCAGATGACATTTTAGATAGGTGAGCTGTTTTGATCTTCCCATTGATTTTTAAATGTTTTAGACTTTCTGACCCTTAACGCTTTTTCCATCTTTCAAAATTAAATTCTTGGAATTGGTGCATAAGAAGTGTTGATGTTTCAAGATGAGTTCTGCAGAACACCTAGTAATCTCCATCTTCTGAGTCCAGAAAGTTCCATAACAGTTTACAAAGCATCTTCAGACTCTGGTTTTGTGCTCTCTCGTTCTCTCTGTCTCTTCTCTGTCTCTGTCTGTTTCTGTCTCTGTCTCTGTCTCTCTCTCTCCCCCTGTGTCTCTGTCTCTGTCTCTCTCTCTCCCCCTGTGTCTCTCTCTCTCTGTCTCTGTGTCTCTCTCTCTCTGTGTCTCCCTCTCTGTGTCTTTCTCTCTGTCTGTCTCTCTGTCTCTCTCTGTCTCTCTCTCTCCCTCTCCCCAAAGAAATTTGTTAAGTGCTTGAAATAGGTATCTCTAGGAATCTGACAACGGAGTAATTTTAGCTTTAAAGAAGCTAAAGCCATATTCAGCCATAGTTGTTACCCTGATGCCCCAGCAGCAAGAGAGTTACAAAACTTGGGACATCAGCCTCGGCCCTACCCCCTCTGTGTGTGCCAGCTTGAGCTCTACCCCCTCTGTGTGTGGCAGCCTGAGCCCTACCACCTCTGTGTGTGCCAGCCTCGGCCCTACCCCCTCTGTGTGTGCCAGCCTCAGCTCCACTGTGTGCAGCAGACTCTGGTTTTCTTGAGTGAGCCAAATGAGCCCTCCTTGTCTTAATCATGCCCTGATTGTTATCTCGGGGAACTTTTACTCCTTTATCTCTCCCACTCATCTCAGTCATTCCACTGCCACATCTAACTGAACACTTTCCAGCGTGCTGCCCTCTTTTGATATTTGTGCCATTTCCAGCCCTACTGCCACCACAGATGGAATTTCTCTTACCAGAAACATGTCGATTTTATCTCTGCCTCCTCCTGTCTCTCCTCTTTTTAAATATTTTCTACTACACTACTGTTACTATCCAAAATATTTATCATGACCATATAATTTGCATTATATGTCCTAAATTTTTTAATTAAATTATTTTATTTTCATTCTAAAAGTTGCCCCTTCCTGGTTCCCTCTCCCTGAATTCTTCACCACCACCACCACTCCTGCCTCTGAGAGGCTTCTCCCCAACCCATCTATTCCCCCCTGCCCCACCTAACCATACCCACCTCAACCCCACCAGCATCCCCCTTCCCTGGGGCATGTATTTCCACAGGATTAAGCTCATCCTCTCCCACTGAAGCCAGACAAGACAGTCCTCTGCTACATATACGCCCAGTGTCCCAGACCAGCCCATATATGCTCCCTGGGGGTTTGGCTTAGTCTCTGGAAGCTCTGAAGAGTCCAGGTTACTTGGCGCTGTTGTTCTTCCTATGGGGTTGCAATCCCCTCTGCTGCTTCAATCCTTCCCTGAACTCTTCCATAGGGGTCCCCAGCCTCAGTACAAAGGTTGGCTGTAAGTATCTGCATCTGTCTCAGTCAGCTGATGGCAGAGCCTGTCAGAGGACAGCCATTCCAGGATCCTGTCTGCAAGCACAACAGGCCGGTCACTGGGTGACCTCTCTTTCAGTCTCTGCTCCACTTTTGTCCCTGTATTTCCTTTAGACAGGAACAGTCCTGGGTTAAAAATTTTGAAGATGACCTCAACTGGGGACCACCTTGTCTGATAATGAAAGTACACTTTCACCAGAGTTTAAGTTTATTATGTCTTACAATTGACTTGCACAAAGAACAAATGTAACATGTGCTTTTTCCAGAACGTGTGCTGGCAACCATGCTCTGGCAAATAGCTATCTCTTCCCATGATCAGTTAACACAGTCAAGGTCCTTTCCTTATTACAGTGTCGCTCTGGTCTGCATTTCCACCTTCCGTGCCCCATTATGCTCTACCAGGCTTTGCTTCTTGGGTCAAACACATCTGTATTTAAACCTTAACTTTCCCTTTCATGACTTTGGACTGATTACAGCTCTTTAAACTCTAGTTTTTTGTTTTAATTCTAAAAAATAAACATAGCATTTTATTATAACGTAAAAATTAAATAAAGTCAGCTGCTCATCGAAAATGTCTGGACCTTACACGAACAAGAACATCTGAACACATGGTTTGGTGGCAATATTTTTCTCTCTTCATTGCTCTTCTTCTTCAGCTTGTATTGTAGCCATTTGAGATCTTGGTCCAACCTGTCAATTATGCATTCATTGAGGTTATTGCTTGGACCCATCAAACAACAGCAAAATTGCATACAGCGCTGAAAAACTGATTCATTTAAGCTAAATTAGATCACTATGCATATGTGATATCTGTGAATTGATGGTAACATAGGACATGGCTACTTGTTACCTCTTGTGAGTGCAAGGTTCTGCTATCGAAAACCTTAAATGACTCAAGTATATGAGTATATGTATAAGGAGAGCCCAAGAACACAAAAATGTGTGCTAACAATTAACAAAGAGAAATAAATAAACACACATGGCACTGGATTACTGACCCTGCAGTCTCTTTGTATATTAAAGGAAATAAGTTTAAAAATTACTGTGTTAGGAATAGGAGGTTGCATGGAATTATCTACATTTCAAAACAGAACCATCACATGATAGATTTGCAGAGATGATTCAGTTAAGGCAATACTCATTGATGATTCTTGTGCTGTTAATATATCTAATGAGGGATGGAAGGTCAGGAAAGAAAGGAAGGAGTCAGGGGGAGAGAGGGGGAAGATGACAGAGAAGGAGAAGAAGAGGGAGCAATCCAGCATTAAACATTAGAGTACAGAGGAAACCAACCTCATGCAAACATTGGAATACAGTTGGCAAGTGGCAAGTATTCTGTAAAGAAATCATGTGTGCCTCACATACTTATGGAAGTCTGGTTTTCATGATTGGTTGGCAAGCAGTCTTAACCTCTGGGACATCTCTCCAGCCCCTGCTCCATTGTTTTCCTGTAATGGCTTTCTTGTTATGGTTTGACTTCTGTCGAAGGGAGGTTTGTTCTAAGGGTCTCCCATAACATATGGAATATGAAGTACCTCCAAAAACTCTTGTAGTTCTGACTACTACAAATGAGGTCCGTGAACGGGCTCATTTGTTCCTTCCAAAGCCTAGTGACAACTGCAGAAAGGTCTTCTTGTTCTTTGTGCAAGTCATTTGTAAGGAGAGAAATCATAATGTTAAACCCTAGTTAAATTATGTATTCATTATCAGATAAAGAAGATTCATTGGCTTAAAAGTAGACCAGAATTCAAATCCCAGCTTCCACAGAATAAACCAGATGTTTTGCAAATGGCTGCACGGCAAGCTCTGAGGGTCCATATTCTGGTCACTTCTCCTTAAACACATGGGCAGAGGCAAGCACAAGTGCTTAGGCCTCTCTCTCCCCAAAACACACATACACTAAATCTGTAAGAAAAACAGATTAAACCAAGCATGAGTTTTAGGGGCATGAAATAGTAATGAAATAGGGAAATATCAAAAGCACCCTCCTAGTGAATTATGCCATTAACTGAAGGCTACCTCTAAGAGGGATGAGTGTCTCTATCCTTACAGATCTGTCTGTATGAACATAGAAGAGTGGAAGACAGGGCATTCCTACATCAATTAGGCAACTGGCTGCTAGTAAAGGGATATTTCCTAATCACTTGAAAGTTTTATGTAAGTGCAGGACACACTAAACATGCCATTCGTATGAAAATAGTGGATCACAGCATGCTATTTCTAACATCCGAGATGATCATAACTTTAGGTCTGTGGAACCTTGGCTTTTTGGAGTTTCCAACTCTAACTCTAACTCCTGGAAATCAGATATTTTGTTTCAGTGTGTCTAATATTTAGTCAATATATGCCATCAAATATAAACTAGATTAGTTCTTCCTGTGAGTCTCATTTCTCATGGAAAACCATTGTAAGTAAAACAAAATAAGTGTATCAAGAAAGAGAAAAGAAACTTCCATTAATTTCTGGGTATTAATTAAGGCAGGGGAATGTTCCTCTGGGCGATTGCTGGATGTGACCCTAAAAGCACAGGCAACAAGATGTAAAAAATAGACAGTAGGGGTTGGGTCAAACTCAAATTTCTGCACGGCAAAAGAAATCATTAGTGAAATGGGAAGTGGATTAGTTCTTGTTTCCTGTCTTGCAGGATGCCTTGGATAATAAACATTGACTGGTTTTAATCTTTTATCATTACTGACTTCATAGTGTTTTGTTATCACAAGGCCATTCCATGTCATTTATTTGAGATTCTTGCTAGGCCTCGAAGATGAATGCAGAACTGCACCACAGCGTTGTGTTCAATAGAGTCTGATTCTTAATCACGGCCACATTCTGGCTAACTCTGACCTAAGCTCTGTCAATTACTTGGTTATGGCATCCAATGCATGAATCTTGGTTATTTCTAAAAGATCCGACCTTATAAAGTTCTCCAGTGACTAGCCCCATGTATCACCCACTCATCTCAGATGGACATCTGGACTTCTGTTTACTGACTGCATGACAGGAACAAGAATTGTAATTGAACATGTGTTTGTCATACCAAAGGAGAAGAGATGAGGACAGGTAGATCCCCAGTCAGGCTAAGTCTACTAAATTTCAAGTCAGTAAGATATGTGTCTTAAATGCGTACAGGGCTTGCTCTTGAAGAAGAAAATGTAAAGATTGTCCTCGATGTGTCTCACACACACACACACACACACACAAACACACACCACATACTATTTTATCTGCTTTGTGCTTATTATTTCACTTGATTTAGGATAGTTAATCATTTCTACTTTATAGAGAAGGTAAGATTTAGATATATTAGCAATGCTTCCAACATTGCATGCATATCTTATGGATAGCCAGAATTTGAATGGAGTTATATCTCGTTCCAATCTAAGTTTATAGTTATATGTAATAGTCCTGTGACAAATGTATCTCAAGTAAATGAGGTTTTCTTTAAAATACTTGTTAAATTTTCTAATTAATTCATAGGACAAGAGAATGTTTCTAAAATTTCTACAGAGAGAAGGAGTCACAGTGGTACCGTTCTCAAATTGAAGTAGAAAATGGCAACTAACAAAATTTCTCCTCCATCCATAACCACAGGTAAAAGAAAAAGGGAGTCATTTTCTGCAATATGTGAAGAATGCTTCTGTTTTTCTTTTCTCCACTAGCCATGATAAATACCTTATATTGTCTAGTTATGTGAAAATCTACAAAACTAAAATTGGAATTGATGAGACACTCAGCTTTGGTTAAGACTGTGAATGGAATATTTTGTACTTGGATTTGACTTTTGCACCCTGCTAAAATTTCATGATGCAGCCTGTCCTTTTCTGACCTACTTCTTAAGGACATCTTCTCACAAAGATAATTTTATTCAGGGTAGGACTAGCTTGTGTAATTTTACCCAGCTTCCGGCCTGCAGAATACAATGTTATGGATTCTTCTCCAAAGATTCTAAGATTGCCTATAATTTTCAAAATCTCTATTGTTGCACTAAGAAGCAGAGATACTACCTAACAAAATCAGCTCAAAATCCCTCATCTTCTAAAATCCTCTACATTTTTTTAGAAATTTCTTATTTTTTTCTTCCTCTCTGTATTGCTACATTCTAGTTGTGTGCCTGACATAGATATCTCTTCATGATGTCCTCTCTGGAGTTCAGTGGGATAGGGAAGAATTATAAGAAGTCTTTATTTGCTGATACTTGTAAGGTCCAAACCACAGAGTTACAGAAGTTGAGCCTAGGACTTAGGAATCCTTTTACCACTATGTCAGACATAAAACATATTGCAATAGCTACTGTTACCATCATGATCCCAATGATATTGTTTGTGTATTTGCTAGTTTCCTGGGGGATTTTTAATAGATTACTACAGTTTTGGTTTCTTATAGCAATAGAGATTTTCCATAGTTCTTGAGACCTCATGTCTGGCATGAAGGTGTTGGCAAGTCTAGGGTCAGGTTCATTCTTGTCTCTTCTAGTTTCAGGAAGATACTCATCATATATTGGCCTGTGACCACATCACTCTTCCTGATATGCCTTCATCATCAGATTTTCTTCTTTGTGAATTTTACTTTCCTACTAGACTTGTGAGAAAACTGCTACTGGAATCTAAGGCCTCATCAATACAAGATAAACTCCCTGATTTAGGCTGTTTAGTTGACTTCTTTAAGGGAATTGTTGTTTCCTCTTTAAAGGCCTCTGCCTGTTTGATTGTGGGGTGTGTGTGTGTGTGTGTGTGTGTGTGTGTGTGTGTGTGTGTGTTTCTTTAAGGGATTTATTCATTTCCTCTTTAAAGGCCTTTAACATCTTTATAAGGTTGGATTTAAAATCATTTTCTTTTGCTTTGTTTGTGTTAGGGTATCCAGGGCTTGCTATAGTAGGATAGCTGTGCTCTGAAGGTGTTATAATGCCCTGGCTTTTGTTGATTGTGTTCCTATGCTGGCCTTTAGCTATCTGGTTGTCCCTGGATGTTCCTGGTATAGCAGGCATTGGGAGGGGGACTCACCTTGATGGTCCTCATGTAGCAGGCCTCAAGTGAGTAACCCTGGGCTGGACAATAGAATTCAGGGGGCAGTACAAGTCTCCAAGCAGTTGGGTGTGCCCTTGTGGACATGGCAGGAAGGAGTCTGGGGAGTAGGGAGGCAGACTGAGAGGTGGCCAAACAGTGGAGGTCTGGTCAGATAGCAAGCTACTCCAGGCAGTTGGGTATGCCCAGAAGACTAAGTGGGAAGGAAAATGGGTACAGGAAGAGAGTCTAACCTATATGGTTCTGAATCAGCAGGTCTGATGAAAGTGGGCAGAGAGGTGGCTGGACAATGGAGGTCAAGATGGGACAGCAGGCTGCTTAGGGCAGTTATAGTTGAATTATAGTTTGCTATATGAGGTAAGATTAACTCTTTTGCTGCACCATGTTTACAAGTTATGGTTTTTTTTTTAAAAAAAAACTTTTATTGAGTTTGCTCTTTTGACACACACACCCACATACACAAATATATATATATTCTTGTTATGTTGTTATGTTCCAGTCTCCTTCCTACTTCTCTGTCCTTTCTTCTTTCCAACAAGACTCATTTTGGCATCTATGTCTTTTTGTTGTTTTTGAGACCCACTGAGTTTAACCAGGAACTTCTGTGTGAAAATGGGTTTGGAACTCTTTGCTGGAGGCTGGTAGCCTCAGCAATGTATTCATAACTGAATTCCCCTCCCACAAAGCGATCAGTAGCCAGTAGTTAATTGATAACAGACTGTGGCCCGTAAGTTTTTACCTTATCCATGATTGGTTATGTTAGTCCCAGTCTTGTGTAGATCCCTTGCATATGGCTACAGATGCTGTGAGGTCACAATGGCATCTGCTGTGCCATTCCCAGAATTCAACATTTTACAGCCCTCTCTTTAATGTCTAAGTCTCACCTTCTTTCTGCCTCCTCTTCTGAGCTACACTTGAACTTTACAGGGGTTGTATAAATGCCCTCTTTATGGCCCAGTACTCAAAAGTCACTTTCTCTGAGCACCTTGAGCAGCCATACATCTCTGTACTTGCTGCCGTTCAATCCAAAACAAGGCTTCTCCGGTTAAAGACCGGTTAAAGAGTAGCCTTTGTCTATGAATATGAACATAAATAATAGAAGGCAGCCTGTTGGCATGATAATTTAACTAAACAGCAGTAGTACTTTTTCTCCTAGGGCATCTAACCTCCTCACCCTTAGGCTTTTGACTGGATTTATAGCATGAGGTCAAATTATTTTGTATAAGGTGTGAATTCACTCTTGTGGAATGAGCCTCAAATCTAATCAGATTGTTACCACTATAACAGTCTCTACATGAATTTTATCATGAAAGAATGTAGGCTTTCTGTCAAAAGCATTTTTGAAAATATAGTGACATAGAAAAGAGCATAGTCTATCATCATTTCATCTGACTTCAAAGTTTTATTATAGTAGAATAGTTATGACATAGCTTCTACTCTAATTTATCCCATACAGTAACTCTTGGGTTGATATTGTTTGTTGCAATTTTTTTTATTTTTTTATTTTTTTGATATTTTATTTACATTTCCAATATTTCCCCTTTTCTGGGTCTCCTCTTTGGAAATCCCCTATCCCCTCCCCATCCCGCCTCTATGAGGGAATTCCACCTCCCACCCACCCGCCCACCCATTCCCATATTCCCACCTTGACATTCCCCTTTTCTGGGGCCTCTAACTAAGGAGAAGAGAAACAAAAGGAGATATCAGCTTAAGATTACTTAAGTAGATGCAGAACTAAGTTTTAACTACAACATACTGACGACAGAAGTTGCTACTCAGTTGATGGTGTACTTGCCTAGCATATACGAAGCCCTGGGGTTGATGTTCAGAAATCCATAAAATCAACTGTGATGGCACATGACTGTAATCACAGAAAATGGGAAATAGAAGCTGAAAGATAAGAGGTTCGAGGTTAGTCTTTGCTAAACAAGTTCCAGGTCATCCTGAAATGCAAAGATTAAAACCAACAAAAGCTTGAGACCCTGTCTCAAATAAATGAACAATAAAACATATATCCAGTAGCCTCATTTCAAAGCTCATGCTTTTAAGCACATAAAACACTGCACATATTACACTGTCTATAAACATTTATAATGTGTAGACATATTTATTATGTCTCTTTCTAGCCACCAAAAATCCAACATAATGATTAATAATTATTAAACTTCATTGAGTTTTATTTCTCTATCTAATTGTCTTAGATATCAATAAATGACAAGAAAAAATGGTGGTAGACTTGGTTTGAGAGTTGACCAATACATTTTCAAAATGGATCAGTACACAAGACAAGGAAATTTATAATTAATGTTACTTACAACATGCTTGTGTATGAGCAGTCTTTAATCTATGTACTGTGACTTTACCCAGCATCAGGTTGTTTGTATTTTCTGAAGGACACATAGTAGAAGTTCATATCCTCCCTGTGGATTTCAGCCCTGGTGCCAGCTTGCAGATTAAAACTATCATTTTCATGGTAATGTCTTTTTTAATGCAATATCATACCTTATTTAATATGGTTCCTCAGCTGGCATTTGCCAAAGTTGTCATATCCAGAGCTCTAATATTTTATGGTGTTCCTAATTAAAATGTCAAAGAAGTAGTAGTTACATAGTTGGTTTATTATCAGGGAATATAAGGGGCTACTTTTCCTATGTTAAACAATTTATTTTGACTATAACCGAAAAGAGTAAATAACTTGGACATTACTTTGTCACTTGTGTCATGTTTTCAAAATTCTGCCTCCTTCAAAGAGCATTCAGCAGCTTATTTTATAATGTCTAAAAGAAAAAGGCAGTTGCTTGCTGGAACGCAGAGTCTCTCTGCTCTCATTGGTTCTAGAAGCAGGGATGATTAGGTGATATGGTAACATTATTATATGATATAGGGATATTTGTAACTCTTGGGTAACATTATTATATGATATAGGGATATTTGTAACTCTTATACAACTGATGTCCATACATTCTCACTGCATATTTTTCTAGGGCTAGTGTGTTTCTTACTGAAGAATAAAGTGGCCCTGTGTACTGCATCTTTTAAATCAGTATCCTGTTTCCATGAGGAAACCTCCTTACTAATCTCATGAGGAGATGCAGCAGATAATTAGACGACCGTATTGTCCTTATCATTTCCTTGATAATAAAAACTTCCTTCCTTTTCTTAAAGACACACAAAGAGATATTGCACAGTGCTATAAAGTAGAAACTATTTCCATCTCATCTGCTTCCATTGATTAAGCCAAAACCCACTTTGAGGAGGAGTCTTTAGGCTTTATGAATCTTCAGCTGGGATACAGATTGTAATCACAGTGGGAGAAAGCATTCCTTCGATGCTTTCCATTCCAATCTTATATGAAAACACGACTGTTATTACTGCTAAATTCCTCATTTAGCCTTGAGAGATTGTCCTTTACTGGTTAATGCTCATGTAGTGTGTGTAGAGAGAAATTAGTCATCTCTCACCTCCAATTAACCAGAAATGATTGCCTGGAAAATGACGTGGGCGTTATGTTTTAGTACTCCCTGCTGGTAACTCCTATAGACATAGTTTTGAGAAAAATTAAACTACTCGATCAAAAATGATTCCCTGAGCATATTATCTACACATCTGTTCACACTCAATTGCTTCTTCATTAGAATAGACCATCATAGACTTGGAAAGTAATTTGCACGTGCTTATCTCACTATGAAAAATTACAGTCTATCTTGGCCAGGATTTAGGTAGCCTTCTACTGCCAGCACCAACTATGACAATCTAGGATGAACAAATAAATGACTAACACATTTTTGGGCCCATATATCACCCATTTGTCATCATTATACACTCTGTGCATCTCTGTATTTACCTTTGAAATGGAAACAAGAGATGTTCTTTCTCTAAAATTGTTAGACTTAAACCCAGGGCTAATTGTCCCTTACTGAACCAGTGTCTCTACAATCACTTATAAGGCTGTCACATGAATGACAGTTTTTGATAAATTGCTATTATGTTACTTCTACATCTTTCTAAGAGGAAAACAGTTAATGAAGCTATAAATTTGAGCATACCAAGAGGTTGTTAGTTCGGTTTCTTCTAAAATTTAACACTTCACCTCTTTTTTTTCATGGTTAAAATTCCATTGTGTAATCAGATCTCCCTGAACAAATGTGGAATAAAAGCCCATGGTGATTAAAACATGGAAACCACTGCTGTGGTTACCCAGTGTTTGGAACTGAAGATACCTGATACTTAAGTTTAGTTGAATGGAAGTAGACAAGATTATCCCAGGTTGCTGCTATCTAAAATCTGCTTCATGATTCCCACCTCTCTGTAATGTACAGTCTTGAATTGTCTACATAGAGTTGATTGGAACATGTGACAAACTATCTATTTTATACTCTTGGTTTATTTTTTCTGTTTAGAATAACATCAAATCATGTCTTTCTTTGCAGTCATGGGATGATGTAATTTTAAAATATTTTTGTATTTTTTGAGATTACAATATACTCATATCATTTCCCATATCCCCTTCTCCCACCATAATTCATTAGATACCACCCCTTCAATCTCTATGAAATTCATGGCCTTTTTTTCTTTAATTGTTATATATACATAAGTACTTATATATTATTAAGAAGGAAGGCCCAAGTGAGGATGTTCCCACTTAGAAGAGGGAACAGGATAATCACAGGAGTCAGGGGGAGGAAGGAACCTGGATGGGACGGGGCAGGGGAAAGGGGGGCGGGATGGGGGGGAACAAGAGAGAAGCCCAGAGGGCCAGGAGAATGAATGGAAATATGCAGCTATGTGGGGGAGATCTTTAGAATATCCCAGAGACCTGGGATGTGAGAGGCTCCCAGGACTCAATGGGGATGACTTTAGCTGAAAAGCCCAACAGTGGGGAGATGGAACCTGAAAAGACCAACTTCAGTAGATAGACAGGGCCCCAGTGGAGGGATGGGACCACTCACCTTCCTTCAAAACTTTTGATGTAGAATTGTTCCTGTCTAAAGGAAATTCAGGGACAAAAACGGAACAGAAAGGAAAAGCCATCTAGTGACTAGCACAACTTGGGATCCATCCCATGGACAGGTACCAAACCTTGACACTATTACTGATACCATGTTGTGCTTGCAGACAGGAACCTAGCATGGCTGTCCTCTGAGAGGCTCTACCAGAAGCTAACTGAGACAGATGCAGGTACTTACAGCCAACCATTGGACTGAGGTCAGGGACCCCTATGGAAGAGTCCGGGGAAGGATTGAAGGAGCTGAAGGGGATGGCAACCTCATAGGAAGAACGACAATATCAAGTTATCTGGACCCCTCAGAGCTCCCAGAGACTGAGCTACCAGTCAAAGAGCACACATGGGCTGGTCTCTGGCCTCCAGCACATTTGTGGCAGAGGACTGCCTTGTCTGGCCTCAGTGGGAGAGGATGTGCCTAATCCTGTAGAGACTTGATTCCCCAGGGAAAGGAGATGAGGGAGGGGATTTGGGGAGGGTGCCCTCTCAGAGGCAAAGGGGAGGGAAAACGGGCTGAAGAACTCTTGGAGGGGGAAACAGGAAGGGGGTAATATTTGAAATGTAAAAAATAAAACAATAAAATAAAATTGTAAAATGTAAAAAAGAATAAAAATAAAAAAGAGTAAAACAATTTTATATAATGTATTTTTTGATCATGCTTTGCTCTCCCCAACTTCTTCTAAAGTTCTTCTTCCCTTTCTTAAAAACAACAACAACAACAGAACCAAGTATATAGACCACACTTACAGAATCTTCGAACAGGAAAGTCATTAGGTCCCATAAGTAACAAGCTCTTGACTTATAAACATAAACAAAACTTAATTTAAATTTTTCTTATAAGTACGTGAAATTAATGAAAACTAGTACTTCGCTCAACCAATCTAAAATACTCAACAAACATATAACTAGGGAACTCCCAATAAATAGACCCAACAAGGCAACAGGGTAGTTGCAACTATACCTCATTTGTCTTCCTTCTGTGTGCTTTGTATAAACAACGCCCCTTGCATTCCATTGGTAGAGCTATTGAACCACCCCATCTTAGCACTGTCTCATTAATGAATTACAAGTAAACAATAACTTTAATTTTATCTCAGTATAATTTTAACACTGGATACATGTGCATGTAGGAAACATGTGAGAAGATTAAATATACATTGCCAAATCAAAGTTGAGGTTATAAAGTAACATGTAACATAATTGTATTTGAACAAATTATAGTTATCAAAATGAATATATACAAATTTATATATTCATATGAACATCTTTCTATAGAAACCATAGGAAATATGAAAGACGTACTAAAAGTGGGAAATCCTTTGACCTGTGTGGAGAATCTGCACAGCAAGTGGTGAGGTGTACTCTTAGCTTCCCTGTTTGAACATTGTGATGAAGACGTGCAAAGCCATTAGTAGCAGTGTTCCTTTCTTCTCTTCTGCTCACTACTTTATGAATCCACGCTATAAGTATATGCAATTTGTATATATCTTCAAACATGAGCTTAAAGATCAGTAAACTAAATGTCAATACTAAAGTAAGTATCAGAGGCTTTTATAATTTAAAGCACAACACCAGCATCAGAACTCTCCAATGCTTTGCTATCTATTGTGCACAAAAGCATATTATGTCTTGTGTAGTCTTTATTGCTTACTCTTTACTGTGTATGTTTTACTTATTTCACATCTTGCTGGATTCTACCATTAGAATTTGAAGATTTATCCAATGAAATACTTACCAAATGATCTAGTGATCTGATATCTTTTTCTAAACACAGCTCCTGATTTACACATGCCAGAATCCACCCAAACGCATCCTTCTGAATTATCTGCCTTAATTTCTGATCACAGGACAACACTGTTATTCTAAGATAACACTTGCTTCGTGGAAGTATCTGTTATCCTTTGTCTTCCTATTGACTCTATCCTCTCTTCTGTACGATGTGGAAAGATGGCCTCTGATTAAAAGTAGCTCAGATAAAATATCTAAGGATGAAAATGGGAGATATTAAGGTATTCATTTGCCTCCTACCTAACCCATGAATACTTTCCCAGGTATCTATGTGACTCTAGCTTCTACTAATGAGACCTACTAAGCTTCAGATTCTATGCAGTAACTTTTTTGCCTTAAAGGCTCAAATCGCTTCCTCTTCTCACTGTGTACCTTCTAAACTATGGGCCTAGGCCACTGCCTGCGTTACAGCTGTCTGCAGGACTTCAGTTTCCTTTTCTGTTGTAAATAACCTTGTCACTTTACCATCTTTCAGTTTGAGCAATTAGTTTCCTCTTTGGTCTGTGACATAAAAAATAACTACAAGGGTTACTTATAAATCATTTAACTTGAAACCTGATTTGGTAGCACAGTGAAAGAAACTGCCATTTGATTCATGACAAAATTTTTTATTGCAATTTTACTGTATTAAATATGTTTTCTTTAGAATTTCTTTTACACTCTTGTGATCAATTCCAAAGCCCTTACAACAGTTGCATCCTTAAGCCTCTAATTTTTTTCAAAAGAGAAAAGCTCACAGTGTTTTTCCTTTCTCTTAAAAGAACTTTCTCAAAGAGTTAACATTTGTTTTCTACTGCTGACACAGTGAGAATGGAGAAGAAACAAGTTTTTAAATGAGAAATTTTTTCCTATGTATGCTCTGTAGGTGGCATTGTATTGGGACTGTGTTGAGAAGATTAATAATAAGGGTGATGACAACCACACTTCCAGTGGTTCACAGAACAGCAGCATCTAACACAGGCCTTTCCGTCCTTGACTGTGATCCTTGTAAACTTGTGAAAACACTGTTAAGCTCTTGCCTGCTTATCATTCCTGGCCCCTTTCTATATGAAAATTGAGAATCCCAGGTCCAGGCTATACAACACAGGTCACATCATTGTAATTATCTACAGCTATGTGAGGCCGTTTCCTTCCATAGAACAGAACATCAGCAGGTTTGAGATGTGCGCTATAGCTACACACAGTTTACAAGTGCTTGGCAGAATTAGTTTTCCTTCAAAATAGCAGTGAAATAGGACAGGTCAGAATGATGAGGATGCATACTCTTTAGTTATAATCGCAAAAGTGATATTGTGCTGTTTAAGATCTCAAACATGTGGGTCTGAATGCTTGTTGGCCATTTCAGTAGCTCTGGAATTGAACAAGTTACTAAGCATCAGTAAGCCTTAAGTATACCACCCATAAAACAGAGATTTAAACTCCCCAATACTTAACGTCATTGGGAGAATTGAACAAGATATTATACAAGGAATCCAGTATGGTACCTAAAATACTGGGTACAAGAAACACTCCAGATAGACACGCTACTGAGGAGGTGATCATACAGCTACACTGTGTGTATTGCCAGCTAGTAAAACTGACCGAGAAAGAAAACTACATATGACTCGTGATATTTTAAGATCTCTGTAGTCACAAGATATATTTATAAGCTTGCTTTTATATGTGAGTTTCTATTTGCTCATCTAAGTCTACAGAGTAAGTAAACCTCTTTCAGGAAAAAAAAGTTTGTAACCAAGTAAGGTACTATTTCATTTCTTTTTCCAAAGTTGGAAGTCACTTACAACTATGGGGAACAATAACAAAGCCATCGAGGTGCTACTTAAATGTTCAATCTAATCTCAAGATGCATCACAGGCATTCCCCTGTCTACTCACAGCATTCTTCTGGGTGTAATACAACGCAGGACAGTCACCTTCAGACATGGGGGCCATCTTCTCTAAGCTGCTTTCCAGCAGCTTAGAAGAAAACGAACATGTGTTTCTACAGAGGTACCTCATTGTTTCTTTTCCCTTTGTTCCAAGCCATTCTCTGTCTCCTGGCTGTTCTGACCACTTCCTTGCCAAATTACGAATTCCGGTTCCTCTAACAGAGCTCACTTCATGTTCGCTCTCCTCCAGGAACACATCCCTCACCAATGAGCTTCCCCTGTGGTATCCTCTCAGAGCCGCTTTGTTCTCCTCTCTCACTCCTCAACATAGTATGACTAAATAAATGCTTTACATAATAGGCTATTGAAATCTGAAGCTGATACTAGAATATGTGTTCTTAGCAGGCGCAGTCTGGATCTACCTAGCATCTCAGTTTTCCTAATGCTCACCCAGCATGTGAACACATCAAATATTTTTGTGAGCTAAAAGTTTAGACTCACTATATTTCTCAGATTTTGCATTTGAAAAAAACTGTGCAGGCAATAATTAGATAATTATCACTACTGTTCTGAAATTTGAACAAATTATAGATTACACAGAAGTTAGAATACAAATATCCTCTTTTGAAACCTTTGTTTGAGAATTATATACATTCAGGATAGTTAGCATGTGGAAAATTCTCTCACGTGCAATGGGGAGATCATAGTAAAAGTGTCTCTTTCAGGGGCCGGGCAGTGGTGGCGCATGCCTTTAATCCCAGCACTTGGGAGGCAGGGGCAGGCGGATTTCTGAGTTCGAGGCCAACCTGGTCTAAAGAGTGAGTTGCAGGACAGCCAGGGCTACACAGAGAAACTCTGTCTTGAAAAACCAAAAAAAAAAAAAAAAAAAAAAAAAAAAGTGTCTCTTTCTCTTTTGTGAGAAATCAGTAGTTAATGCTAAAGACTACTATTCCCAGCCAGGAGCGGTGGCATACGCCTATAACCCTAGCACTTGGGAGGCTAAGGCAGGAGAATTTCTAGGGTTGCAGAGGGAAACCTTTTGTCAAAGAAAGTAAAAGAGAAGGAAAGGGACAGCATTTGCTAATTTATACCACAGTCGTTTGCTATTAGCAAGTCATCAAACAAGGTACCAGAGACAAATTAGACCTGCTTCATAGATCAGACTCATAGTGAGAAAGCACAGACAGTATGCGTATGGGGATCATGAGGGCAGCAAGCCATCGTGTTCCAGTTAGAATTGCTTCGCTTTCCTGCTTCCCAGTTTATGTAACTGAAACAGAGAGAAAGACTATTTGGTGGACAGTGAACAGCAGTGTTAAAGGAAAAGCTGCGCGCCGTGGAAGCCTCTTGTTTAATATGCACGGACCAGTTCTTTTCCATCCTCTGCGGGGACCGAAGCATTTTGTTTGGATGAGCTGCTGTCCTGGTCAAGGAAAGGGGATCTCAAGTGAGAATGCATTGCATAACGTGAGTCAGGAAGCCCCATGGAAAAGTGATGCCATCATCACTTTCCAGTTGCTTTCATTCCCTAAGCAGAGTTTACAGACTGCATTTTTTTTTTTTGTTCCAGTAAATTCACTGCACCAGGAGTTGCAAATTGAGAGGAAGTGAGAGTTCCCCGACATTTCTTAACATTAAATAAAACAAAACTTCAAGCCCTCAAAGATTGTTGCCATCTTGCCTTCAGTTGTAAATAAAATACTTTTAGCTTACTGGTTTGCTAGCATTCCTGTAAGACGTACTCCTGTCATTGCCAACTATTTGTCCTGGTACCCCCACCCTACCCTGACCCCAGAATGGTGATAAAAGATGCAGTGCTTGTAGATTTTCTTAGGTTGTTTTCTTGGGATGATGACAGATTTGTTAACTGTCATGGACATCTTATATTTTTAAGTGAAAACCATCCCATCAGTATCATGTTTACACAGCTCAGAGTCTACCGTAATTATCCAGTTAAGTGATCACATGAAAAAAATGGATTTATTATCTACCACCATGCTGATAGACTGAATGAATTGAAAGATGGAGTTAAATGTATTAATTATATAAAATTTCTATTTTATTTTTGGATTTAAGAGTGATGTTCTGTCATACCTTGTTCTCTTTTCTAAGTTTGGCAACAGAGCAACACACACACAATCCAAGTACATACTATGTCCTATATAGCTCAACGGTCTGGCTCCAGGAAGAAGCCTGTTCTTAATCTCAATATAGGATAAACTATTTAAATGCTGCTGCTTTAAAACAGGTGCACAGTTTTGTTTTTTCAGGTATTTTTTCTTTCAGAAAAGCAGAGATTATTTCTCTTACATTAAAGAATTCCTTTCTCTTGAGTGCGAATTGATTGAATAATTTGCTTCTCAATACAAAAATATGGCTTCGGTGAAATATCAAATTTGACATTTAGTTGTACAAGCCCTTCACGCTTCCTCCTTATTCTTTATTGTGGACCATCTGGTCTTAAGGAGAAGACAAGTGACCTCTGAGGAAAATGAACTGGTTTGTGGTAAGAACCGTGGAGTGAGAAATGTAGGCTTCCTGTCAAGAGCCACTCGAAGAGGCCGACTGAGGAACAGATGCTGGGGTATGGGGTGGGGGTCTGAATCCTTCAAAAAGCTGGATGTACGGTCAGACCTGACCAGAAGCAAGTAGACAGGGTGCGCCTGCTCACAACAGGCCTGAGCCACAGCCGGTGCCCCACAGCTTCGAGAGGAAATTGCCACAGGGGCTTGAGCCATTTGGCTGGCAATTTTTCCACACATTTGCATTCCTGTTCATTTCTAGGACTGTTTATCTGAGGTCCTCTTAGGAAGCTGGAAGCCTTTTCTGAGACTTCCTTATTAGAGGGCGAGGTAAATCCTTTCCCTACTCTTTCTCAACACTCAGTACTTTTCCACTCTTAGTTCTTCTCGGGATCCCTTAACAACCCGAAAGCCCATGTCCGTGCGGCTCTGACAGTTGACCAGTGTGCCCCATTCCGTGGAAGAAAACACAACAGGAAGAACCGGTGCTGTCTCTGCATTTGTGTATCCCACTCCGACAGTGGTTACCACTGAGTTCTTTCATTTTGATAGTTTTTATTAAGTGCCCAGCCATAGCTCTCTTCCCACTGTATTGCAACATCTTCCTGCTCAAGCCACGCCTGTGGATGCAACATCTAGGCCAGAAACTCATGACAAACTCTGAGTTAAACCCACCTTTTAGGCCGTGTTCAGATTCTGTGCCTTAAGTCTTTTATGTGACCATAACTGTTGATTTTGTTTTGAGCTATATCTTTTTTTTTTTTTCTCCTTCTTGCTCCCAGCCCCGGGATTGATTAATTGATTGATTAATTGATTGATTTATGTAAGTACACTGTAGCTGTCTTCAGACGCACCAGAAGAGGGCATCAGATCTCATTACGGATGGTTATGAGCCACCATGTAGTTGTTGGGATTTGAACACATGAGCTCTGGAAGAGCAGTTGGCACTCTTAACTGCTGAGCCATCTCTCCAGCCCCCTTGAGCTATATCTTTTACAAATGGTGTAGATTAAAGGAAAATCACCTTAAAATACACCAAAATAATGTTGTAATGAAATTATGTTTTCTGACATGCTGAGTCCTTTTTTCTTTCTTTTTCTTTATTCTCTCATATCGTATATTCTGAGCACAGTTTTCTCTCCCTTCATTCCTGCCAGTAGCCCCACCACACACTGCCCCTCTCCCCCAGATCCACTCCTCTTCCTTTTTGCTTAGGAAAAAAGCAGGTCTCCCAGGGATATCAACTAAACGTGGAATATCAAGATACAGTGAGACCAGACACTAACCCTCATGTCAAGGCTGGACGAGGCAAGCCAGTAGGAGGAACAGGGCCCCAAGAGGAGGCTAAAGGGTCAGAGGCACCCCCACTCCCACTGTTAGGAGTCCCACAAAAACACCAAGCTAACAGATATCATATGTATGCAGAACCTAGCTCAGACCTACCCAGGCTCTGTGATTGTTAGTTCAGTCTCTGTGAGCTCCCATGAGTCCATTTACATGATATCTGTGGACTCTGTTCTCTTGGTGTTCTCCACCTCTCTGGCTCCTACAATTCTTCTTTTCCCCCTCTTCTGGGGGTGTTCTCAAACTCCAGGGGAGAAACCTGATGATGTTCTCCAATTTGGGCCCTCTCTACCTAACGTCTCAGTTGCTGGAGGAAGCCTTTCTGATGATAATTGGCCTAGAGACTCTATGAGTATAGCAGAATATCATTAAGCATCATTTTATCTTATTTTATCCTAGGACTCTGAACTATCCAGCCTCCAGTTCCTGGCTATCCAGGCAGTATCAGTTATAGGTTTCTTCTCATGACAGGGACCTCAAATTAGGCCAGTCATTGGTTGGCCATTCCCACAAATTCCACTGCCCCAGAGCATCTTACAGGCAGGATAGATTGTAGGTCCGAGCTTTTGTAGCTTGGTTGGCTTCCTAGTCCCACCACTCAAACCTTCCATTGCTAGGATCCCTTGCTACTGTCATCCCCATAGAATCCTGGGAGGTTCTATAGCACTAGATTTCTACACTGCCTCCCAAATTTCCTCCAATTGTAGACCTTTCTCCCCACACTCTCTCCCTCCAGCCAATGGTTTCCCCCAGTAGAGTGACATCAACCACTCCAGAGCAGCCCATGGTCAGCAGTAGTTGACCAACATACAATGGACTTGACAGGTTTTTGTGTACTTTTATTTGGCTATAGTTTGGCGGGCTTTTGTCTGTTTATTTATTATTTCGTTTTCTTTTTGAGTGTGGTTTTATTTTATTTTCTTGGTTATAGGGTGGGGGGGGTTGCCGTTGTGTTGTGCTTTTCTTTGGTTTTGAGAAAGAAAAAGTAGGATGGGTGGGTAGGGAGGTAGGGAGGGAGGACCTGGTAGGACTTGGGAGAGGAGAAGAATATGATCAAAATGTATTTAAACTTGAAAATTGTTTTAACTAATAAAATATAATTAACATTTTTAAAAAGAGAGAGAGTGTGTGATTAAACTCAGGTTGTCAGGCCTACAAGGTTAGCATTTTGCCCACTGAGTCATTTGCCATCCTGAACTCAGACCTAACCGTAACCCTGGAAACAGTAGGAGTGTCAGTGGAGACATAAAGAACACCCTAACTAATGTTCATAGTGCACTTGCTCAGATTCCCAGTTGTGGATCTATGAGGCTTCTGTAGGCTGAGCAGAAAGAGGAGCCAAAGGAGCCAGAAACGCGTATCGAGAATACCAACACTGCCCTGACTACATTCTAGTGCTTATTTTCTGGAAGCAAGTTAGGAATAGTGCGTCTTGCTTCTTAGCAGGGAGCATCTAAAGAAAGGGTGAGATTGGGAGGAGAGGAAGGAGGGGGGCTCTGATTCAAGTGTAAAGTGAACAAATAAACTAATAAAAATACAAAATAAGTGAAGACCTTTTGACACTGAAATACAAAAATTTTCACAATTACCTATGGTTTTCTATAAGAGAAAAAAAAGAGTCCGGTGGAAGGAGAGATAAATTACTTGGTGTCACTGGGAAGACAGTAAGATGGGGTAGCTTGTAGGAATGGAGGAAAGGGGGAACTAATCAGGATGCATTGTCCGAGAGAAGAATCTATTTTCAATAAAAACAAACGATCAAAGTTTTATTAAAACCTGAGTGTCCAATTTTTTAGAAAGATCCCAAATCTGATAATGGCGAGTGCACTGAATGTTTAAATGAATGGCAGCCGTTTTCTTTCTGACTGTAAGCCTCCATTCAGCTGTAACAGAAAATTAAGCAAGACTTGTATGAGAAGGGCCTTTTGTTTTATCACTCTTAAACTATCTGGCTAATGTCAAGTTTTCCGGATAAATTGTGTAATGTAAATATGTTCATGATCAAAATCTATAATGGAAAATTCCAGAGCAAGAACCATGCATGTGGCTAGTCCTCCTAATCCATGCTTAACATACCAGACAAGAAGAGAGTGTCAGAAGACAGGATTGCTCACAGTGCCCCAGCACTAGGCTGAGAGCAGGCATGATGTTAACTTTTAAAAAAATGAGCACAGGAATATCTGACTCATCCGTTTGCAGGTGCAAACATATCAAGAATTTCTATTCTATTTTAACCATGAGAAGGCACCCACAGGTTGGGAATATTAACCCAAAGTACATAAATTTAAAAATAGCCACACAGCACTGAATCCGTAGAGCACTTTGTGATTTTTCCAAGCACCATCTGGGTTTATAGTTGTATGGTTACAACCCAGCAATAAAGGTGGCCAGATGGTCATTAAGTTAAGTGCTTTGGAGATGTGAGCTATGCACAGGTCCTTCAGTTAAACTGCCCTTTGTGATTTAAGGCATGAATAACACTTATAAAATCACACATTGAAGTTGTGTCATCTCTTGTTTTCCTGCTGAGTGATTACACTATCCCACAACCTTAATGCACCAACACTCATAACATTTTCTTTTTCTTTTATTAAATTTTTATTTATTTATTTATTTATTTAGCATAATTACTTTATTTACATTTCAAATGTTTTTCCCTTCGGAAACTCCCTATCCCATCCCTCCTCCCCCTACCACTATGAGGGTGCTCCCCCACCCACCCACCCACTCTCATCTTCTCTCCCTAGCATTCCCCTACAATGGGGCATCAAATACCCTCAGGCCCAAGGGTTTCTCCTCCCACTGATGACCAACAAGGCCCTCCTCTGCCACATATGTGGCCAGCACCATGGGTCCCTCCATGTGTATTCTTTGATCAGTGGTCCAGTCTCCAGGAGCTCCAGGAGGTCTGGCCAGTTGACACTGTTGCTCCCTTCATGGGGCTCCAAACCTCCTCAGCTCCTTCAGTCCCTTCTCCAACTCCTCCATCCAGGACCCCATGCTCAGTCCAATGGTTGACTATGAGCATCTGCCTCTGTATTTGTCAGGCTCTGCCTGAGCCTCTCAGGAGACATAGCTTAACATGCTTTCATCAGCAAGCACTTCCCAGCATCCACAAGGACGTCTGGGTTTGATGGCTGTTTATGGGATGTATGGTCAGGTGGGGAAGTCTCTGGATGGCCTTTCCTTGAGCCTCTGCTCCACACTTTGTCTCAATATTTCCCCCTGTGAGTATTTTGTTCATCCTTCTAAGAAACACTGAAGCATCCACATTTTGGTCTTCCTTCTTCTTAGGCTTCATATGGTTTGTGAATTGAATCTTGAATATTCTGAACTTTTGGGCTAATATCCATTTATCAGTGAGTACATACCATGTTTGTTCTTTTGTGACTGAGTTACCTCACTCAGGATGATATTTTCAAGTTCCATCCATTTGCCTGCCAATTTCATGAAGTCATTGTTTTTAATACCTGAGTAATATTCCATTGTGTAAATGTACCACATTTTCTGTATCTATTCCTCTGTTGAGGGACATCTGGGTTGTTTCCAGCTTCTGGCTATTATAAATATGGCTGCTATGAACATGTGTCCTTATTACATGTTGGAGCATCTTCTCAGTATATGCCCAGGAGTGGTATAGCTGGGTCCTCAGGTAGTAGCCAACATCAAACTAAATGGAGAGAAACTTGAAGCAATCCCACTAAAACCAGGGACTAAACAAGGCTGCCCTCTCTCTTCCATCTATTCATCATAGTACTTGAAGTTCTAGCTAGAACAATTAGACAACAAAAGGAGGTCAAAGAGATACAAATTGGAAAGGAAGAAATCAAAATATCACTATTTGCAGATGATATGATCGTATACTTAAGTGACCTGAAAAACTCCACCTGAGAACTCCTATAGCTGAGTAACATTTTTGATTGGGTGATGAAGGCTTTAGACATCAGATTACCTTTCACCACCAGAGATTAAAATTAGAAGATACTGTTGATAACTTGGAAAAAACATGCTTTGCACCCCTTGGCTCTCAAATATAATACATATATAATTACATATATAATCTATCAATGCATGCTAGTATAATTGAGTTATTTCACCTCCAGTATGTTAAACCCATATACTGTATGCATTTGATAAGGTTCAAAAGGAAATAAGAGAGTCTGCATTAACACTGTTGTAGTCCAAGCATAAATCAATCTAGAATACTGAAGAAATTCTGCAGGCATTCACATTTCTATGGGAATGGCCAATCCACTTAATGTAGGCACTTTGCATATTCATCTTCAGACATGTGATCTAGTGCATTCAATTATATTTGAGGCTCTGTTGGGTTAATTATATCATTCAGATATTATAAAAAAATATTTATGTGCTTAAACATAGTTCTTGTCATTCATTATTGATCTTTACGATCAACTTACATTAAACATAAAATACTTAATTCTATTAAAGTATTTTGAAAAAGCAATGTAAGCTTCATATAAAAGGCCCTAAAGGCACATAATATATGCTTGAAGGCATATAACATTACCAAAATGCATGTTCATATATTGAAATATATTTTAGCTATGTTTCTCTTTGCTATGAAAAATCACAATGAAAGCATCTTAGAGAAAGGTTTACCTAAGTTCACCATTTATAGTATGGAAAGCTTGGAAGAATGAACTGCTGGAGGTGTGTCACCTGTGTCACTGGGTGGTTAGGCAGCTCAACTCATGATTCCTACAATCAGGAAGTACAGAAACATGAACACCAATGCTCAGTCTCCCCTTTTCCTTTTAGTCAAGACCCCTGCCTATCAGATGATGTCGACCAGATTCAGGTATGTCTTCCTAACTCAGTCAAAACTAAAAAGGCCTTCACACACACACACACACACACACACACACACACACACACACACACGACAAACACACACGTGTGGGTGTGTGATGTGTGTGTGTGTGTATGTTTCTTAGGTGAAACAAAATTTGGTAAACATGACAGTGTCGTCACAGCGTGTAAAGCTACTGGAAGAGATGGAAAGTAACTTAGTAACTTATGGGTTCATTTTTTCTCACCTTTCATAGCATGTTTTTCATGCTTCATATTCCATCCTAAATCACTTTTCTTGAATTTAACTATTATTAGGTTGGAATGAAGCTGTTTTCCAAAACTTTGCTTAGAATTTATGAAACTGAATACCCAGTTTCATCACGTATGGATTCTAGCTCACTCAAGCACAGCGAAACAAATAAAATTAATCTAGTTGTTTCTAACAGGGATTGACTAATCATTTATTGACTAGTTGACTTAATCAATTAAATTGGGTTAAACATAGAATATTTAATTCTATTAAAGAATCCATTTTTAAAAAGCAATATAAGCTTCATATAAAATAGACCCAAAAGTACATAATATATGCTGGAAGGCATATAACATTTCCAAAATGCATGTTCATATATTGAAATATATTTTAGCTATGTTTCTCTTTGCAATGAAAAATCAATTAACTAATCAATTAATTTATTGACTAATCATTTATTTTGTTCCTCGTTTTTATCTGCAGTTTCACCAAAATGACCTTCACTACCCATATTTCAGCAAGTATTTTCTACTCGATTATTTGTGTGATGTTAAGAAGTAGAAACTATCGTCACTTCATATGATATCCACATATATTACTTTTAAACTCTTTATATGGGAATATTGGCTTCCATAATACATTTAAAAATTCTTCCAATCTCTATTGTTTGGACATTTCCAAAAGTTCTCAAATATGTTTGCAATTTGTGGCAGCTGCAACTTACTTCTGTTGATGTTACTAACTTTCACATTAGTTAAAAATCTTTAAAGAAATAGAATCAGTAGTAGAGCAATACATTTTATTTTGGCAATTAATTGCAGTTATTCAAAAGCAGTATATGCTGAAAAGCATAAAATGATACAAATTTGAGAAATGACAGAGAATTACATCTGCAAGGGACATCAAGGCAGGAATTGAACGTTGTTATAGCATTGTTAAAAACTGTTGATATCAAGTGCCCATTTTAATATTTATTTTTCCTGTAAATACTTCAAGATAATTGGAATTGGCACAATGTGAATCTTTATGAGCGGTTACATCCTTCCCAGTTACCCCAGCTTCCTCACATGAAGGACTATAAGCAAACCCACGAATCGGAAAACCCTACGACAGCACCAGCTGTTTTTAAAGCTCTGCAGATGACTCGTGGAGGCTGCATGGGAAGGACAGCTGTTTGCTGCTCGGGCACAACTCTAGATTCAACGTCCAAGTCACAGCTGTTGTAAACAGTTTATACCAGACTTTGTCATCACTAGCTTTTGTGAACTCTAGATGACTATGTAGCAATTTCTTGTCAGGCCAAAGGGGCAGCACTTCCCAGGGTGACCCAAAAGAAACCCAGCAACTGGTGCAAGCACTTTTTTTTTCACTTGCATTAGAGACATTTGCGATTGATTATTTGGGAGACCATGTCCTTTATTTGTGTGAAAAGTTGTCATGCTTGGTGAAGACACTTTGCCCAATATGTATGTTGGCTTTTCGGCTTACTTTGTGAGCCACCTTGGCAGCGTCATCTTATGGATCACAGCATCCAATAAAAGCATTCTCTAGAAGTCTATGTTTTGCTACTTTTGATTTTTATTATTGGCAGAGTGGGGAGAGAGAGAGAGAGAAGCCATTGTGGTAATAGAGCAGCTGAAATTTTTCAGAGAGAAACTGGAAATGATGGAAAGCAGAATCAATGAAGAGATGAGAATTTCAGGGGAAAAGTTGAGAAGGTATGGCCTCTGCTCACTGGAAGAGTCCTAGGATACTGTCTATCCCTAAAAACCAATGGGACCAGACATTGCAGGGCAGAGAGCTCTTAATCAGCCTATCCGCTGTCAAGGACAAAGAATTCCAGCACTCAAGGTCTGAGAGTTGTAAGCCTCACAGCTGTAAAAGGTTGAAGATTGCATCCTTACACCATACACTTGAATGCTGTGGTGCTTGTAACCCTTGTCTGAGGATTTTAGAAACTGAGGACAGTTTGAGAGTTAAAATAGTAGAAGCTCCCTGCTGCTACCCATTACTGCCATCCATCGCTTCTGGAAGCCAAGGATTACAAACATTGCCAAATACCGAGCTACTGACTGTCGGTACCCATAGCAATAAGCCTCCAGTGTGGGTACCTAGAGCAAGGTCTTTGGTTTCAAAGCCTTAATCATTAAGCTCCTTACTTTCAGGAGATGAAGCTGTATGCCACTGGGCCTGCAAGCTCAGCACCCAACACTTGCTTCTTCTAAGATGCAGAACTTCCAGGTCGGGTAACTTCGTCCTACCAGTGATTCCTATGCAAGTCTATATGGATAGACTATTGCTTGCAGACTGTGACCCTGTATACTTTGTCACTACATTAGCTACTGCACCAAGTATAACAAGGGAATTTATAGACCTAAGCATACATAAACGCAGGACAGGCACAGTAGAAGTCTGGTGTAGGAATAAAGCAGTATGATTGTCCAGGGTATTCATTTGGAAGGGAGCTAGCAGATCTCTGTGTCTCTGTGGCTGAGACAATGTACACTGAGTGATGGTGGAGATGAAGAACGTTACTCAGACTTTGAATTCTGTGTACTTAAGCTTCACAAAATTTATTAATTTTTTCTTTCTTCAATAAATCAATTTGAAATACAATACAACACAACATAAAAAAGAAAGAAAGAAAAAGACCCTCAATCAGATGGTTAGTAATAAAAGGATTTAAAATATTCCAAGGAATAATATAATGACTTAACCTTTAAAAACTAGAGCAGTTCCTAAAGATTAAATGGAATTAGCTTGTACCTACTGAACTTTAGGTGGTAGGATAATGAGAATCAGGAATCAGGGTAACAGAATTCCATTCATTACTATTGTCTTTTGAAAATACTAATTTTGGAACCAGTGTGTTAATCCATGTGAACTTCAGGAGTCGACATTCTAATACTTCGGATTTGCACACACCCCCTCCACCACACACATCTTCAGTTACACTGTGTGCTAACCCCAATTTGTGTATTGTTTTTCCAATATTAATTTGTTATAAGGCCCTTCTTTTCATTCTTGGAAATGAATACTTGCGTGTTCTCAGTGTTACACTCCTAGCATGGCTTTCTTTTCAGTCACCCTGTGACTGTCACCTTTCCTGTTTTACACACATCATCCTGAGGTACATATCGTTGCAGATCCACTTATGGACATGTAGAAGGCAGCATATTTTCAGACTGTCGTCTCTCATTACTTACATCTTAATGATATTTTCTAATTTTTTCCTTGGAAATCTTAGGAAATTTTGATTTTTTGATACTTAACATACTCATGGATTCTTTGTTTTCTTATTTTGAGAACAGATTTTTTCATACATAATATTTTGATTATGGTTTCCATCCTCAACTCTTTCTAGTTCCAAAACTACCCTGTAATCCACGCCCACACCCCTTCTATCTCTCCTTAGAAAACAAACAGGCATCTAAGGAATAATAATAAAATAAATTAAGATAAAACACAAAGAAACAAATCAGAATTAAAAAAAAAACAGACCAAAGAAAGAGACGGGGGGGGGGAACCCTAGAAGAAACCCATATAGATTAAAAAATACATACGTATACACACACACACACACACACACACACACACACACACACACACACACACAGGAATTCCATTAAAACACAACTGGAAGCCATAATATATACACAAAGGACTAGTAAGGTTGAAAAAAATTCCCTGACACAGCATTATACGACAAAGAACTTGCAAATTTGCTATACATTGAGTTTGTTTTATATTGGCCACCTACTGCTGGGCGTGGGGCCCACCCTTACAGTGGTTCATTTTCCCACTTAGACTTCCTTGGAGGAAACTAATTTTTCATTTGTAAGTTGTTATCAGTTGAGACTATCTAATTCTGGTTAGGGATGGAGGCATGTATCCACTTCTCCTTTCATCTCTAAGACCCTATCTGGTGCAGACTCACACAGGCTCTGTGCAGGGTACCACAGTCTCTGTGAATTCATATTTGCGGGGTTTAAATGGCCTTGTTTCCATGGGGTTCTACATACCCTCTGGCTCTTCTCCTTTTCCACCTCCTCTTCCAGCAAGCTTCCTAGCCTCTGATGAGAGGGATTTGATGGAGACATCCCTTCTAAGGCTGACTGTTTAAAGGTCTCTTACTCTCTGCATATTGTCTGGCTGTGGGCATTTGTCTTTGTTTCTATCTGCTGCAGGAGGAATCTCCACTGATGAGAGCTGAGCAAGGCACCGATCTACGAATATAGCAGAATGTCATTAGGAGTCATTTTATTGATGCATTCCTTCCACAAAACGCTAGTACTTCACTTTCTTCTAGGTCTTCTGGTCCATCTAGTCTCAGGTTTTGCCCACCAAGAAGTGTCGGGTATGGATTCCATCACATGGAACAAGACTTGAATTAAATCAGATTTTGATTGGTTACTCCCGGAAGCTCCGTGTCACTCAGGCAGTAGCATATCTTGTGGGTAGGTTATCATTACAGATGGAAGGAATGGTATCTGGATTGGCATTTGCCTTTCTTCTGTTATAAGTTGCTGTCCACAAATTGATATTAAGACTCGATTGCCAAAGACAACACCTACACAAATCATTGAATGTGGAGAAAATGAAATGGTGCCTACCTAGAGCCTTCACTCTTCTAGAATAATGTTCATGGCACTGGAAGTTACTCTGCAGTCATGAATTTTTTTATACAGATAAAAACCAAGAGTTAAGTGACATATTTATAGAATGAATAGTAATTGAACAGAAATATATTATTAAATACTACTCAAATAATTGAAGACATGCTTCAAACTTAGAAATATATTTTAAATTTTCCTGTATTGTTTTCAATTTTATTTCTTGATATTCAAATACCTGTGCTTTAAATTATGAAAAACCCAATAAATGTAATGCAATTGTAGTTACATTCAAGTAGCTCTATTTGAAATTTGAAACAGCAATAAAAAATACTTCTAGTGGCTAAAAGAAATGTTTAAAGTGAATAAGCAGAAAATAAAATTAAATTTAAAAAGAGAAATGTCAACATATTGAAACAATAGATCTTTCTTTACATTATGAAAATTTGACACTGCTGAAAAAAAACTTGAAGTAAAACTGTGCAGAAACTATGTAACAACCTTATTTCTTCTGTCAGGCGCCCGATAGAAATTATTTATTTGAATAACATAACTAAACCCCATCAGTCTAGAAGCCCTTGAAAATCAATGATATCTAAACAAATAAATAATGGAAGAAATTTTCCAAAGATAAAAAATATGACTGTAGATTACTAAAATTTAGAAGTATGAGGTCATAACATATAAATACTATTAGTTGTTATGCTACCCAGAACACTTTTTTTTTAAATTTTTGTAGTGTGTCCAGTGTACAGCTTAAAACATATTTTGGGAAAGTAGTTTATCTTATTTAGAAATTCTTAAACTATTTCACACTATCTACTCTTTCTTACTTACAATTGTAAACTTTCATGCACGGCATCTCATATTAGATAACTGCCAATCAACTGAATCCACATTTCAGCTACAATTTTACAAAATGAGGAAGCTCAGTTGGCGTTCCGGATGATCACTCATGTCTTAGAGTCTTGTGAAATGATGACAGGAGATAGTTTTACCCATTCCTCTTAATAGTAGATAGAGGCTGAATGAATATCTCATTTGACAAAGTATATAGCTTGGTGAATAATTTTCATTTAGGTCAAGAATCAAGTATCCTTTTTAGAAATAGTGCCTTAAAAATTTATTTAACTAAATGTTCACGGCAGAGATCTTTTATCAAGATATAAAATTCAGGATTCTGAGGAACGAAAGTCCCTCTCCTTTGTGGACTTGGCCATGGTAGACTGCTCATGCCCAGTAGGGAATCACATATCCCTGTGCATATAGGTAGCACTAATTGGAATCAGGGAGTTATTAAAAAAAGACATGCCATTTGGAAAGGAGATGGGGTTTGGGACAATAGGGAGAGTTGGGTTGGGTACTGATGGATAGATCAGTACACATTGTGCAAATGTATCTCATGGACTAAAATTCTTTTTAAAAATTAAAAACTGCATAATAATTTTAAAAGATATAACATTCTTTCCCAAAGTTAAGGAGGATGAGGGCATCAAACACAGTTTTGAAAATATATTATTGAATTATTTAAATAAGTAATTTTATATGGAGGTTTAAAGTGTTAATTACAGAATCCATTTTCTTGATATAGAAACCACATTAGAGTTACTTGAAAGAGATACAGTTTTGTTAGTCATATATTTGTACAGCAGAATTCATCTGCACAATTCCAGTGTTTTATCATCACTTTTCAGGGACTGATAATATAATATAAAGATTTCCCCCTTAATTCCTAACTTTAAACTTATGATATTTATAATTTCCAATTCTATAAGACTAACAAAACTACTTCCTTTCCCCACCCATCTACCACAATAATAATGAGAACAAGATGTTTGGTACAATAAGATTGGTATGATTAGTTATCTTAACATAACAGCAGAATGATAGGCAATATGGTATCAACAGCTTGTGTGTCTAAATTATTATGATCCTGGCAGCTGGAAAGCAGTTAATTCAGAGGTATATTTGTCTATATTTGTGGCTTGTCATGACAATTACATGGAACTATATACATTGACAACTCAAGATGGTTACTCCATTTTCATTTTGTGGAGGGAGGAGAACTTTGATATCAGAGATGGATGACCAGTGAGAAATGACATCATATTGCCTCCTCCTGCTTAGTGCAGAAATCTTCATTTGTAATAAAGCAAGTACTGAAATTATTTTAGGATGTTTGAAATTTAGATAGACTTACTTGGGATATTAAAACATAATAAAGCTACAGTTTTATTATATACTACATACATTGCATACAACATACATATTTATTGCTCACATTACAGAAATTATTGTTGTCTCCTAGGGAATTGGTGTCTGAATAATTTAATATGCAAATACAAGAAAAAATATTTGCTGGAGGGATATAGAACTTATTCAAATCCTTGTGGCTCCTGATAACCGTCTCTTGCTTGTCTCAAGGAGACAAAAACTTCATTTGAAAAGTTTTTTCTGTGCCTGTTTTCAACACAATCTGAATGTCCTTTACTGTTCCTTTCCACTTTATGAATCTGAGATTATAATATGATTGCAACACTCCTCCCTGCCCTTTCTTCCTTATAAATCCTCCCATATACGTCTCCTGATTTCTTTCATTTTCATGACCTTGTTTAACACTAATTGTAATAGAATTTGTATATATATATATATGTGTATATATATATATATATATACATACATATATATATCACATATATTTGTATATATGTATATACATATATATTCCTAAATATAACCTCAGTCTGCATAATGTAAGTTTTTGGTATGTTTTCAGGGCTGACCATTTGGCAAGGGATAAACTGATGTTCTTTTCTATGGGGAATACCAGCTCTTCTGCTCCCAGCTCTCCCTGGTGCCTGGAGTTCTTTGCGTATGGTAGTCCCCGTGGGCTTTTTCCTCTCTACTTTTCATGTCCACTGGAGTCATCCTTCTTCAGTTCCCACTTGAGCAATCAAGTCGACGAGATTTTCATGTCTTAGGGAGATAAAATACAGAATAGATCTCTTGGGGACTCTAATTGCTAGATGGTGATATACTACGTTCTACTCATAATTCTGAATTCTTGAGGGGAACATATTAAGCCTATTTTCTCTGTATCACATCTAAATGGCCTTGAAAAAATTGGTCTTAATAACATATTAATTTCAATGATTTATAATTTAGCCTTATCTTTTTCTTTATAGATGCCCATAATTTGAGTAGATTCCAAGTGTATTGGAACAGTACCAGCTTAAGACCATTGTTTAATGGCCATCTTAGAAAATGTGTAATATAACCATTATTAGGTCTAATTCAACTGAGCTTTCTAAAACCTACCATTCAAATTAATTAATTTAAATAGTTACTTTTTTGTTGTTTAAGAAGATTTATGGTCATTGTTAAGATTAACAAGTATAGGACAAAAAGGTATTTTTGAAAAAGATTAATACATATCCAGGAAAATAGGTAAGAAAAAGATAAAACTAAGCATAACTCATAGGCAAAATACTCACTGCAGGTGCAGGGTCAGTCAGTGTTCTGGGGCAAACTCCCAATAACCACTCAAACAGAATCAGGGTTCATTAGCTTTCCCAAAGTGTCCTACGCTAACAGAAAAGTACTCATCTATAGAAATACAATAATATCCAAGCGTGAGTACAAAGAAACAGTTTTGTTGTTTGTCTTTAGAGAAAACTGATGGTGCTAGATGCTCGATGAGTTTTTCTGAAACATTGCTTAGAAAATGCAAGAATGTTCAATGATACTGTCACATATTGTTCCCCAAAGTCCATTATGGGCATGACATCCCAGAGTAACTCAGGAGGTAAGAAAAGAAAGGTAAAGTCAATCTGTACGATGACAAAGTAGAGTTTAGGTATGTGAGTTGTTGTTTTGTTGTTATTGTTACAGTCTGTCAAGATTAATAAAGATAGTGTGGAAAAAGATGTATATCCCTATTGTGACTTTATGTCACAAAGTCTTTCAATCATGGAAGACAAATGTACTTTATCAAAGCAAGGAAACAACAAGAATTATGTTAAACTGTTTATTCTTGAGTGGCTCTACCTTGGCAGATCCAGAACAAAACTGTTTAAATGAAATGGCTGAAATCTCTTTACCCGTTACACTCATTTCCCAAAGTGAGCAAGCACTTTTATCTACGGTGGCTCATCTTTTATCTGTCCTGTGAGCACATTGTGTAAATGTAATCTACTTGTTCTTATTTAATATTTTAAAAGCTTTATTATATTTATGTATATGTGTGCATCTGTTTGTGAGTGTGTGCATGTGAGTGCCCACAGGGTGTCAAATACCCTGGAGCTGTAGTTATCACTGTCAGTCATTCAGCTCAGGTGCTGAGGATAAAATTTCACAAATTCGGATGCCCTGAAAGAGTTATTTTGTTGTTAGTTTACAATCATCTTTCTTTCCTTCAGCTACTGTCCTATTCTGGCCTTCTGTACTGCTTGCCTTTTCATGGGGTTTGGAATTCATCAGTGGTATGATTGGGTAAAAGCCACTTAGCCACTCTCCTCTCCAACCCTTGTTTAACACGTGACAGCAGCAGTAATATTTACTCCCGAGGATGTCATGAAAGTGAAATAACGGAATTTTAAAGCCACCATTATTGATGACTAGCAGTGTAGACCTCAAAAACTGTTGGGGTAGTCGTTACATACTCCATCATTTCACAGACTGCATTGTGAGCATGCACTCTTTGTTGTGATGAAACAAACATAGCATAACATCTGTCCTTGGTATATGTTTCAGCATCGCAGTTCTCAGAACTGAGCTCACTGCTGCACATCACGTCTGCAGGATTTACCTATTTTACACCACTAACAAATACAGAGGCGGATGCTTGAAGCCAACCATTGGACTGAGCGTGGGGTCCCAGATGGAGGAGTTGGAGAAGGGACTGAAGGAGCTGAGGGGGTTTGCAGCCCTATGGAAGGAGCAACTGTGTCAAATGACCAGACCTCCGGAGCTCCCGGAGACTAGTCCTCCAACCAAAGAATACACGTGGAGGGACCCATGATGATGGCCACATACGTGGCAGAGGAGGGCCTTGTTGGACATCAGTAGGAGGAGAGGCCCTTGGGCCTGAGGGAGTTAGATTCCCCAGTGTAAGGGAATGTTAGGGAGGGAAGACAGGAGTGGGTGGGTGGGTGGGAGAACACCCTCATAGAGGCAGGGGGAGGGGGAATGGAATAGTGGGTTTCCAAAGGGAAAAACATTTGAAATGTATATAAAGTAAATATCCAAAAATAAAAATAAAAATAAACGTGGACTCACTGAATCACGCCCACCCATTTCTACCCCCTCACCACAGCTCCTGGCAGTCCCATCTCACATTGTTTCCATAAGTGATGATGCAGTATCTGTCTGTCCTTCTCTGATTCGTTTGTCCTCCGGGTTCATCTATGTAATTGCATTTGAAAGGACTTTAAACTGTAATAAGCTATCAATACTATTTTAAATAAAATAAAAATAAATTTTAAATAAAAAAAAAAACAAAACTAGTGACTTGTTTCAAAGAATTGTGTAACAAATTAGGAAATGATTTGAGAAGGAGAACGACAGTCAAGCCAAGGAGATAGAGTGATCCCTTTCTGGAGAAAGCTCCAGGTCCCTCACATTTTCACCTTCCTGTTTCCTAGCAGTCACAGCACTCTCTGGGGAAAGATGCTTTTCCTCTGGAGATCCCTATGGGTACAAAAATATTCCAATTATGATTCTTGCACTCCTAAATCTTTTGAAAGGAGCAGAGAAGCAGCAGTCATTGGCTCCACTAAGACTGAACAGAGCGTAATGTGTAATTAAAACAAACAGAAAACCCACAGCTTAATTTGAAGCAGCCTTGGATCCTCCCTTTACTAATGAAACACTGGGCGACCTATTATTAGTGCAAAGACCAGTTTGGCCCAAAATTTGACTCCAGGCACAAGGAGGATCTGCTAATTCTCTGCTTATATTTCAGGGAGACTGATGTGGTTTATAAAAGCTAAAGCAAACTAATTGATTTCAGGACTGAATTTAATTAACTTGAGCCCTGCTCTTAACCTGGGTAGTGTTGGACAGAAAACAGCGTAAGGAAATAACCTATTGACATAGTAAATTGCGATGAACCTTTATTACATACTCTGCACTCTTGAACATTACTCAATGCTAACTGGCCAATTTTGTAAACCATAAATACTAGTAATTGCAAGTTATTAAGTTCTAATTATGCCCCATGTGTCCCAGCATGGTGTCTAATGTTATCACTAATATTCAAACTAATGTTCACTTAAAACTTTAGCATGGAACTTTATTTAGAAAAGGGGTCTTGACAAATATGATTAAACTAAAATGATTATGTACTGGACTAAGACAGAAATAGACAGACATTCATCAAAGAGGTGCCATGCAACAACAGAGAAAGGTCAGCGTGATCATCCTCAACAGGGGATAGCAGAGCAAGTCATGGGACAGTTTCATCCAAGGGCCTTCGAAAGAAAACAACACCCTGGATACTTGACTTTAGACTTTTGGATTCCAGAACTGTGAAACACAACTTTTTTTTTTCATTTTATAGGAAAGCCAGTTTATGGGTAATTTGTTAAGTTTTTCTAGAATTAATAGTGGCATAAAAAATTACATTTCAAGGTATTTGCTGCTGTCTTTGAGGACAAATGAGAAAATAGGTTCTATAATCTGTGTTCACTCTAGTATTTAAATCAAGATTGCTGAATAATGCTGTATAATAATTAGGCAATTCAATGGAACACTATGCAAAGAGTTTGTGTTCATAGGCCACATGTACTTCTCAGTATTTCAAAGTTCTCTATTCTGTATGGACTCTGCTACTCAGATGAATATTGTTATATTGCCAAAACCATAACCAAAAAGATAACCAACTAGAGCTGTTGGTGACTTCCAGTCATGGGTGCTCATTATGCTTGGCGTGGGGGAAAGTTATAGAGATTAACAGATCAGGATTAAGAATGAGTGTGCACACTCTGGGATGGTTGCCCAGAATAATGTCATCTAACACAGACTGTCTCAGAATGAAGGGAAATCTAGCATTCTGAGGTCTCTGGCTCAGATGGCAAAGCATCTGGGGATTACCATGAGCAGGGGCAAGAAGAAATTCAGGAATCCTAAGTAGTACACCAAAGTCAGATTGTAGGCATGGGGACATGTGTAATATGTGACCAGAGCAGGGGCGGAAGAACAAAGCCTGAGGCTTGACTTGGCACAAGGTCCAAATGGACCATGAGTCACTCGTGTAGGGAACAAGTTGCCTGGGATGAAGTACATGAGCATCTTTGCCCGGAAGAAGCTAAGTTCCTATCAACAAGTGAAGGATATTTATGCCAAGTAAATGGAGCAAGTCACATTTGGGGGATTTCAGATAAATGGACAGATATAAATCTGAACGCAAGAATTTTTTGGCAGAAAGATCAAATATCAGAAATTCAAACTACATGCATAGGAGCACTTGGGTCAATATTTCAATCACCTGGGATTCTAGGAGCAAGTAGGGGGTTTGACTTTTGTGTTTTAGGGTTCATAGCAATGCAAAAGAAAGTTAATCTCTTTTACAGCAGCTTTGTTTCAGTTACTTGGCACTCAAATTGTTGCTTGTACATGGCTTGTCCTTATGAACAAATCTATGCTTCTGTTTGAATAAAAGGCTATCGTTTTTGATCACCTACTTACTATGTACTAGGTATTTTGACAGGGCTAAATGAACATTCTGATGTCATTAGTAATTAAGTAAGTAAATGTGGTTTTTATTTCCTTTAAATCTATTTAAGTTAGAATACAATGTAAAGTGTTTCATTGTGGTATTTTGATACATAGATCTCATTTTTAAGGTTTAATAATTTTCAATTAATTAATAAACAATACAAAAATCTAATTAATAAAATGTTAACATTTAAAATCATAGTAATGTTTGGATTCACAGATGTTTATCAATAAAATACATGTTATCTTAATACAACAGAAAGTCTTTACATTGCTCAATACAAATTTGAGTAGGGTGTTGTGATTTTGTAAAATAGTCTATTAAGGTTTAATCATAATTTTGGTCTTGATAGGATAACAATTTCAACTATCATCTTTTTTTAAAATGCAGACTACCTTAAGAGGTAGTCTGTCCCTTTCTGCGCCCATTTAAGTTAGGGAAGCCATCAGTGCTTCAAGATGTAAAGATAGAAGTAACTTTTCAATGCCACAGAACTGGAAAGGGTTAGAGCTAAAACCTAAACTCAAGAGTCCCATTTCACCACCGCTTTCTGTTATTGTTCTCTTGTAGATTTTTCCCTCCCATGCTTCCCACGTATTGATTGCTATGGATCTATAGTCCTACAGCAATGGAGCTTTAGGTGGGATGGGGATTCTCTTGTACACAGAGGAGAATTATTGTGCTTCTTAGATCAAAGCTTCCTGGCTGACAGTTTTACCAAAAACATAAATAACATCTTGTGGGGGAGCCCGTAGATAACTTATAGCACTAGTGTCAGGAGTCGAGGGAGGTATTCTATACAGCCAGTTCCCAAATTGCAGTTGTGAAGAAAGACTTGTTTGTCTGAAGTCTTGTCATATTTTCCCTAAGGGCAAGGATTGATGTCAGTGTGAATTACATAAAGCATAATATCAGAAACAGGGAGAAAGGGACTCAAGAAAGATCAGAAGGCTAGGTTTATCTAATTTTCTTCACACCCTTTCTTCTAAGAAAACTTACCCAGTGAATTCTGACAACATGCCTCATATAGTTCCCTGCATCTCTTCAAAAATATACTGCACTGCACAGTAGCAGTGTAGGGTCGTTGGAGAATCAGATGCAGGTTTGGTACCTTCTGTTCACTAAAATAATTCCTATTTTGAGTAAAAACTTACTTTTTATGACCTTATTTTTTCTTTTATTGGATATTTTCTTATTTACATTTCAAATGTTATCACCTTTCCCAGTTTCTCCCCTACCAGAAACCCCTATCCCATCCCCCTTCCCCCTGCTTCTATGAGGGTGCTCGACAAATGGGAGCTCATAAAATTGCAAAGCTTCTGTAAGGCAAAGGACACTGTCAATAGGACAAAATGACAAACAACCGATTGGAAAAAGATCTTTACCAATCCTGCATATGATAGAGGGCTAATATCCAACATGTATAAAGAGCTCAAGAAGTTAGACCCCAGAGAATCAAATAACTCTATTAAAAAATGGGGAACAGAGCTAAACAAAGAAATTTTTACTGAGAAATGTTGAGTGGCCAAGAAGCACCTAAAGAAATGTTTAACATCCTTAGTCATCAGTGAAATGCAAATCAAAACAACACTGAGATTCCACCTCACACTAGTCAGAATGGCTAAGATCAAAAATTCAGGTGACAGTTAATGCTGGCAAGGATGTGGAGAAAGAGGAACACTCCTCCATTGTTGACTTGTTGACGGGATTGCAAGCTGAAACAACCACTCTGGAAATCAGTCTGGCAGCTCCTCAGAACATAGTATTACCTGAGGACCCAGTTATACCACTCCTGGGAATATACTCGAAAAGTTCTTAAAAGTTGTGAAAACTCCTTAATCTACTTGATTGCCTCTCACTACTTCATCTCTTTCAATTTGGCTTCCACTAATTTCTTTTGAAAATATACCCACAAAGATCAACTCTCTGTCTGGACAACACCAAAAAGTTTCCATCAGCCCTAACATTTGACCTTGTTGTAGTTGATATTTTCCATGTAAAATCTTTTCTTACCTCTCTTCAGTCTCACTTCTCCAAATTTTCTCTAATCATTATGAGTTTTTCTGCCATCCAATTTAGAAACATTCCCTTTGTGATATTGCCAGTGTAGCTGTCATGAGTATGTATTGATTAGCTCTTTGAATCACGCCATTCTTCTATCTTTAGATTCAACCTTTGTTCATCTAAGCTCCTCGTGTGCTCTTACATCTGGACTGATTCACTTGCTCTACTAACATCTCAGATGTCTGTAGTGTCAGATAAGTCATTATGTATTACCTTCCAAATTGTCCCCCTCTGACCCCTTTTAAGTCAAGGAAACCATCCATATTTCAAGGTCTTTTCTTGATTGTTGACTCTAGAATTGTTCTTGGTGCTTATTCATCCAGGTTCTGAACTTTATTGCTTTTGAATTCCTCTCATAGGAGATGGCCTTTCCAGTTGGCACATGAAGATTTTTATGAAAGAGAGGCAAAAAGTTAGGGTCATCATTTTTCCTACTCATCAGCTCTAGATTAGTGAAGAGCTGTTTTCTCATCTAGAAGAAGGAACGTGTTTGGTGAGGATGTTTTAAGACAGGAGCTCTCATTGGCGTGGTACAGGAATGGAGTCCTATGCTAGGAAGGTTGTCAGAAGGATGGAGCACCAAGATTTTCTGGGGATAAACTGGCAGAGAGCAGGATGTCTGGAAGAGGGTTCCAACTTCCCAAGATGGTATAACAGCAGGTCTTTAGTTTTGTCACAAAACTTAACTGAGCTTCAGAGACTCAAAAAGAAGGGAGATCTGCCAGGCTAGTCAAAGGAGACAGTTGGACTGGATGCCAAAGGATCCAGATATCCAAAGTCTAAATCTGCCTACAGAGACCAGTTCCAGCCCTCTCAGTGGTTTAAATGTGCAAAACCAACCTCAGGACAAAGACATGCATATCCTGGTTTACAGCCTTATGGGAGCTGAGTCAGACAGGGTCAGGTATTCAGTATCTGGGAGTCCAAGGCAGTAGGCAGCAGAACAAGGCTGGTAAATCCATCAGGGTATTTTCTTTCTATAACACTATGTCCACAGCTTGCTAAGATGCTGACTGATGGGACACTCTCCTTCAGTCTGCCATCTTTATCATAGTCTTCCTTACAGAACCAGATTATTTTTCTCAAAACATACTTTCTATGTGCATTTACTCAGAGTTCTTCAGGGACTCTTCATGTTTCCCTTTGGCTGCATAGTCATTATACATTTTTTTTTACCCCACCATTAATTACTCTATTTTAACCACTGTACACAATGTCAAAAAAAAAAAAAAACCACATTTCATTCAATAAAACAGTATGTTGTGTATTGGGAATCATGAAAAGTTATAGCCATATAATGGTGATCAGATCCATGTCTTTAAGTAATACATAACTTTGAAGGGGGAGAGGTACATAAAAATACATTTACATTTTGTGGTTGTTGTTTCTTTTTCCTATGACCTTTCTTTGAGAATAATTCTTGCCGTCCTTAGTCTACCCCTCTATCCCATGTTTAAAATCCTAGTCATATCTTAATTAATGGAGAAAATAAGAGCCATCTTACCTAATGTGCCCTCTTGGTGCCTTATAATCTGATGGAAACATTGATGTTGAATTTGGACAATACTTGTGAGTCACTATATA
>CM052716.1:29346280-29374065 GCA_028551405.1 Uromys caudimaculatus | reverse complement strand
CAGAAAATGTGGTACATTTACACAATGGAGTACTACTCAGCTATAAAAAACAATGACTTAATGAAATTTGCAGGCAAATGGATGGAACTTGAAAATATCATCCTGAGCGAGGTAACTCAGTCACAAAAGAAGGAACATGGTATGTACTCACTGATAAGCGGATATTAGCCCAAAAGTTCAGAATGCCCAAGTTTCACTTCACAGTAACCGCTGGACTGAGAGTGAGGTCCCAGATGGAGCAGTTGGAGAAAGGACTGAAGGAGTTGAGGGAGTTCACAGCCCCATAGAGGGAGCAACAGAGTCAATGGACCTGACCCCCTCCCACCCCCGGTCATCCTAAAGTTTGGACCACCAACCAAAGAATACACATCTATGGACCCATGGTTCGGACCACATATGAGGCAGAGGACGACCTCGATGGCCATCAGGGAGAGAGGAGAGGGCCTTGGGCCTGAGGGTGTTAGAGGCCCCAGTAAAGGGGAATGTCAAGGTGGGAATATGGGGATGGGTGGGCAGGTGGGTGAGAGGTGGAATTCCCTCATAGAGATGGGGATGGGGAGGGGGTAGGGGGCTTCCAAAGAGGAGACCCAGAAAAGGGGAAACATTGGAAATGTAAATAAAGTATCAAAAATAAAATAAAAAAAAGAAAATATCAGACTTTTTTTTTGCTATGATGGTAAAAGTATTGATGAGTACAATAATCTATAATCTTCTCTCATCATAATACTGATGGTAGAGGTATCTCCAAAAATGCAGTTTGGAATAACTACAATTTAACAGAGATAGGGCATATCTAGAACAGAAATAAACATCGAAGCAAGGAGGTTGAGAATGTACAAACAGTATTTCTATTTTAGCTTAAATAAGACAGACCTCTACTTTGTGTACTTAAAAGAAAACACCTGAAGTATAAAACCTGCTGTTAGTCGTACATATCCTAGGTCCTGCCTCTCTACAGTCTGACCCTCTCTGAATGGAATGGTTTGGTGGAAATCTTAGCTTGGCTGGGAGTCTTTGAGAGCTTTTGACCCTGCAGCCAAGCACCTACCATCACAAGTGCTTGTCCACTCAGAAAGCCTGATTGTAAATGTGTGACATACATATCACATATGACTTTCAGATAACATAACACTGACCCAGAATGAAGAGAATAATATTTACACTGAATGGGAAAGGATAGCAGGCTAGATAAGGAAGAACATGCTAGTGGTGGAGAAGTTGTGCCGAAAGTAAGAAGAGTGGCAGTTTATTGTGGATGCTTGCCCCATCCTATAATCTACTCAGTGGATGGTTGCAGTTTTCTGTAACTTCAGAACAGCAGCAGCAAGTGAGACTGGAAGCCTCCCATGCAGATTGTGTTCTCATGTTGTCACAACTTATTGTGAAGCAGTTTAATAAGGCGTTTTCCTGAGATTTTACAGTCTACATTAAACTTTGTTTTAAAACATTTGGGAAAAGATAGAAAAATATTTCAGAAAACAACAGATCACATCCTGTTCTAGTTAAAAGCATGTGAACTGTGACCTTAAAGAAAATCGTTTAGAATAATATGCATGTAGCATCTTCGTAGATGTCTTAGGTTACATCTTCCAACAAGTTTTTAGTAACGTATTTAGTACAGAAAACTGTTTTGATGACTTTCCATGCCTAAATGCCAAGCCCTTTAATCTTACAGCCCAGTCCCTTCTCTTGCCCACAGCCCGTTCCTACACTTCCTTACAAATCATCTCCCTGTCACTTTCAAGTTTTACTTAAGTATAAATTCTGCACATGAGAGAAAACATATCAAAACCCCAACATTTTAAAAGACAATAGCATTGCTTCTCTGGTATCCTCTTGTCCTCTGGATGTCATGAGACAGGCTGTAATGGTTCACTCGGGCACAACTCCACAGGTGAGCCATTGTTCAGAGACACACCTCTTCAGACTCTTTTCTATGTGTTGACTTTTCTGTTGTGCAGTTTGGGGAAGACACAGAAACTGTTTAAACTCAGTAGGCAAATTCTTTCAGTCTTTTTTCTTATAACCAATCTCATTATAGAGATTTTGAAAAGCACCAAACATGTTGAAAATAGTCACACCATCAGAGGTCATTGCTATTGACATTTTGATACATATTGTTGTGGTTACTTTTGTTGACTCTGTGAAGTACAACACATATCATTGACATATTGTTTTAATTGTAAAATATGAAGGATTAAAGATAACATTAAGCTTAGTGTGTTTAAGGAGAAGCAAACTTGCCTTTACTGTACCTGTGCTCAGATACACCCTCGTGATTTCCACATTTTGGTACATACCATTAAGATTTTCTTTCTATGCTATCAGCATTTTTAATCAACTGGTGGTAACCCTCCCTTTAGTGTGTAGTTTTCCACAGACATCTGTCTTAGACACCAGCCCTTAGGTTCAGTGGCACAGAAACATTCATAAGAGATTTCCAGAACTGGCCAAGTTCAGGATGGGTTTGGGAAGCATAGGATGAATTTGTGGCTGTAGGTTGGAATGTCAATCTCACCATGTTATTAGTAGGTTCCTTAACTAAAACACTAAGGAGAGTAATTAGAGTGTGTTCTAAGTAAGGCTATGCCTGAGAGAGAGTTGTCATTCTTATGTTTAAAAAGTTAACGGTCTGGAGCGACATACAAAGTAATGCTTCTAGAAAAATAATAGTGCTATATGAATTACAATAATAAATCATGTTAAAGTTAACTGTTTCAGTTATAAGCTGTCAATTGAAATGTCTTTAAACCTATACTCTGCAGACTTAGTTGTGTATGTATGTTTGTGCACAAGCCTGCAATGACACACATACAGAAGTCAGAAGACAATTTTCAAGAATTGGTCTTCTCCTTCAACCACATGGGTCCTGGGCATTAACCTCAGGTTGTCATGCTTTGTGACAAATTCCTTTATGCACTGATCCATCTTCCCAGGCAGAGACGTCTTACATCTGTGAGAATGTGTCTATACACACCCATTTCTCATCTACATCACCTTGTGTTCTAGCTAGCATTGTATGTCCCAATCCTGTGAGCTGGTGTCATACAGAACATACATCATTCCACAGCAAAACAAATTAACTAGCAGATGAAAACATGACCTCTGATCTCTCTCTTCTACACATGTATTTATTAGCATAAGAGAGCATCCTTCCCCTCAGCATTTATTTTACATTTTTAATTAAAATATAATTGCGTCACTTCCCCTCTCATCCCTCCAACCCCTGCCTTGACCCCACCATAATCAACAGTGCAATCAACTCAGATTTATTACTTAGCTCTGATATCTGTAGCCACCATCACTATCCTAGTTCAAATTCTGTCTGGGAAAAAATGAGAAAGATTTGTAACTGAGAAAAAAATTACTGGATGTCCTGCCTAGTACATAGTTCTCATAATCACAGATATTTTATAGCTCCTAAAAATTATGAAAACCTGACGAGAATGTAATTGAGCATTATTCCCAGAAATTTAATTCATCAGTATTCTGTGGTTAATGACAAATTTGCTTTAAAATTTTTTCATTATGTTTGAAAATTTCATATATATGTAGAAAGCAATATGATCACATCTGCCCATTTCCCACTCCAACTCCTCCCATATCCCTTCAAAACACCCCATTCCAATTTCATGTCATCTTTTTAACCCATTAAATCCAGTTAGTGTTCCCCATTTGTGTATGGATATGTTGCCATTCACTGGAGAATGGAAAACCTACCAGTGGGTACATCAGTAGTAAAAAATTATTTCCTCTCCCTTGAAAACTAATCATTGCCAAAATAGTCTTGAATATGTGGTAGGGCCTGGAGATCATCTACCCATCCATGCCAAGATTTTGCCTATCCCAATACTTTCTAGGTCTTATGCTGGTACCCACAGTTGATTTTGACTTCTTGATTTTGATAGCCCTGTTATGTCCCAGAAGACAGCAATCCTCGGGTCTTACAATCTTTTCAACACCTCTACTGCGGTATTCCCTGAGCCTTGCAGATGGGGTTAATGTAGAAGTCTATTTAAGGCTGGGCTCTGCATCTCCTATTCTTTGGAGTTTGACAAGTCATAGATCTCTCATTGTCTTCTTTCTACACACACACACACACACACACACACACACACACACACACACACACACACACACACACTTCTCTGGACAAAATTGAAAGCAGCCTGGTTTATAGATATAAATGTTAGGCATTTAGATGTCCATTTGATAATATTCCCATCTATCAAAATAACAAAAGGAGGTTCCACCCTAGATCTTATGATTGATCCAGGCCTAGGAGATTGACAAGAACAGTATCTGTCATAGAATGCCCTTTTGTTGTTTTTAAACAAAATTTCACTCATTCGATTTTACCAGTAAAGACCTGGGATACAGATGCTGGGGTGAAAGCCTGAGAGCTCAGAGAGGCAAAGAAAGCACTCAGCTGGACTTCTCTTCAGCTGAAGGCCCAGAGGAGAAAGGAAGTTCTCCTCCACACAAATCTAGAAACCTCTCAAATTCAATATCCCTCCTTTCTACTTCCTCTGAGTCTCTCTATGTGTCCTCATGACTTCCTCTTATCTCTATTTTTTTTCCTATGTTCACTCCTTGTCAACTGGTCATATGTTCCTCCCCTTGACCTATAGTTAACTTTATTTAATGGTGTTTCCAATAAAGAGAAAGCCCTTGGATTAAAGGTTTATGCTAGGGCTGAGCCACCCCACAACTAGAAACAGATTTTTTTCCAGTAAATGACACAATCTCGGGTTCATATTGTGATCAAATATCCTTTAACACCCTTTTGTTATATATGGACACACTCAACTAAACACTCAACTTAAAATTATAAGTGGGGATGAGTAGAATATGTGTGTAAAAGATGGGGGAATACCGTGTTAAAGGATTACATAGTGATGGATGGAGATGGGTAGATAGAGACCATGAGCAGAAAGTAGGTGGGTTACACAAAACTAAACATGTAGGAAAACACTTTATGGACTCTGACGAGATAGCAAGCTAATTTCAAACTGGAACTTAAAAGATATTAATGTGTTCAAATAAAATTAACCTGCATAGGTAGACAATATCACTCTGAGAGGAAGTGTTATTGAATGAAAAATGCAGTTCAAAGTTAAGGATAATGTCATTCAAAGCATTGATCACAGAGACCTCATAGGTCTCAAAAAAGTCACTGGCTATTTATATTGCCCCTGGTTATCCTATTTCTGAAGACAATATACACTCTTAACTGCAGAGCATATAAAAATCAACAGAGAAATAGAGAAATCCATCTCAAACAGCAAACCTTAGCTTTCATGGATCAGGAGAGCCATGAATACTGGTTACAGAGAAGAAATATCAATGATCATACTGGTTCCAGACATCCATGACAGAATACTGAATGGCCAGGTAAGGATGGGAAGCACATATGCTATTTTCCCAGAAATGGTATGACTGTGTCATACAGCAGTTCTACATGATATCTTTTGGGAAGCTTCCAGAATAATTTTCAAAGGTGCTGCACTTATATCCACGGTATATAAGAGTCTCATTTTCTACATCTAAGTCAGTATTTGTTGTTTGTATTCCTGAAATGTCTTTTCTGACTGTACTGAGGGGGACATTTTAAACTGATGTTTATTTGAATTTTTCTGGTGGGTAAGGATATTGATTGCTTCAGTAAGTGTTTCCTAATCACTTGCATTTCTTCTTCTGAAAATTTTCTGTTTACCTCCATAGCTCATTTTTAATTAAGCTGATTCTTTTCTTTCTTTCCCTTCCTTCCTTCCTTCCTTCCTTCCTTCCTTCCTTCCTTCCTTCCTTCCTTCCTTCCTTCCTTCCTTCCTTCTTTCCTTCCCTCCTTTCTTTCTTTCTTAAATCTTTTTTTACAGTCCAGACTTTATTCCCCTCCCAGTCTACCTCCCGTTTCACATCCCATACCTCCTCCTACCTGTCTCCAGGAGGGTGCTCCCAACCCCTCCACCCCCACCCCACCAGACCTCCCAACTCCCTGGGGCCTCCAGTCTCTTGAGGGTTAGGTGCATCTTCTCTGACTGAGTCTAGACTTGGCAGTCCTCTGCTGTATATGTGTTGGGGGCCCCATATCAGCTGGTGTGTGCTGCCTGGTTGGTGGCTCAGTGAGGGCCAGCAGAAAGAATGGAAACAGGCAACCTCAGGAGGTAGGAGGTAAGGGGACCCTCTAGAATGTACCAGAGATCTGGAAGGTGAGAGACTCTCAGAACTCAAACAGAGGGACCTTAGATGAAATGCTCTACAATGGGGAGAGGGAACTTGTAGAGCCCACCTCTAGTACAAAGACAGGGCTTCAAGAGGAGGGATGGGGCTGGCATCAAGAGGAGGGATGGGGTTGCCATCCCATAGTCAAAAACTCTGACCCAGAATTGTTCCTGTCTGAAAGAACTGCAGGGGCAAAAATGGAGAAGAGCCTGAGTAAAAGGAGGTACAGCAACAGGCCCAAATATGGATCCAGCTCAAGTAGAGGCCCCAAGACCTGACACTATTACTGATGCTATGGTGTGCTCACAAAAAGGGGCCTATCATGACTGCCCTCCAAAAGACCCAACAAACAGCTGAAAGAGTCAGATGTAGATATTTACACCCAACCAATGGACAGAAGCTGATAATTTTCATAATGTTTAGTTTTTGGTTTTCTTTGGCTTTGTTTTGTTTTGTTTTGTTTTTGATCTACTTGTATACACTGGACTTCAATCGTCTGTTGGATGACTAGATGACAAAGATTTTTTTTCCCATTCTGTGGGCTCCCTATTTACTTGGTTCATAATTTTCTTTGTTGTCTAGAAGCTTTTTAGTTTCTGAGATCTCATTTGTTGGCCTTATTTTTGTACTATTGGAGTCTTACTCAGAAATTTCTCACCTGTTGAAACATTCTCCATAGTGTTTCTTCTAGCAGCTGCAGGGTATCAGATTCAATGTTGACGTACTGTATCAATTTAAAGTTGAGAACCTAAAAAAAATAAGTAATAGAAGTACTATTCAATGTATCCCATGAAGTAGGACAGGAAGGAAGGCTCCAAAATGTTTTATAACTATTACTATCTCAACACCAAAATGCAATAAAGACAAAACAAACAAATGAAAAATTCATAGACTGCACTTCCTGTGAACATAGATGCAAAAATTTCCAATCAAATACTGGAACACTGAATTCAAGTTCATATCAAATAGATCATTCATCAAGTACAAGTTAGCTTTATAACAGATATACAAGGATGATTTGGTATGCAAGAAAAAATCAATACATGTTGTCCATTACATAAATAGACTTAAAGGCAAAAATTACAAGATTATTTTATTAGACACACAAAGAGTCTTACGAAGTTCCACACCTCTTCCTGATAAAAGTCCTGGAAAGGGCATACATCAACATAATTAAGAGTGTATATTACAAACCTATATGTGACTCCATGATAAATATAAGGCATTCAAAGAGCTCCCAGTGAGTTTAGGAATAAGGCAAGGATGTCCACTATCTCTACTCCTATTCAATATAGTGCTTGAAGTTATAGCTAGAGCAATAAGACAAGAGAAGGCACTAAAAGTGATGCAAATAGGAAAAGAAGAAGTCACCTAAGTGCAGATAGTATGACCCTTTACATCAGAAATCCCAAAGACTCTACCCGAAACTCTTTTTTTTGTTGTTTGTTTGTTTGTTTTTGTTTGTTTTGTTGTTGTTGTTTTGTTTTTTGTTTTTTCAAAACAGGGTTTCTCTGTGTAGCCCTGGCTGTCCTGGAACTCACTCTGTAGACCAGGCTGGCCTCGAACTCAGAAATCCACCTGCCTCTGCCTCCCAAGTGCTGGGATTAAAGGCATGCGCCACCACTGCCCGGCTTACCCGAAACTCTTAAACCCTGATAAATAATTTCAAAAAAATGGTAGTATATAAATTAATACACAAAATAGATATCCTTCCTGCTTACTAATGATAAACATTGAAAAAGAAAGCAAGGAAAAATTCAATGTACATCAGACATACACATACATGCACGTATATAACCATGGAAATGAAAGCCTTCTACAGTGAAAAAGTTAAGACACAGAAGTGATGAAACCTGAAAGATGGAAAGACATCCTGTGCACAGGGACTGGAAGAATTCATCTTGCAAAAATTACCCATGTTCAAATGACAATCTATAGATTCAGTGTAATCCTAATAAAAATTATAATGCCATTCATCACTGCTGTAGAAATCATAATGAAAAAATGAAAGTGCAAAAGACCAAGGACAGCCAAAGCAGTTGTGAACAAAACCCACAGTGCAGAATGTACCGTCATACCTGATATCAAGTCATACTACAGAGCCTTAGTAAGAAAAGTATCATGATACTGACACAATAAACAGACATGTAGGTCAATGAATAGAATTGAGGACCCAAACAAAAATCCATGCAACTACAGAAAACTAAATTTTTAGCAACTATTCCAAAGATACTGATCAATTTTGCAGTTATTAATTTGAAAATCATTTTTGCATTTTCAGTTACAATTACATGTGTACGTTTTTACTTCTCCTTTGAATTAAGTGTAGCATCTTATTGATTTCCATGAAAACTGGTGAAGTAAAACTACCCTTGGTATCTATTTAATATTTATGTTCATTGTTCTTCTAGAAGCCACTTCCCAATCTTTTCCATCTACACTAGACCTCAGATTTATTTGATAAGTTTCTTCTTATCCATTGCCAAATGCTCTACAATCCCTCAACTCATCTTTGAAGCAGTAGAATATATGGTTGTAGTTTATTTCAACCTATTTATTGTAATCTGCACTCTATATTGCATCTCTACATGATCACTCTACTGCAAAGTGAGCTCAGTGAAGGGATAGGATAGGCCACATATTTTATGCTATATTAGCACATATATTTTGTATAATACAGTGTATTTATTGAATATTTAGAAACATGGGCCAGGTACACAAGAAGAAACACATGCTTGTTAATGTAAAAATGTCCAAAAAGCCATAGTTGGGGATCTCATAGATCCAAAATGGTGAACCTATTATTTTGCTGAATGAGTATAATATCACAATGCCTCATAAATTGATATCTCTGTAGTCTTAGTCTCAGAACACATCAAACAAGTTTCTTTGTGCAGCTACTGCAGAAAATTTCTGCCCTTCCTTATGAAATGCTCCCCAAGTCACAGGTTTTGTCCCTAAGCTTATGGACTAGACATGTGTTACCTATTGCGGAAGGTGTCCTAAGTCCAGCCACTAAATAGTTGGCTTTACCCACAACTGTTGAACCACTGTCACATCAACAGTACATGTTGCCTGGTATTTTGATAGTAGGTTCGTTGGTGGTAATTCTGACCTAGCAGCCTGCATACCAACTTCCAACACTATGAGTGTCGCCAGCTTGGAAAGAATTTTCAATTCAGCTCCAGTCTCCATCCAAGAATATTTTATAATCAGACATGGCTTATGAGAACTTTCCAACTTAGTTATGATATTTCTGTATTTGAGAAGCATATGATTAGACATTCCTCAATTTTCAGCAATAAGTTAAACTAGTTATTTCAATTAGCCCTTGATTAATATGTTTTGATTCTCCAGAATAACTCTGTTGCAATTTCCGTTGGCAGAATATCTTTGTCTAGTTTTTCAGAATATCTGACTTTTAATCTTTCCCCTTGCCAAGTTCTTTTGGGATAATTGCTAAGTGGAATATTTTCACTTCTATTTTGCAACAGTTGGGCTTTTTCTCGGTGATACTCCACTAAAATATAACAGGGCATATGATTTAAGGATTTTTTTTTAAATATAGGCAAAATATAACAGAAGAAGATAGAGCAAAAATGCATTTAGCACCTGCTCACATTAAATGAAAAATAGTAACAGTATAGCAAGAGAGGTGGGAAAGAGAATTTGGAGGAGAGGAGAACGAGAACAAGAAAAATCGGGAGAAGGAAGGAAGAGGAGGAATGAATACTTGCAATGAAGTTTTTATAACTATTATAGAAAACATGTGGTTTCCCACATGTTGTAGATATGTATTGTAAGAATATTGGGAAATACAATTTTAGGTTTCCAGTATGAAAATAAAAACCTTCAGAAAACATGTTTTCCAGACTTTTTTTTTAATAGGTTTTCTTTTCTAGGAATAGAGGTGACACCGAAATTCATTTGTGCCTCCTGGATTTGTTACTTTTCTATTGCTGGGAAAAAACACTATGACCAAGGCAATTTGTAGGTTTTATTTTGGGTTTATGGTTCTAGACCTAGCATCTAGGGGAATAAGCATGCACTATGTTGGGAGAACATGGCAACAAGCAGGAGGCGTGCTGGCTGGAGGAACAGCTGAGAGCTTATATTCTCAAATGCAAACAGGATACAGAGAGCCAGTTCAAAGTGATATGAGTCTTTAGAAACCTCAGAAGCCTGTCCCAGTAACTTCTTCCAGTCTTCAGCAAGGTTAATCCAAACAGTCACCAACTAGGGACAGAGTACCTAAATATCTAATTATTATGGGGATGGGGCATCTCATTCAAACCACAACAGCTCCCAATGCATCTGTGTCAGAACTTCTCATTTCTCTACACACCACTCTCTCCACACCATAACCTAATTCTAGACCTCCAGCCTAGGATACATCTTTGTTTAGGAACCACCTTTGCCTAGTAAGTCAACCCTTCTTTTTGCCTCATTTTCCCTGAAACTGCAACCATTTGCAAAACCACACACCTAATTCCAGACCCACAACCTGTGAGTCTTACTGGTTTGTAAGCAACATCTTTTGTTTGTAAGCCAACTTTTCTGGGCAACTTGCTTCTTTTCTACACATCCCGCTCCTCCCACCCACCACTCTCTATACACACAAGCCTACGTACAGACTTGCAGTTCTATCCCTTTATATCACAAGCCATCTTTGATGGGCAAGTCTCTAATTTCTCTCTCTCTCTCTCTCTCTCTCTCTCTCTCTCTCTCTCTCTCTCTCTCTCTCTCTTTCTCCAAACCATTACCACCATCTGCAATATCATTTGCCTAGTTCAAAATCCACCAGGAAGCCTGCTTTTTCTGTGAGCCAGCATTCCTGAATAGATGTATCTTCTTTTTCCCACCTGTCCACCTGTAGCTGTCTCTGATCTCACAGGCTTAGGTCCAGATCAGTGGCTTTTGAACCTGCTTTCTACAAGAGGCATTTTTGACTAATGATACACTCTCATCTTCCTTTTTCCTGGCTGCTGTCTATGCACTCACACTCTGATTTGGTAGCCATCATTGCCTGGTCCAGTTAAACAGCTCATCCAGCAGCTTTACCAGGCATACCTCATGTCACACAGACCTTGTATTGGTTCCATCTAAGGAAAATCAGACTGTCACATCAGACACACAACAAAAGGAAGAAATCCACATGGCCAGGTCAAACCACAAAAGCAAAACCAACATGAATATCCAAAATAACATAGTTTTGACAAACCCACTAGTCCTATAGAAGAATTTTCTGAGGAAAACTCCAAAACACAGAATTTAAAAGAAAAGAAACTATTTTATTAAAAAAGTTTAAGGGATTTAAAAAAGACATGAACAAGAACCATTGAACTTCAAGAGGATAACAACAAATGACCAACTGATGTCCAAGAGAATAGAAAAGCACAGATGAATGAAGTGATGAGGATAATTCAGGATTTGGGAGCTAATTCAATAGAGAAGCAGTGCAGAGAACACAGGCTTACATGAAGAAGAATTCAAAAACTCACTGTTCTAAATAGAAAACCAACAATATCAACTAACTTGACCCCCCAGAGATCCCAAAGATTAAACCACCAACCAAAGAATGCACACGGAGGACAGGATGACTCCAGCTGCGTGTGTAGCAGAGGATTGCCTTATCTGGTATCAATGAGAGGGGAGGCACTTGGTCCTGTGGAGGCTCGATACCCCAGTATAGGGGAATGCCAGGGCGAGGAGGTGGGTGTGAGTAGGGTGGGGGAGCACCCTATAGAGGCAAAGTTGAGGGGGATGGGATGGTGGATTTGCAGAGGGAAACCAGAAAGGGGTACAACATTTGAAATTTAAATCAAATAGTCAATAAAAATAAATAAGTAAATAAATAGAAAAGCAAGGCAAATGCTTTACAAGCAGAAGAAATCAGTAAGATAGAATGTAAAGACCTGAAGATAAATTAGAGGATCTAGATGAAATTAGCAAAAAACATGAAAAAAAAATGAAGGAAAGTATAATATGTGTACAATGTTAACAAAAGGTCAAACATTTGATTTATAAGTATAAAAGAGGAGAAAGAATCCCAGGTGACTGGCACAGATCAGCTCTTAAACAAGATCTTAGTAGAAAACGTTCCTAAACTTGGGGAAAGTATACTTATATAAATAAAGGAAGTGTACAAAAACCCAACTAGACAAGAGAAAAAAGGAAACAAATGGCATATCATAGTTAAAACACTAAATATACAGAAAAATTAAGGTGTATTGAAAGCTATAATGCAAAATAAAAAAGTCAAATGTAAAGAAATATCTATCAAAATAATGCCTGATTTATCAATGATAAACTCTGGAAACCAGAGGAACCTGGAACAAGTTCTAAAAGACCATGATGCCGCCAGATTGCTTTCCAGAGGGGCTGTACAAGTTTGGACTCCCACCAGCGATGGAGGAGTGTGCCTCCTTCTCCACATCCTTGTCAGCATGAGCTGTCCCTTAAGTTTTGATCTTAGCCATTCTGATTGGTATAAGGAGGAATCTCAGGGTCATTTTGATTTGCATTTCTCTGCTGACTAAGGACTCTGAGCATTTCTTTAAGTGTTTCTTGGCCATATCAGATTCTGCTGTTGAGAATTCTCTGGCTCTGTACTCCATTTTTAAATTGGATTATTTGGTTTGTTATAGTCTAACTTCTTGAGTTTTTTATATATTTTGGATATTAACCCTTTGTCAGAGGTAGGGTTAGTAAATATACTTTCCCAATCTGTAGGCTGCCTTATTGTCTTATTGACAGTATCCTTTGCCTTACAGAAGCTTTTCAGTTTTAGGAAGTACCATTTATCAATTATTGATCTTAGAACCTGAGCCATTGGTGATGTTCTGTTCAGAAAAAAAATTCTCCTGTACCAATGTGTTCAAAGCTATTTTTCACTTTTTCCTCTGTGAGGTTTAGTGTATCCAGTTTTATGTTGAGGTCCTGATCCACTTGGACTCGAGTTTTGCGTGGGGTGATATATATGAATCTATCTGCATTTTTCTACATGTTGACATCCAGTTAGGCCAGCACTATTTGATGAAGATGCTTTCTGTTTTTCTTTGTATGGTTTTGGTTTCTTTCTCAAAACTCAAGTGTCCATAGGCATGTGGGATTATTTCTGGGTCTTCCATTTGACTGCATTCATCAATATGTCTGTTTGTGAACCAGTACCATGCAGTTTTTATGACTATTGTTCTGTAGTACAGCTTGAGGTCAGGGGTGGTGATTCTTCCATATGTTCTTTTGTTGTTCAGGATTGTTTGTTCTGGCTATCCTGTTTTGCTGTTGTTGTTGTTTGGTTTGGTTTTTTATCTTTTTCAATATGAAGTTGAGAATTGCTCTTTCAAGGTCTATAAAAAATTGTGTTGAAATTTTGATGGGGATTGCATTGCATCTGTGGATTGCTTTTGGTAAAATGGTCCTTTTCACTACGTTAAACCAAGCTATCCATGAGTGTGGGAGATCTTCCCATTTTCTGAGGTCTTCTTCAATTTCTTTCTTCAGGGACTTTAAGTTCTTGTCATGCAGATCTTTTCCATGCTTGATTAGGGTTACAACAAGATATAGTATTTGTGGCTTTTGTAAAAGGTATTGTTCCATAATTTCTTTCTCTGCCTGTTTATCATTTGTATGAAGGAGGGCTACTGATTTCTTTGAGCTAATTTTATAGCCAGCCACTTCACTGAAGTTGTTTATCAGTTGTAGGAGGTCTCTGATAGATTTTGTGAATCACTTATATATATTGTTATATCATCTGTGAATAGTGATACCTTGACTTCTTTCTTTGCAAATTGTTTCCCCTTGATCTCCTTTAGTTGTCATATTGCTCTAGCTAGAACTTCAAGTACTATATTGAATAGATGGAGAGTAGACAGCCTTATCTTATCCCTGATTTTAGTGGGGTTTCTTCAAGTTTCTCTCCATTTAATTTGATGTTGCCTATTGGTTTGCTGTATATTGCTTTTTATTATGTTTAGGTATATGCCTTGAATCCCTGATTTTTTTCAAGACTTTGGAAATAGTTCTATACCACTCCTGGGAATATACCCAAAAGATGCTCCACCATAACACAAGGACACATGCTCCACTATGTTCATAGCAGCCTTATTTGTAGTAGCCAGAAATATGAAACAACCCAGATGTCCCTAAACCAAAGAATGTATAGAGAAAATGTTGTTCATTTACATGGTGAAATACTACTCAGCTATTAAAAACAAGAACATCATGAATTTGCAGGCAAATGGATGGAACTAGAAAACATCATTCTGAATGAGATGACCTAGGCTCAAAAGGACATGCATGGTATGTACTAACTGATAAGTGGATATTAGCCATAAAGTACAGAATACTCACAATACACCACACAGACCCAAAGAAGGAAGGTGCTTGCATCACACTTTGAAGGAGGAAAAATGGTCATAGGAAGCAGAGAAGGGGAGAGAAGTACGTGGGAGAAGGGAGGGGGAGGAGAATGGGGTGGCAGGACCAGGCGTTTGGAGAGACAGGAGAGAGACTCAGAGGGCCAGGAGAATGATCTGCAGCTGCCAGACATGGAGAGATATTCTAGAGACTTGAGATGTGTGAGGGTCCCAGGAGCCAACTGGGCGAACCTAGCCTAACAGTGAGGAACAGAACCCGAAGAGGCTGCCTCCTACTGCTAAGCAGGGTCCCCAGTAGAGGGATAAGGACACCAATTTGTGGGTGGCCACAAATCTTTTTTGTCTAAAAGAAATGCATGATAAAGTTGGAACAGAGACTGAAGGAATGGCCGACCAGTGACTGGTCCAACTTAAAACCCATCCCATGGGCAACCACCAATCCCTGACATTATTAATGATTCTCTGTTATGCTTGCAGACAAGAGCCTAGCATAACTGTCTTCTGAGAGGCTCTACTCAGCAGCTGACTGAAATAGACACAGATATCCATAGCCAAATATTGGACAGAGGTCAGGGACTCTTAAGGAAGAGTTGGGGGAAGAATTCAAGGCCCTGAAGGGGATGGGAACCCCACAGGATAACTCTGGGACCTTTCAGAGACCAAGCTACCAACCAAAGAACATACTTGGACTGGAATGAGGCCTCTGGCAAGTATGTAGCAAACGTGCAGCTTGTTCTCCATGTGAGAACCCCACAACAACTAGAGGGGAGGTTCTCCCTAAAGCTGTAGACTGACTGTGGTATCTGTTCACCAGCAAGGCTGCCTTGTTTGGCCTCAGTGGGAGATGATGTGCCTAATCTGGCAGAGATTTGATAAGCCAGGGGTGGGGCAATATCCAGGAAGGACCCCACTCTCTCAGAGGAGAAGGGGTGGGAGATGGGGGAGGGTCTCTGTGAGAGAGTGATCAGGATAGGGGGTAAGGATAGAATGTAAATAAATAAATAATTATAAAAAGAAAAAGAAAATATGAAAAGCAGAAAATAATGGGACACCTAAGGGAAACATAACAACTAACCTAAATGTATTTATTGATGAGCAGCCTTTCTCTTGTCTTTTTACCCTCTGTATCCCCAGCTCTTCTTACTCTCTGGTATATTTTTAATAATATTTTTATTTTACCTTAAAAAATTACCATGACACCAACCTAGACTACTTTACCCAGTAAAATTATCTACCATAGTTGAAGAAGAGAAAAACTTTTCATGAAACAAACTGACTTAAAAATCAATATCTAACTACCAAAACAACAAGCAAGCAAGCAAACAAACAAACAAAAAACCTCTCAGTAAAATACTGAAAGGAATACTTAGAAATTAAAAGAGGAATAAGCATAGACAAGAGACTCTTTTAAAAATAAATAAAGCTACAACTGAATAAAATACAAAGTACAACTAAGAACCAATCCAGAAAAAATTACTTCAATCTACACACATCTTTGAATAATAATTTTAAATATTAACGCTCTCAAGTCTCCAATCAAAAGACACAAACTAAATGAATGAATTAAAAAACAAAATCCATCTATCTGTAGTCTACAAGAAACCAGTCTTAACTTTAAAGATAGAAACAACCTTAAAGTAAATAGATGAAAAAGAACGTTCCAACCAAAGAGGATCCGGAAGCAAGTAAGTGTTGCCATCCTAATAGTTAACAAAATAGACTTCAAAGTAAAGCTAGTCCAAAAAAGATGGAGAAGAACATTTCACTCTAATAAAGGGACAAATTCATATAAAATATTACAACACTAACTATTCAAGTCTGGTGCAAACAATTTCATTAAAAAGAGCAAAATAATGGAATTAAAAGAACAGAACAACACTAATTAAATGATAGTAGATGTTTTCAACATCCCATTTTTCTCCCATAGTTATACAACTGGATAGAAAACAAACAAACAAAACCTCCTCCATGTTATTAGTTACATCAAAAGAATCTGTGTCTATGGAATAATTTACCCAAGCATCAAAAAATATATATGTTCTACTCAGTAGCCCATGAAAGCTTCTCTAAAACATCCTGGGACATAAACCAAATTTTAAAAAGTACAAAAAATGAAAAATCAAAAAAAAAAAAAAGAAAAAAGAAAGAAAGAAAGAAAGAAAGAAAGAAAGAGTCCCTCCAGTGAAATAATCCTACATGTGAGCAATAAAACATAAAAAAGGGAGAACAAGCAAAACTCCCATAAATATATAAATACATGGATATTAAATAATTACCGAGTAATAAATGACTCAGATAAGTAATCGCTAATGAAATCAAAATATTCCTGCAACTCAATGAAAATGAAAAAAAAAAAAACAGCAAAGCAAAACCTCTGGGACACAGTATAACAGCTTTTGTTTGTTTGTTTGTTTGTTTGTTTGTTTGTTTAAATAAGCACATCCTCTAACTTCTTTTGTCCCTTTTATTGAAAATAGATTCTTTTCTCATACAGTATATCCTAATGTGTCCTCTCTCTACTCCAAGATTCTCCCTACCTCCCCTCCCACCCAGAGCCACTCCCTTTAGGTCTCTAATTAGAACAAAACACGATTCTAATACATAACAACAAAACCAACAAAATAACAGTTTTAAGAGGAAAGTTTATAACCCTAAGTTGCCTCCATTTAATGAAAGAATATCATAAAATGACTTAAATCACTACTCAATCATCTGGAAGAAGAAAAAGATGTACTCAAACCCAGTTGACAAGAAATAGTATAAATCAGAGCAGAAATCAATAAAATCGAAACAAAGAAAATAATGCCAACATTTTTTGAGAAGATAAGCAAGATTTTAACCAACTAGTCAAAAGAAAGAAAAAGAGGACCCCAAATGAACAGAAGTATAAATGAACAGGAAACCATTACAACAGAGACCAAATAAATTGAGAGTATTAAAGAAGAACATTTTATAACCTGTATTCTATTAAATTGGAAATTTTAAAATAAATGGGTAAATTTCTTGATTCATCCAAGCTACCAAGGTTAACTCAAAATATCCAGACCCCAAAGAGACCTGTAGCAATGCAGAAGATTGAAAAAATAATAAAAAACATGCTGGCTGAAAAAAAGTCCAGGATCATGTGGGATTCACAGCAGAATTCTACAAGATTTTCAAAGTACAAGCAATATTTTTTAAATTATTCAAAGAAAAGAAGAGAAGGAGGAGGAAGAGGAGGAGGAGAAGGTGAATAAGAAGGAGAAGAAGACATCAGAATCACCTCTAAACTTGTTCTATGAAGCCAGTATTACTCTGATAACTAAATCTGGTAAAGATACAACAATAAGATACATCAAACAAAACTAGAGACTATTATCTATGATAAGTATAAATGGAAAACTCCTATATAAAACACTAGCAAACTAAACACAGAGACATATCAAGTTGATCACCCACCACGATCAAGTTGCTTTTATCCTGGAGATGCAAGGATAGGTGAACATATGCAAGCCAATAAATGTAATAAGTCACACAAGTGAGTTAACAACAAAAATCATTGATCAGCTCAATAGATGTATAAACCACCTTTGAGAACATTCAACAAGCTTTATGAGACAAATCCATGAAATGGTGGGACTGGAAGGAACATGCACGATCAACAAGATAAGGGCGACACGTGACAAGCCCACAGCCAGCATTCTCGTAAACAGAGAAAATCTTGATGGGTCACCATTAAATCAAGGATGGGACAAAGCTACACACTATCTCCACTCCTCTGCAATGGAGTGCTGGAAGCACTAGCTGGAGCAATAAGACAAGGGAAGGAGATTAAAGGCATAGAAACAAGGCATGAAGCAAGAAGACAAGTTACTCCTCTTCAGATGATATGACATTTATCATAAGACATCTCAAATTTTCCATCAGAAAATGTCTAAAATCAATACACAATTTCAGTAAAGTAGCAGGGTACAAGATCAACTTACAAAAATTGGTAGCCTTTCTGTACACCTAGAACAAAAACACCAATAGAGAGACTACTCTCATTTCCAATAGCATTAAAGACAATAAAATATCTGGGAATAAACCTAACTAAGGAAGGGGAAGGTCTCTTTCAAAAGTTGAAATTTGTGAAGAAAAAGATTGATAAAGATATTGGAAATGAAAGACACTCAGTATTTATGCATTGATAGGTAGAATAAATACTGTGAAGATGATTATCCTTCCAGAGCCGGTTTAGAGATTCAGCGCAATCACTATCAGTAAATATCAACAATGTTCTTCTCAGAAATAGAAAAAAAAGTCATCCTAAAATTTATATGGAAACAGAAAATACTCTGAATAACCAAAACAATTTGATTAAAAGGAAAGTACTTGTGGGATTGCCACACTGGACCTCAAGATACATTATAACATTACAGTAATCAAACATTATGGTACTGGCACAAAACCAGACATGAATATGAGTGGGAAAAAAATGAAACTGCTCATAACTGCTGCCATTTGATATTTGACAAAGATGCAAACAATCACAACAAAAATAACCAAACAACTGCAAGTCTGCATACCAGTGCTCTGGCCTGGCTGGAGCAGCCAAAAACTACTGTTCTCTGAGAGGAAGTGGAAGCAAGATAGGCTGCTAAGCCTCTTCCGTGGTTGCTGTTGCCCTGACCAGGAGTCAGAGTGGCGAAATGCAGAGGGAAGCTAGGAGCCAAGGTCAGGGCCACAGAGCAGGAAGTGACTGAGGTCAGGCTTGATCACACAGCTGGGCCAGGCTGAGGTTCAGAGGTGATGAGATCTTCAGGAGAGAAGACTCTTCCCTGCAGTGTTACAGCTCAGTAAGACAGGCGCTCTCAGATGATCTTTGGTGAAATAACTCGTGTTCTTTAGCCCTTGTGGATAAGACCTTATAAACATTTGGGAGTGGGTTGAGATCTAGAGGCAGATGCTTTCTATTGGCTTGGTCTGAGATATTAAGGATGCCTCATCTGCATTGGAAGGACTTCAGGTGTCCCTATGTGACTGATTGTTACAGTCCTCTCAGTGGGGGTGTGGTGGTCATGTGTTCCACAACAGGAACCTAGGTGGGAGTAAATTTAAAAGTCTACCGTTCTCAATTATGAGAATTGCTGATGTTCTTAAATCGGCTCAATCTTACCAGGCTTTCCATCTGGAGGCAAGGTCCACTGTGCCACAACCAACTAACAAACAAACCCAAACAAACAAAACTCCTATACATTGGAGAAAAGACATGGTTTTCATTCATTCATCAATGAATGCTTCTAGGAAAACTGATGTGCACATGCAGAAGGATGAAATTACACCAGTGTACATCGCCCTGCATAAAAATTGTCCCCAAGTGGATCAGAGGCATCCATTTGAAACCGGAAATAATTATGTTTTGTAAGACTACATGGGTAATGCCCTATTAGGCTACAGGTGTAGGAAGACTTTCCTAGTAGGATCTCATTCACCAGAAAGTAAGCCAGCAATTGACCAATGGGACCCAATAAACACAAAGCCTTCTGGAAAGCTAAGTAAACAGTCAGCCAAGTGAAGAAGAAACCCATACAATGGGACAGAACCTTTGCCAGCTGTATATCTGACAGAGGACTGATACACAGAATATGCAAAGAACTTAAAAAATATTCAAGGAAACAATTAATGGTCAATGACACAATTAAAAATGTGCTAGAGATCAAAAGAGATTTCTTAGTAGAAGAAATTTAAAATTGTATAAGAAACACTTTTGAAACTGAGCCCCCAACCAGGCAGCATACACCAAGTGATATGAGGCCCCCAGTACATATACAGCAGAGGACTGCTGGGTCTGGGTTCAGTCAGAGAAGATGCACCTAACCCTCTAAAGACTGGAGAACTCAAGGAGTGGGGATGTCTGGTAGGGTGGGGACATCCTTTTGGAGACAGGGGGAGGAGGTATGGGATATGGAACAGTCAGAGGGTGGACCTCACGGGGGGATAAAGTCTTGACTGTAAAAAAAGAGATTTAATAATAATAATAATAATAATAATAATAATAATAATAATAAAGATTGCATTTAACCTCAGTTGAAATGTTTAAATAAAAAAATTTATAGTAAAAACAAAATGTAGGTAATGTTATGGGGCAAAGGGAACCCACAATTACTTTTGATGGAAATGCAATTTTGCACAGCCATTCCAAAAATCCATATTGAGAATCCTCGAGAAACTAAAAATCAATCCACCTTATGAACCAAGTATAACATTGCTTGGCATATTCCCAAAGGACTTGACATTCTGTTCCACAGATACTTATTAGCTATGTTCATTGATGTTCTAGTCACATTAGCTAGAAAATGGAATTGATCTAAATGTCCTTCAACAGAGGAATAAGGAATGAAATTATGGTGTGTATACATAACAGAAAATTATTCAGCTGTAAAGTGAAATCATGACATTTGCAGGTAAACTGATGGACCTAGAAAAGGTTATATTCAATGAGGTAGACCAGACCCAGAAAGAATCATGCCACAGGTTTTCTCTTTTCTGCAGTTCTAAACTCCAAATCTTTGGATGTGAGAATACAAAATGGAGTAACTACAGAAACCAAGAATCTATAAGTGTATAGCTGGGGAGGGGGGAGACTTGAGAAGGAAAAGCAACATACAAGTCACGTGTATTTGTAAGTAATCTTACATGTTTACAATTTACAGTAGCAGAAAATAAACCACAATCTTTATAAAAAATGATAATAGGTTAAAAAACCTGAGTGTGTGTTCATGTGTAAATTGCCTTCAATAAAATGTAAATGATTGCATTTTCAATAATGTACACATACCCAGAGGCCATTATGATGCATGATATATAAAAGACACAGGAAAAATATTGAATCTTCTAATGGAAACATGGTGTCTTAGTTAGGGTTTTACTGCTATGAACAGACACCATGACCATGGCAAGTCTTATAAAGGACAGCATTTAATTGGGGCTGGCTTACAGGTTCAGAGGTTTAGTCTATTATCATCAAGGCAGGAGCATGGCAGCATCCAGACAAGCATGATACATGCAGAGCTGGGAGTGCAACATCTTCATTTGAAGACGGCTAGTGGAAGACTCACTTCCAGGCAGCTAGGGTGAGCCCACATCCACAATGACACACCTACTCCAACAAGGCCACACATCTTAATAGAGCCACTCCCTGGGCCAAGCATAGACAAACCATCACATATGGAATATATAAGTTTGGAATGACAGAAACATTGGAACAAACATGGCTACCAAGAAGGGAAGCATTGGCCGTATGAAGTGTACACATGTTAATTCAAATTGTGTCCTGAGCATTTCTATGTGTAGATGATATTAGTAAGCCATCACTTCGCATTCATTGAATACAATTTTTATGGCATACTATAATTATCTAAAAAAGTCACAAAAATCATTCTTCAAATGAACAACCCTAACATATGTCAGAAGTTTGCTCAATAGTCTCCATACTAAAATGTATATTGTTGTTCCTATGCCAAGAATTTGTGTTCATTTATAACATAAGTGAATGACAACATTTTTACAGTGGATAAGTTTTACTTTCTTACCATGATTTCTGCCAGTTGTCCACTTGAACCAACAAGTGTAGTGAACGCTAAGGGACATAGGCAATTTTAGTTGCAAGCATGAACATACTAATTCCCAAGACTCTCTGAAAATAGGAAAGAGATATTCGATAAAATATGTGAACTGCTACTGGAATACTTCAATGCAATATTTCAGAGGTATTCTCTCTATTTTGTTTAACTAAAGAAGAGTCTCTCTCCACTTTCTTTGCCATTAAATCTATAGCAAATAAAAGAATACCTAACTTACAATAGGGTCCAGTTGTTATCTGTTGAATATGCAAAGCCTGGCCTATGAATTCAAACATACTGACATTACTAAAAGGAGCTTCTGTATATGAAAGAAAGCACATCATCACTTAAATATATTAATGTGTTTCAGTGATTTTCTAGATGATAGTGAGAGGAAGAGGCCTTCCTGTGGTTTACTTTGTGTATCTGGTTATAAATTGGGGGCTCCCTTGTGTTCAGTAAGGTTCTAGAATTGTCCACAAAGCTTAGAAGACAAGTTTATTTACTAAAACACCAGGATTGTGTATATGATTGAAGATTCTATTAAACCTTCTCTCCCACAGATATATCATGCTCTCAAGGGGAAAAAAATGTAGCTGAAACAGCACCAATGTCTAGGAGGGATATTAATGATTGTGAAGATTCTTTCCAAATTTGGAAATACTTTGGTAGACTGTGACACTGCAATAGATAGGCTCTCAGTTCACAAGGGCACAATATTGGGAAGTATGAAGAATTCATGCATGTGCACAGAACTTCTTTGCCAGCCTCTCCCAGTTTCAAAATATTTAGATTTTTCTCCCCTTGTTTGGTTGGATCACTAAGGATATTGTTGGATTTGTTTTCCTTGTTGTGAGTCTCTCCACCTGCAAGCAGTTGAGAATGTGGAAAGAAATAGTGACAAGGGAACAATGAAGACAGTTTCCATTTGTGTAACTTCTACTTCCTCCCTTTAATATTCAAGGGGATACAAAATTCCACAGGAGCTCAAGTGTGATGTCTCACAACCATCTCTCTGTGATACACTGTAGCCAGATCGGTTGTACCTCAGGAAACCTCACTTGCTGCCTTATACATAAATTGGGAACCAAACCTCACTCAAAAATTTCAGGGGACCAGCAGGAACAGATGCTCTGGTTTAGGGATCATCATTTAACTTGTTGATACCGCAGCATCACTTTGTCGTCTGGATCTAAGCGCGACTCACAGATGTGATGACACTTTGTTAATATTCCGGTGGCAGATGAACTGACAGCATGTGGCATCTGGTTTATGTTTAGAGAAGCTCGGAGCTATACTTCTCATTAAGTGGAGATGGCTTGGCTTGCCGTGGGGCTGGCAGGCATTTTAAAGCTGTGTTATTCTCGTAACAAATGCCAGATGCCAGGCTGGATGTGTAAACACGAGCCAGGTTCAACGTGAAAATATTAATGTGTTACACTGGAAACTGTCTGCTACCAATTCATCTTTCCAAAGTTTCCCATATGCAGCTTAAGGAATGAATTCCTGAGGCTCTGGTGAGTGAGGATTGGGGGAGGGTGTAGTTTTGAGAGTGATGTGCCTGGCATGGACCTGTTCTCAAGCAGAAGAGGCTGGAGTGTAATAAGGTAGCACTCCAGTTATTTTGGACCCACATAACAACCAAGCTGTACATCTGCTACATATGAGCAGCGAGGCCTAGGGCCAGCCTATGTATGCTCTTTAGTTGGTGGCTCAGTCTCTGAAATCCCCAAGGGTTCAGATTAGTTGACTCTGTTGGTCTTCCTGTGGAGTTCCTATCCCCTTTGGCTCACAATCCTTTTGCCTATTCTTCCACAAGAGTCTTCAGGCTCCACCCATTCGTTTGGCTGTGGGTCTTTTCATCTGTCTGAGTCAGCTTCTGGTCGAAGCCTCTCAAAGGAGAGCCTGTGCTAGACTCCTGTCTGCAAGCATAACAGAGTATCATTAATAGTGTAAGAGACTGGTGCTTGCCCATGGGCTGGGTCTCAAATTGGGCCAGTTATTGGCTGGCTATTCCCTCAGTCTCTATCTTGCATCTCTGCGTTTCTTGACCAAAAGCTGTTGCCTGTATGTGGGATATGTTCTACTAGTTGGGCTACCTTATCTGGTCTTAGTGGGAGAGGAAGCACCTAGCCTCACAGAGACTTGAAGTGACTGGGCAGGGATTGGAGGGGATACCCAGGGGTCCCGACCCACTCAGAAGAGAGGCGAGGGGTGGAGGTTTGTGGGAGAGAGTGAGCAGGAGGGCACCAGTGAGTGGGATATAAAGTGAATACGTAAAAAAAAAAAAATGTTTAAAAAAAAGTATTACTCTTTTTAAAAATTAGGTGGCACTCATTTGTCCCTAAAAAGAGGAGGGGGTGGGAACGTGGGTGGGGAGTAGGTGTGCAGGGATCCTAAGTAAGGTTAGGATCACACACACACACACACACACACACACACACACACACACACACACACACACACACACACACCCCTGCTTCTTTCAATAGCAAGGAATAGTGTAATGGAATGTACAAGACACTTTAGAGGCTGTGCTCCTTTACTGGTTATGCTAATAATGACTGAACTCCATTTTTCTAGGCATCCATGTTCTCATATACAAAATGAGTACAGTATGCTTGCCCCATATGTAGCCGAACAATTAATGATTGACTTTCTGGAGAAAAATCTGACAGTTATCGTTTTTGTCTGAATATTCTCTCAAAATATTGCTTGGGATGCAATTTATTGTCTATGAATATCGACTTGCTCTTGAGGCCATATGTTTTGAGATATTATCTACATCACTTCCTTTTAACTCTGAACTGTTGCAAAATGGAGCTGGACTTGACTATAGATATTTGTAATTCCAGCATACAGGCTGACGCAGGGAATAACACTAGTTCAAAGCCAGCCTGGACAATATAGTGCTGTTGAAGCTAGCCTGGGTTATGTAGTGAAGTTGAAGCCAGCCTAGGCTGTAGAGTAAGATTCTGTCACCAAATTTAACTAGATCATTAAAAATAAATAAATAAATGCCAAAACAACACAGAATGAATTCATTAAATTTGAGGATGCCTGTTTTGAATATATGAAATTAGGTGAATAGGACTTAAAATGAAATTTTATGCCACAAAAAAGAAATGATAGATTTATAAATATTATCCCCTCAATAGGATGATATATTTACAGTATTTTAGGAAGAATATAGTATTTGAAGATAAACTAAGGTTAAATCCTGTGTTCACACTCTGTGTTTTGGTGACTTGAGGATGATTATTAAATACTTGGTCCATCTGGTTCCAAATCCATAAAATGAGACTGTCTTCCAGTTGAAAATAATTAATGAATATAAGATATTTAATAAAGCCCATGGTTTACAGCAAGTGAATTATGAGTTTTAGTTGTTAATACTAAATATTGAGACATGATGGTGAGGAACAGGAAATCCTGAAAGGCCATTATTATCCAAAATCAAACAGTCAGCCTTGAAAACACACACAAGTAACATGGCACAGACAACATCTATGCTCAGGGAAATCTGATCTCTACATCTGCAGCCCTGCTTTCTATACACATATGACACATTTAATCTCAACCACAGTCCACTTGGAGAGCAAACTGTGCTTGGTTCCTCTTTCTACTTCAGCTCAGAGGACAAAACCTGTCTGGCTGACATGGGAGACGGGGACAAGCTATGAGAATGTCACTGGCAGTGCATAGGACAGGCATCAGCTGGTTTGCAAGGGGTTCCGCTGTCATTTGTTGCTGTCTGTATGTTTCTCTTCCCTTTCCTAGCAGCCCAGAACGTAGGGACAAATGTTATTGAGACAATCTGTTGTAGAAGAATCAACTACTTGGTTTACTTATGCTACATGAGCAGATGCAGAGAATGGGCTGACTGGGTAAAGATACAGAGCAATCCATTGGATAAGCTGTCCTGGTTGTTAAAGGCATACCTTCAGCAAATTAATAAAATAGTAAGAGTCCTGGCCAGAGATAAATAATAAAAGAAACAAAAGAATTATTATACAAACAAAACACTGGACTGTAATGTGTTCTTCTGATGGTGTTTGTAATCCAGTGCTAAATACTGGTTCCTCAAGATGTGATTGCTTCCAACAATGAGCAGATTCCCAGGTATTCAAGTGATGCCATGTGAACCTTCTCACCAATTTAACTGGGCAATAAAAGGCTAGAGCCTGTGACTGGGCAGTGGAGGGAGAAAGGTGGGACTGGAGGTTTGAAAGAGGGAGTTGCAGGCAAAGAGGGAGGGGGAAGAGTGAGGAGGAAGTCGCCATGGACCAGAACCACATGGTCAGGAGAAACAGCAAGTAACAAGGGGCTTTATAGTTGGGGGCTAAGTTAGTATAGCCCTAGATCTGCCCAGTTAGGTATGTGGTTTATAAATAAAATACCTGGATTGTGTGTCTTTTGCAAAGGATTTATTAGAATTATAAATTCCTACTCAAATATACTCCAGGTGAAGATTATATTTTTAGGAATTAAGGCAGGGGGAGGTAGAAACAAAACAAAAACGTTAAATGATAAGCACAGCAAATGAGTGGGACCCAGGACTGCCACAGAAATATCATGGAGGTGGCCCAGTTGGGAAGCATGCTTGCTATGTGAGCTCGAGAACCAGAGTGAATTACCAGCTCTCGTTCTTTAAGAATGAACACAGCTGCATATACCTTTAACACCAGTCCTGGGGAAGAGAGGCAGGGGGATCCTGAGAACTTGCTACTCTGCCAGCCTAGTTAAATTTTTCACTCACTGAGAAATTTATCATTGGAATAAGGTGGAGCAAGATAGAGCACAATAGACCATAGCTTTCTCAGGTCTCTGACCATATCAACTTGCCATGTATACACACACACACACACACACACACACACACACACACACACACACACACACACACACACATATAGGATTCTTTTCTTTTATATTTGAGATTATAATTACAATATGTATTCCCTTCCCTTTCAACCTTCTAAATACTCATATATGGTCCTCCTTGCTTTCTTTCAAATTTATGGCCTCTTTCTTTTTCTTTTGGGTTAATTGTTGCTACACACACACACACACACACACACACACACACACACACACATCTAAATATAATATGCTCAGTCTATATAAAGCCACATTATGTGTGCTTTAAGGACTGACCATTTACTACTGGATAAGCAATTGCTGTGTCTTCCCTAAGAAGAACATTTTCCCTTCTCAGCATCCTTTACCTGCCCATAGGTCTTGTGTAGGGCTGAAGCCTGTATGTACACTTACCTGTAGTTATATGTACATGTATTCAGAGTGTAGTTAGGGATTATTTTGGTTTACTATATTTAGTGATTGTCGATTCCCTTTCAAGATCTTGGAGTCTCTGTCTTTTGTAGTTGGCTAGTTCTCTGGCACCAGACATCCTATTGGACAACTGTTGATTTTGGCAAAGATATGAGTGTCACTACTGAACCCTTGGAATTATCATGCCATACTGGTCACTGTTGTGGTGGGTAGGAATCATACCTGGGTAGGGATGCTGGTTGTTTCCTATTTTGGAAGCTTGCCTGGCATCTTTTCCCCAGGAAAGCTGGTCCTTGGGGAGGAGACTTCA
>CM052716.1:29322907-29345780 GCA_028551405.1 Uromys caudimaculatus | reverse complement strand
ACTTTCCACAACATCATTATGCTTAGAACATTCTAGACATTTGATTCATATTAGTTCATATGTATAAATGGATACATTACTAAATGAATACTAAAACGAAGGCCTCTTCCAGCTGGAGAGATCGCTCCGGAGCTAAAGGCACTGGCTGCTCTTCTAGAGAGCTGGGTTTGATTCTCAGCTTGTATACATGGTGGCCCACAACTGTCTGTAACTGCAGTTCCGGGAGGTCCTATTCTCTCTCTGGTCTCTGTGGGCACCAAGTATGCAAGTGGAGCACAGACATACATGCAGGCAAAACAACCAGAACCATAAAAAGTTAGAAAGCAAGAGAAATGAGCACTTTTATGCTTGAGGAAAAGGAGTATCCAGGTAAGTGGGGAAAGTGAGAGGAGCTACAGGATAGGAGTGGATTTGAGGAAAAACATGTGACTAGGCCTTCAGTACAAGAAAACACCATTGACATCAGACCCAGCAGATTTGTCCTACCTCACGGCAGTGTGCTAAACTCCATACCTCTTGATAGAGGGGTGTATGATGTCTCAAGGCTAAAGTGTGCATTTAAAATACAAACAAGGAGCAAAAACTAAGTAATATATTATTTTTTAAAAACACTGACTATAACACTGAAAACACAGAATAGTTGAAGAGGGTAAAGAAACTCTCAACTGCAGAGTAGCCTTCCTGGAGGAAGAAAAGCATGGCATGAGTTGTAGCCAAAGGCAGCCCAGTACCACTATGCGACTATGAAAAACACGGAACAATGCTCTGTGTTATTATTTGTGCCTTTATCTTTTATTTTTTTTCACTTTAGCTGGCCAGGCTTGTTGTCTTTAAAGTTTACCTAATTTTAAAAATATTCCTCAGGAGCATGCATGATATATCATTCAGAAAAACACATGGCATCAACTTTATTAAAAATTGTTTTCATATGAAATTATATATACAATACATGAGTTTTACTGCTCATTAAAGGCACTTAATGATTATATCACTTGTAAAATATTTCATAACAATATGAATAGTTTGTAGATTTGCAGGTTAGAGAATGACTTTTCCACTATTTTAATCAGGGATGGGCCAATGATTTCAAAGGCAGAGAGGCAAGCTGAGATGTCCCAGCAGAAAAATGACTTATCAATATTTGTTTAGTTGAATTGCCAAAGAACACTAAATTTACTTCATGAAAAAATAAATACCAGAAGCATTTACCTATGCATATTGGAAAAACCAAATCAAAACTTCTTTATCTTTTGCTTACATTAACAATACCCTGCCCATTATTAATTTCAAACTGATGGAAACCTCTTTTACATTTGTGTGCTCGACACATGGATTTTCTGTGACTACCATTACTTTATGTGTATTTACTTTGCTCATTGATATTATTCTACATTGATTGAATAACCTAATGAAAAATATGGAGTTTTCCCTTCAGAAGCCACCAAAAGATTTGTTTCTATACAGGTGCAAAGTGATAAGATGCATGAAGAATGATATCATTCTTTATACTTAGTCTGTTTGCACCGATCAAATTAATTCTGTACTGCTTGCTTTTCTAATAACAATATTTTTATTGTTATCTTTTAAAAAGATGGTTACTTGTTCTTTAGAAAGAAAATGGGACTTTATAAACTGTTACATACACATAACAAAATATCTAAAGTAATAAAGCAAATTAACACAACCTCCATCTGAAATAGTTTACACTTTTATAACAAGGACATCTAAAACTTACTTCATAAACTGTCTAGTTTGTTTACTAACTACGTCGCTGTGCTATGCATTAGTTTCTTGGATTAGCTGTGGCTGCAGAGACTAACTCCATTTTGCTTGATATCATGTACGGAAGCAGTGGGGATGTGTGGTCTGTCTGGGAAAGGAGTTTCATCTTGAATGCCATCTCTGGTAAATAATGAAGAAGTCTGTGGCAAAGTGCCCTTCGAATTTTCACCGGTTGGTTACGATTGAGCTGAGGCTGTAATTTGTTGGTATTATTGCTGTGGCCATGAGTCACTGTACAACAGAAACTTAAATGTTGTTTTACATCCTAGGCATTCCCAGATCATAATGGCTGGGGCTAAATAAGCATCTCAGCCACTTCCTCTCTCTCTCGCCAACAGATGTGAGACCACCTGTTGCATGGGAGTTCTACATTCTAACATTGTTTCCTAGATATAGATTAGGGAACACTTTAGATTTGCTTCTGCATGAAATATATTAGAAATGATGGAGCAAGCTTGCCTCTCTGGCTGTTTAGAAGGTCAGTGATAAGCTTGTGTGAAAGACACAGCAGATGTCTTTCCCCACTGCACTTCTGTACCACTACCACCTGCAGCTTTGAAAGCACTAATGTGTTAAGTTTTAGAAGTTCTCCTTTTCTAAAATCTTTGGCAGTTTCTCTTCTTCATTTGTTTTAAACAGATTCTGATTCTAAAGAAAAGAGTAAAATAATTTGAATGACATATTTGCCAGTTAGGTTAAAACACAAACAAACACATTTGGAGAAATGATAAACAGTCAATAATAGTGTAAGGTAGAACAGAAACGGTGAACTTCCCAGATGACAGCATAAAAAGATAAATAAGAAGACAGTATTTGATTGCAGGTCATAAAAAACTAGTAAGCTGGGCTGGGTGGGGAGAAGCTGATACCCCCACGTTCAGGAGGCAGAGGCAGATGGAGCTCTGTGAATTCAAGAGCACCTTGTTCTACATGATGACTTCTAGGCTAGTCATGGCTAACAGGAAGGCCTTGTTTCAAAATTAGACAGGAATAGGGAGAGGGAGAGAGGGAGAGGGGGAGGGGGAGGGGGAGGGGGAAGGGAAGGGAGAGGGAGAGGGAGAGGGAGAGGGAGAGGGAGAGATCACATGTGAAATTCTGGAAGACTGAGAAAGGAAAGGTCAATATTTAAAAGGATTAATGGATAAGAATATTCTAGTGGCTGTAAAAAGCATCCTTTGATCCCATGAAGTAATAGCAGTACTACACTGCAGTCTATAAGAGTGGCTGTTGGCATTAACACGTAAGATGAAGTGAATACAGGCCAGTCCTTCCTTAGTACTTGTGAGAGGAATATTCCAGGAAGCTTGTAGTTAGGGGGTAGAGGAGATAAGTTAAGATTTACACTAGCAGTGTGCCAAATGTTTAGAGAAATCAATAAAGTAGTAGTTCAAAAGTTCAGACCAACACAGGGCAAAAGAAATTTAAGAAAGCAATTTAGTTACTCCTAAGGAAGTTGGGCAAGGTGGGAGGATTAAAAAGAAACTTGGAAAATGATAAATGCTAAACAGAGATAAGATGTCATAAAACACAAACATTTTAAAACCAAGGAAAACCACAGAGGGAGTATTGCTAAGACTAACACTGGAGTACACATGTAGGACTAGCAAATGGGTTTAATACTTTAATTATACATGCATTTAATTGTTATTATATAGGTATATACAGCTTAATAACAGAGGTAACTCACAGTAAGAGCAAAAACAACGATGTGGAAAAAAATACAGTGTGAGCCGAGTACCTGACTATACATGGGGGCTTGTCAAACTAAGAAAAAGGAAAAAAAATGTTCTGAAACAAAAACCACCGTGTGGGAAGAAAGTAAAAATGGCAACTGGAGCATGCTTTTACCTTTTCCTCCAACCAATGTTAGAGTTAAAGATCAGAAGGGGAGATGGGAAAAGTATTCAAATAAAATTTCCACTTTCATTTGTGAATGTTGATGTGTTCTGGCCCTCCTTTTCCTACTCACTTTTCAAAGTAGACGGTGTCTGTTACTTAGCACAGAGCATGCATAATGAACAGCATCAGGCTTGAGATGTGGAAATCCAGGTGAGAGACCTCCATACCAGGCAGCCTAAGATGTTGGAGCACAGAGCCCCGTACACATCTTCTTGAAGACCTGGATTCTCGATCGGCCTCTGTCTGTGTACATGGGAGGAGACATGTCTTTTTTCCTCCTATCAGATGACCATCTTCTCTTTTAACCTCATTTAACTCCCTACCTCCCTGAAAGTAAGATTCCAACCTACGGATTGTAAAGGTGACGGTTCACGCCATAAAATCCCCATAATAAAGTTTGTAAAGGCAAGAGAAGTTTAAAAGTAAAAGTTACTAACTTTCCACTGTTCTTACCATCCTTCGAGATTTGATAGGTTAAGAAGGTTTTCATCATAATTGATGAGTGAGGTGTGATAGGATTTTGTTTGATTTTTCCTGTTCTTTTGGTTTGTTCATTTTAAATGTTGTTTACCGTAAAAGGAGTTGGCACCAAAATCAACCTCCCTGTTTTAAAAATTGCATTTTTAATTTTCTATGCAATAGAGTTACTAAATTAAAATACTAAGAACTGAAAAATCATACTAATCATTATCTTCCTCTTGTTGGATACAAATGTGTTCAGAACAGAAAGCCAAAAATCAGGCATCAAATTTCACACCTGTCTCCCTTCATAGGGAACACATAACATCATTTAATAATTTCATCCGTGTGTGGTATCTGTCAAAGAAAATGCATGTGTCATTTTTTAAAATTTTTTTTGATACTTTATTTACATTTCTAATGTTTCCCACTTTCCAGGTCTCCTCTTTGGAAACCCCCTATCTCCTCCCCCCTCCCCTGCCTCTATGAGGGTATTCACCCACCTGCTCGCCCACTCCAGTCTTCCCACCTTGACATTCCCCTTTACTGGGGTCTCTAACACCCTCAGGCCCAAAGGCCTCTCCTCCCCCTGATGGCCAACAAGGCCCTCCTCTGCTACATATGTGGTCCGAGCCATGGGTCACTCAATGTGTATTCTTTGGTTGGTGTTCCAGCCTCCAGGAGCACGGGGGGCAGAGGGGGACGGGGTCAGGCCATTTGACACTGTTGCTCCCTCCATGCCACTGCAGACTCCCTCAGCTCCTTCAGTCCCTTCTCCAATTCCTCCATCTGGGACCTCATTCTCAGTCTAGCTGCTGCTGTAAAGTGAAACTTGGGTATTCCGAACTTTTGGGCTAATACCCACTTATCAGTGAGTACATACCATGTTCGTTCTTTTGTGACTTAGTTACCTCGCTCAGGATGATATTTTCAAGTTCCATCCATTTGCCTGCGAATTTCATAAAGTCATTGTTTTTAAAGAACTCAAGAAGTTAGACTCCAGAAAACCAAATAACCCCATCAAAAAATGGGGAACAGAGCTAAACAGAGAATTCTCAACTGAGGAAATTCGCAGGGCTGAGAAGCACCTAAAGAAATGTTCAACATCCTTAGTCATGAGGGAAATGCAAATCAAACCAACTCTGAGATTCCACCTCACACCAGTCAGAATGGCTAAGATCAAAAACTCAGGTGACAGCAGATGCTGGCGAGGATGTGGAAAAAGAGGAACACTCCTCCATTGCTGGTGGGATTGCAAGCTGGTACAACCACTCTGGAAATCAGTGTGGCGGACCCTCAGAAAAATGGACATAATACTACCTGAGGACCCAGCTATACCTCTCCTGGGCATATACCCAGAAGATGCTCCAACATGTAATAAAGACACATGCTCCACTATGTTCATAGCAGCCACATTTATAGTAGCCAGAAGCTGGAAACAACCCAGATGTCCCTCAGCAGAGGAATGGATACAGAAAATGTGGTGCATGTGTCATTTTAAGAATCAATAAATATTTCCATTCAAGCTAATCAAAAATACCTTAGTGATTAGCTAGCTTCCTGGAATAATTATATTATGTAGCAGTGTATGCCAATTGATATTTGGCAAATATTCCATGCTTGTCTAGGAATGAGGTAAGATGTAAAACAATAAAAGCACAGTATGCTGTTGCTCAATCCAGATCATATTCAATTTCCAAGGGAAAGGAGAAGTGCCATATAGTTGTAGGCAAGTCTGACTGTGTGAGTTATAGTCACTTGGGCGAGCACAAAAGGCAAGACTTACCCCTGCACTATACCACAGTCCGTACATGCCTTTCTCTGCACATAGTGTTGCTCTGTGCTTATATATTCTTCAAGACAAATGTGTTCGTGGACATCAACCTTCTGTCATGTTATTGTTGGAATCCATGAACTTGCTATGATGACATAAGAATGTGTGGTTTATGTGATGTGACTTGTCATTCTTGTAAGAACTGAGAGATCTGATCAAAGGAAATGCAGTACCCAGACATAGGCAACAGTCAATAGTCTTTATAAAATTATTATTATTATTACTTGTTTTATGGTAAAAAGGTGAAGCCTGAACACACTTCCTCTGGATGGTGGGGAAGCCATGTCATCAGGAGTTTGCTCACAACTTCGGGATAAAGAAGCACAGAAAAGGGACATCAATGCTCAGATACCTTCTCCTTTGGCTTTTTTTATTCAGCACAGAATTCTAGACCATGGAATGGTGCCACCCAGACTATGGTAGGTCTCTTTTCCTACTTCCATCCTCCCTAGCCATGCCCTCATCCAACTCAGCCTCATTAATGTCCTAGGCTCACTTTCTATCTATCTATCTATCTATCTATCTATCTATCTATCTATCTATCTATCTATCTATCTATCTTTTTTCTTTCTTTCTTTCTTTCTTCATTTTAAATTTTTAAATTTTTCTTGTATTTTTTTAAAGATTTATTTTATTTATTCAATGTGTATACATTGTCATTCTCTTCAAACATACCAGAAGAGGGCACTGGATCCCATTACAGATAGTTTTGAGCCACCATGTGGTTGCTTGGAATTGAACTCTGGGCCTCTGGAAGAGCAGTCAGTGCTCTTAACCACTGAGCCATTCCTCCTGCCCTTTTTTTCTTGTTTTTTGAGACAGAGTTTCTCTGGGTAGTCCTGGCTGCCCTGGAACTCTGTAGATCAGACTGGCCTTCAACTCTAAGATCCGCCTGCCTCTGCCCTCCAAGTGCTGGGGTTAAAGGTGTGAGCAACTTCCCAGCTCCCAGGCATTTCTGAATTCAATGAATTGGCAAGCGTAGTCACTACAACATACACACATGTCCAGTGTAGACTTGGTACAGATATACTACACGCATAATCCTAATTAACTGACAATTCCTAGATTTAAAATTAAGTCGCGATAATCTCATTTTACAGTAATAATAATAAAAGGCAGCATGTCCATGCCTCTGTTCAAACATCGCTTGTATGAGTGATTTTAGTTTTTTAAAATCTTAATTGTCTCTGTTGCTCTTGCTACTTCACTCCCAGAGTCAGCATATCTATATCAAGCACACTTTAGTAAATATACCCATTACCTCAACAAGAATACATTTGAGAAAGGGCCACAGAATGAAGGAGGACATAAAGCAGTATTAAGCATCTTGCACTGGGGAAATTATTAAAATCAAGATTAACATTTTGGTGAAAGCCAATGGAAGCAATGGTGTGATTTGGGTTTATTTATATTTTAATAGAATAGTAAAAAGAAAACAACAAGCATTCATTCAGATCATAGAAAAAAAGGCTATTTTTATTATTATTTGCGCTACAAAACTTTATGGTATCATGTAAAACTCCATCTTCCATAGTCTCAGCATCAAACGGGAAAATAACTGTCAAAACTTTTCCTCAAAAATGTTTTCTTATTTATGCCTCCATTTACTTCCCATTGTCTTTATTTCTGTCTGTTCTTAGCCTGTAATGTTGCCTGCTTAATTCTTCCTGCCTTGCGATTTATCTATCTATCTATCTATCTATCTATCTATCTATCTATCTATCTATCTATCTATCTATTTATTTTTATACAGATCCAATGATGAGACACAAGTCCATATCTGCTTAAGTCTCTCCATGTTTACCTGGTCATGTCATGTGCTGGTCATGTTGTTTCCATTCCTCTTAAAACAAAAACAAAACAAACAACAACAACAACAAACCAACTTCTCCTTGGTGAAAATCACTGTCCACAACATTATGAGCAAACTGCTGGCTCTTCACACCAGCTTTTTTCCAAGTGTTTTCTGTTTTGCAGATTTGTCCACTTGTATCTTTTTAGTGCTTCAAGCCCAACTCAATCTGTCTGTTTCTGGAATGTCCTCTCTCCTTACCTCGACTCTGTCAATTCTCCTAAGAGGCATCAAATTGTGATAACATTAGTTAGTCATATAACTCATACAAGGAATGGTATGGATTCTAATTTTGGTAAAAAGAATAATTGCTACATCATCTGTTTGTTTCACCTCAGTCCCAATAACTACTCATATGTGAGTGTTTCGATGTGTTGGATAGTTTAGGTAGGTAGTTAGAGCAATCAAATTGATCATAAAAACCAGTTGTGCTGAAAGATACATTTACTGTTTTGGGCTATCATTTATTTAATCTTTCAATTCATTAATCTAATCTAATGACTGCTGCCAAAAGCAAATAGAACTATAGATTATACCAAACTTAAACTCACTCCTATCTAATAATTCAAATATCATGCACTGGTATCATTCAGTCCTTGTGAGTTCTTATTCATTCCTCTGCTTCCAACTCCCTCTGCCTCAAATGTAACATCTCAAAGGCATACTTGCATAGACATTTGTGTTGCAACTTAGATACCAAGATGTCCAAAGCCATGTACATACATATCAGGTCCCTTCTGGACAGCACCCTGTCACTTCTTTTACACTCCTGCAATCCAAACTGAATGGTTTTCTCTATAACTCTGTAAAAGCAAATCTGTCTGATCTAATTTGATAAGCATTTCTATTCATGTCTTTTGTCTTTGTCTATTCTGCTTGTGTCTCATATGCCAACCTAGTAATCATTCTACAGTTACAGGAAGAGCCAGTTTCTAGTACATCCACATTGAAATGCATCTTCTGTGCTTTGTCTGCTTTACTCCAACTGCACCATGAACTTGTTCCAAGACCTGAGGTATCATGGCATAAGTCCCCAAACTCTAAGCTTGTCAGAGAATAGTACACAAATAGCATCTTTTCATTTGTATTTGCTGTGCTTCCCTACCTTGTGGTGCATGCTCATACAACTTGTAGCCTCCTCGACTTCTATGTGCTTCTGTCTGGCCATCCTATCATTTCTTCATAGAAAGTCATATTTAAACCCTTATTTACATTTTCCAAATTCCCAACATAGCTTAGTTAACATCCATTACAGACAGAATAATGGCATTGTATTACTTTGTGTATGCCTTTCCTCAGAAACTTATCAAAGTTTTTCAGAACTGCAATAGTCTCAGAAGACCTGCCAAACCTCCTGTTCTAGGCTATGTCATTTCCCATGCCAGTCATACCCACCCTAATCCCCTAACCCGGGCTCTTCCTCTCGTTCAAACCCCTATTTAAGGTTTTGTTAACTCCTAAGAAATCTCTCCAGTAAAAACATTTCTATTAGTTATCTGGCCTCTGATCACTCTCGCATTAGGTGCCAACCTTAGATAAAGATCTTCAGATACAAACCAGAGTCCATTCCTTTTGTGAAAGTCCCTTAAGAGAAACTTTACTGATTCACAGCACTCCACCAACTCTACAGATTTTCTGGCCCTTTCCCTAAAACATTCTTTCCAGAAATAAAACAATCTGAATAGTCAGATGCGTGGAATTACAGACTTATCAAAGATTTACTTCACAACTAGCTATAATGTCTGATTTTTACCGAAATGGAAATGATGTCCCCAAATTTATTGAAAAATGCATTGCCAATGAATCATTAATATTCCTTCTGCTTATATACAAGGGCATATCACCATGTTCCTGTTTATTCTCTCTCTCTCTCTCTCTCTTTCTCTCTCTCTCTCTCTCTCTTTCTCTCTCTCTCTCTCTTTCTCTCTCTCTCTCTCTCTCTCTCTCTCTCTCTCTCACACACACACACACACACACACACACATATGCACACACACATGCCTACATTACAGGTGTACAGCTGTTATCTCCCATCCTACCCTAGGTTTCAGAAAGATGGAAACCATAGCTTCTTTTTATTTATTTCTTTTATTTAAGAACAAACAAAATCCAATCAACTTAGTTTCTTCACTATCAGAAAGAGTGAACATTGTCTGACCGAGGGGTTCACTCTTGCTAGTACTCCCTTAAGCTAACTATGGTATCTGTTCCATCATCCTGGCCTTGTTTCTACTGGCATGGAGCTCATTCACTCACGTCACTGGCAGTTATATCCAGGGATTTGTGGTCAGAATGGAGTCTAGTGTGCTGTTTCCTCTCATGATTTTACTCTACATTTCTCTGCCTTTTCCCCTGCCAAGGGGTGACTGGAAGTTTCTTGAACAATTGAAACAATGCTCATGTCTGCTCACTGGAGAGACAGACAATTCAATAAGATCTGTCATTTTAGGATACCATAGATGACTAATCCTGTCCCTTCCTTTCCTGGCTTCAGTGCATGCTTCATGATCAACAATAACTTCTGTAATTACTCTAAAGAGAATAACGTTAGACTTTTCCTCTACTGGGCGCAGAAGGCTGTGTTCTTCTTTGCAGTCCTTAATGACAAAGGGCACAGAAGGCTGTGTTCTCCTTCTTTGTGTTCCTTGACATGTATCTGAATTGCACCTGCCCTGTGCCTGCAGTGAATGAAGATGGTTCAGCCTCATCAGTTTTCCTACAAAAGCATTGGACTTCCTTAATATTAACTCAAGCTATTTTTGAAAGGGAACCAAAAAATAGACTCTCGGTGGGAATGAAGTACACAAGGCTTTCACCTGAGCCTTAGTTGAAGCTACATGATGTTCACCTTGCGTCTCACTACCTGTCTGATGTTTTATAACACCTCCTACTGGGCCAGATGCTTTGATGATTATATCTTAGTTAACAGAACGTATTTTCTAAAGTTAGGTTGCTGTACTTTTGTTTTGTCTCCATGTAAGGAATGAGTATAGGCAAGTTGGTTTTTGTTTGCTTGTTTTTGTTTTACATTGTGTCTTCAAGTTAATTTTAAGAATTTAATATAGATGTCATACCTTAATTCTGTAAATGTCTTGATAAGAAGTGTTTATTTATGAGTGAATATTGATTCCATGAATTATAATATGGAATATAAATAAGTATTTATAACAGTTGCCTAGTTTCTCGTTATAGTGTATAACTGAATTATGGAATAGTGAGGATAATTTTCTTCCTCATCCATGAACATTTCTTGGCTCAGGTGTTTATCCACCAGCAGAGGGCACAATACACATATAGATTTGGGACTTCAAACCTTGAAGGTCGGTTCCTTCCTGGGTTACCTGCAATCCGTTCACTTGCACTCAGATCATTGACAGTGAAACGCAGACTCATTCAGATGACACAACATAAATGTGTTTTATTGCTTTCATTCATCACCTGTAGTAGAGAAGAAATGAACACCATATCTGTTATGATGAAAATGCAACCTTATTCATAATTTCAGGGAAGATAGCCCCATTTTTTTGTAGTTTTATTAACTATAATATCAAGGTGTCTAAAAACTCAACTTATAATCAGGTAAAATTAAAATTCTCATATGTAAACAGTGTATAAATAACATAAATCTAATCTACATGTTATAATTTCGTATCATAACAAACGCACCTTTTCAGATTTTTCTTTGTTCTAGAAATATGTATAAGACTTTACATAGATCATTTATACTCTCTCAAGGGAGTCTGACTTTGTAATTTGTAAATTATTTTTGTTTATTTAAATCAAGAAATCCCTGGGTTTCACAGATATCTTTCATATAATAAAAAATATTATTGTCTTCAATGCTAGCTATCCTTTATTGAAAATTCTCTGGCTGAATCCTCATGGGATACAAAAGAAAATGATTGGGAGTCTCCACTAAAAGCTTGAAGGAGAAAAACAAAATTAGAATGTCACATTTTGATTAAGTCCCGTCACTTCTACATCTTCTATGCATAACCAGATTGTTTACCTTCTGGCCATATACCAACCCCAAATCAGGTGTTCAAACACTTCCTAACACAGTTAGTGTTGGTCTGAGGAAGAGTTCACCCTCACACTCACGCATGCACACACATTTATGTAGCTAGAGAGACAGACAGACACTAGACCATGAATTATCTTCAAAATTCTTATAAAACAAAAGAAACTATAATTTTGGAGATAGTTTAGATATTAAAGAGCTTACTATGCAATTAGAAAGACCCGACTTTGGATCTCCAGTATTCACATAATAAGAAAGCCTGGCAGCTTGTGTCTGTAGTCTCAGCTCTAGAGAGGCAGAGCTACAAGGGTCCTTGAAGTCCACTGACCAGTGAGTGCCATCCGATCAGTAGGCTACAGACTCGACAAGAGACTTTTTCTTGAAAAATTCATGAAGATGCCTGATGTTAACCTGTGGTCTGTAGAAGCATACACACACATGTGCACACGTACACACAAACACACATATGCACACATGAACCACTAACATGTACACTCACACAAACCACATATATGAATGCTCAACTAGCAATGATGCATTACAGATGTCATTATTTGCCTCACTAAATATTGTCATCATTTAATGAGTTAAATAGCATGAAATCAATGGCATTTGATCCTTTTTGTCTGATTCATTTTTTCCTTATCATTTTATACAATGAAATGTAAAGCAAACAGTCATCTGTCCAATTAAGTTTTCTCTATACTTGATTGTTAGAGTAGTTTTCTGTTTATAATACTGTATAAGTTTTCATGGCCATTGGAAAGCAGATCCAGTATTGTTTGTGGATAGTTGATAAACTCTCGTTAACTGTAAAGATAAGACACTAAAAAGACACCAGAAGAGACCACTTTGGATCTTATACTTGCTAGTCAGATTAAAATGTCCTGGTAATAACACAGTAAGTAGTTCAATAAAAAAACACTGAGAGGCCAGGAATAAAAAAATTTTAATTGCTAACAACCCTTCCTTCCTACCCTTCCCCTTTTGGTATTAAAGCAAACAGGGCTCAGTCAGGATTCAGGTTGCTGGGTTCAGATTCAAATTCTGTATCCTCATACTGGAAAATGGAGACCAAAGCTTTCTTAAACTCCCCATGTGTCTCTGTTCCCATCTATAAGTTGAAATAACCAACACACTTATCTTATTGGGTGTCCCAAAGAGAAATTAGCTCAGGTATTGCCATTACAATTAATTTTTTATGTTAAATCTGTTTTTGTTTTCCTACGATGATATCTTAGTGAATGATTTATCTGTCCTAAATCATTTGTGCTTCTGTAGTTGAGCTAACATCTTTATGAACTGTCTTCAGGGACATTTCTTGATTCATCTTTCTCACTGTAATCTTTGTTTGTTTTTGACTTAAGCTTTTCTACTTTGGCTGTCTTTGCTTCCAATAGGTGATGCAATGGGAGAAGGCGTTTTTTTTCTCTCTCTTACCTCAACCTCGCAAACTATGGGAAAGCGTAACACTGACCTACTACTGTACTGACCCCTTCACGCAGTACATATGCCAGCCTTATTCCTTAAGTGCACACATGCCATACCTTATAGAAATTGCACTTCCTAAAGAAAAAGTTGGGGCAGGGGTTGGATATTATCAACAAAAAAGTATGGATGATTTACATTGTCCAAATATATTGGCTATTATCAAAATACATTGAATGAAATTCTCAAAGAATTAATAAAAATAGGTTGGGTTCCTTAGTAACGACAACTGTTTGCTCCACACTGATAGATGACTGTGGCTTCTCATTTCAGTTAGAGTCTTAGGGGATCCAATGCTATAGCTCATCTCCCTTCTACTAGAATACTAACCAGCTCCACTTTCTGCCTTAGGTCCAGTGCTATCACAACCTTCTCATTGTTCTTTTATCTTAACCACTTTCCATTCTTTGGATGTGGTTGAGGCAACATTCTACCTGAAACAACCTGTACACTTTCTACAACTTCAGCAACTATACAATCATGTGTTTTCCTAAAAGTCTGATGAAAGCTAAATCTATAATCTTATAATCAATTATCAAGTTCTCTTGATAAAACAGGTGGAGTGCTTCTTTTTTCTTTATTTTCCCTGACACTTAGAATTATGGTTAACATATATCTGGCAATAAGTACATGCAAGGCACTACGATTGAGTTTGCGAAGGTTAACACATTACATTTTAACAAAATTTTATGAAATAGATATAATTATTATTGCCACCTAATTATTCATAAATAGACAGAGGCAAGAAGAGGTTAAGTAATTTCTCCAACATCACATACCTCAAGTTCATAATATACAATCTGGGACATAAACCCAGTTATCTTGGTCCAGAACTTAAACTCTTAAATTATCCTTACATTTTTTCTCAAACACACACACACACACACACACACACACACACACACACACACATACACACACACACAGAGAGAGAGAGAGATATGCATACGCATACTTAGAGCAAACACATGCCTACTCCAGACATACATATGTGAAAGTAAAGAATAATTTTGTATAAAAACCAAAACCATCATTCATGTCTAAAAAAAAGAGCAAAGTAAACATCGGGGAAATCTTATTCATATTTAAACAAGTGCATAAAGGTATTGGAAGTGAATTACACAAACAGGAAAGGTCTGAAGCATTGCCCAGTAAAGAGCACCATGCACATTAATGAGTAGGAATCAGAAAGACACAGTGAGATGTGGCCTCTGTAGCCCCTGCTCTGTCATCACCTTCCACTCTCACTGCTAGTGACACTTTACATTAATTATAAGATGCTGATAGCAGGTCTAGTTCCCTACAGGGTGCTTTTCCACTTTTCAATACTCCACAACAGGCATGTTTAATCATAGGAGTCCCTGCTTCAGAACCTGAGGTTCTATCAGAGCTCTCATTCTGAAGCTGACAACAATAAATGCCTCATGGCTCATGCTCCACCGGCTCCAAGCATCTTACTCTGCAAACACTCCTATCTGCCTCCACCTTTTTCTTCTTTGTATTCTTCATTCAGCCCTATACAGAGGAGTGGGTGGGGGGTAGAGTTAGCTACAAAACCTATAGGTAGTGAAGCTGACTTTTAAGGACTCCAAGTTTCATTACAAAGGTTAAACTACTGTACATCTTAAAATATATACTATAAGTATCTAACATAATGAAAATTTCATTAGTCAGAAGATGATAAATTTAAGAATTTTGAAAGGTCACTGGTTAAGAACTGGACAGACCACAGATACCTGGATAGTGCAAAGGGACCATAACAGTGGAGGTGAGTTGATGAGCGCCCAATGACAGGAGGAATAGTAAAACACAGTTTTCATGAACGGGAAAGTTGGAGAAACGAATGAGAGATTTTTTTAATGGCTTAATTGAAGTTCCGTTACTTGGGGTGACAATGCTCCTAACAACATCATAGACAATCTAACAAAAATACTCAGTACTGAGCAAAAGAAACGTCCATTTGAGTTGCTGGTCAGGGGAGTCCAAGAGACGCCTCAAACAACACAGACTCTTGTGATCCTTGGCTCCTTCCAGAAATACAAAAGTTAAGAAACCACTTCAGGCACAGGACTTGGAGGCATTGATCTGGACCTGATGAGGAAGCCCCCTCTGTGGGTACTAGCTCTTAGTATCAGCAGTAGTCACACAACCTGCGAGGGAGAGAAGCTATCAGAGTCCTTTCTAAGTTCTATCACATCTCAATTACAGCAAGACTAGCAGAGGAAGATATCCCGAAAGATCTAAGAGTTGCATTGATGTTCTGGGGTGACTAATAGCCAGGTAAGTGTATGTTCTTGTCCTAAAATTTGCAACTCCTCAGGGTTGGTGAGGCCATGTAATCTAGAGGAGAACAAATAATTCTTCTTTGTCACTGCATTCTAAATACTCTTATATCCACAAATAAATGTGGCTTTCATCCCTTATCAAAGAAACTGTGTCATATCCAAAGATCATTAAAGAAATCCACAACTGGCCAGCACAGAAATCAACCGCCTTTAGGTGCTGCCATTAAAATAATGATTGTATGAAGCCTAAGAAGAAAGAAGACCAAAATGTGGATGCTTCAGTGTTTCTTAGAAGGGTGAACAAAATACTCACAAGGAGAAATATTGAGACAAAGTGTGGAGCAGAGACTGAAGGAAAGGCCATCCAGAGACTGCCCCACCTGGGGATACATCCCATATACAGCCACCAAACCCGGACATTCTTGTGGATGCTGGGAAGTGCTTGCTGATGGAAGCATGATAAGCTGTCTCCAGAGAGGCTCAGGCCGAGCCTGACAAATACAGAGGCAAAAGCTCACAACCAACTGTTGGACTGAGTGTGGGGTCCCAGATGGAGGAGTTGGAAAAAGGACTGAAGGAGCTGAGGGGGTTTGCAGCCCCATGGAGGGAGCAACAGTGTCAACTGGCCAGATCCTCTGGAGCTCCCGGAGACTGGACCACCAACCAAAGAACACACGTGGAGGGACCCATGGTGCTGGCTGCATATGTGGCAGAGGAGAGCCTTGTTGGCCATCAGTGGGAGGAGAAGCCCTTGGGCCTGAGGGTGTTAGATGCCCCAGTGTAGGGGAATGCTAGGGAGGGAGGACTAGAGTGGGAGGGTGGGGGAGCATCCTCATAGAGGCAGGGGGAGGAGAACATTTGAAATGTATATAAAGTAAATATCCAAAAATAAAAAAAAAATACAACACAACCTTCTTTTGTGTGTGTGTGTTTTAGAAAAAAAATGTAAGGATAATTTAAAAGTTTAGGTTCTGGACCAAGATACGTGGGTTTAGGTCCCAGCTTCTATATTATGAGTTTGAGGTGTGTGACATTGGAGAAGTTACTTAACCTCTTCTTGCCTCAGATTGCTTATGTATAAAATGGGTGGTAATAATAATTGATTCTATTTCATAAAGTTGTGTTAAAATGTAATATGTTGTATGCAAAGTTCAGAGAACTTCAACAAAAGAAAGGATGAAAAGATTGTAAGAGCCAGAGGACCAGGACTTCAGCTGCAAGATAACCTCTTCTAGGAAAAGGAGGAAAAGGAGGAGGGGAAGGAGGAAGCGGAAGAGAAGGAGGAAAAGAAAGAGAGAAAAAGGAAAAGGAAGAGCGAAAAATCTGAGAGGATTTGAAATTGGAAGGAGAAGGTGGCAAATATGTTCCAGGCAAGCTGTAGAAATTTTAAAGACTTAATGCCATTATCAGATTACTTTTATAAAGGTTTGAACTAGAGCATCATGCAACTGAAAAATCATTTAGTACCCACTTCAGGGTTAAGAGAGCCATGGAATCCTAATGCTATTAGCCATTCATTTATTTATTGTTTTCTGTCTTTCTGTGTGTGAGCTACTTTGTGCTTGTTGCATGTAGGCATGTGGAAATCAGAAGCCAACTTACAGGAGTAGATTCTCTGATCTATGTAAGTCCTGTGTATTTAATTCAAATTGTCAGGTTTAACAGTAAGAACCACTACCCTCTATGCTATGCAGCTGGTCCCACATGTAAACACTGGCTTCTAATAGAGATTTTCATGACCTCAGGTTGAAGGAAGCCACCCATTTACTATTTAATGGAAAATCTATTTTACATTTAGTTTTGGAAAGCACAACTCTTTGAGTTTTGTTTGTTTAGGGGAAGTGTGATTACAGATTAATTTACATAGTTTTTCCTTTCACAAGAATGAGACCTAAATAGGTATGTAGAATTTGTCCCACAAATAACATTACTTATGCTCTTTCGCCTGACATCAAAGACACATACATTACAACATTTACTTGGAATGTTGGGATAAGCTGGAAAAGTTTTGGTATACTCCTTAAGTGTTAAATAAGTATTAATATAGTAACACACTGAGTATGAGCGTTAAGTAAGTACGAATACATACTATATCACAAGACCATAGGGTAAATACAAAAGATAGGCAACAATTATTAAGCAACATTCCCTCCAATATGAATGTACTTGAATTTGTAACTTTTACATCAAGTATTTCAAGATAACAGAAAAGTTCTAAAGTAAATAACACACACATTCACACCCCCCCACACACATACATAAAACTAGACCCATGGTCCTATAGCCAGACAGAATGGCACTGTCAAAGTCATATCTCTAACCATAACACATGTGAACTGGTATTCGATAGTGTAGCTCAGTACTGTATCGCCCGGACTGGCTTCCTTGCTCCCACTTCCCTGTTGGAAGGTTATATTATATATTTGTCTCCATCAGCACTGAAAACATCAATTCTCCATTCATTCAGTGGACTCCATTACTCATAATAAGTAAAATTCTACAAGTAGATTTCTTTCTTGGCCATGCTCAGTAAGTGGGGCAATTTCTTGATAGATATGCTTTTCACAAGAAAAGTGCTTGATACAACAGAGAATGCACTGTATGGTCCCCTGATAAGTGTAGTCATCAAATGCTATTGGAGTCAGTGATCTGCCAGAGGGGTAAGGTGAGAGATACTTTGAGAATTTGATGAGAAACTTGCCTCTTAAAGTGAGCTCCGTTTAAACTAGGTACTACTTAGACGTTGTTGGCAGTGCAGGTGTTCAGTTCTCACACCCAGTGGCGTTTAGACAAGACTCTCTTACAACCAAAGTTTGAGAAACTCTGTTTTAAAGTACTGATTAGAAGAAATGAATAGATATTTGTAGAATCTTATGTTTGGTGCAGAAGCAGAGTGTAGAATTGAATGCATGTTTCAATGTTTTGTGTTACTTTAAAGGGATTCAACACACATACACACACAGAGTTATTTACTTGAAAATAACATGAAAAAATGGTGGCTTTTAAAATTTACAACTTGGCATGGTGATGCTACTTCATAGTTCTGAAAGAGTGATATGAATAGCCAAGTCATTACTAATTGTTTTGACTAATCGTTCTCAAAATAGTTACTTCTATAAAACATCTATTAGCCTACCATCTCTGCTTTGTGGCACACTTCTGCATATAATATATACATTAAGTACACATAGCTTATAGTCTGTAATGTGCACACATTACCCAGACTACCTCAATGTCAAAAATGTTTATTAAACACATTTTTCATTTTCTTACTAACACAATTTGTCAATTCTTTTTTTACACGCCCTTCAGTCCAGCTTTTTCATTCTCATGTCTTCCGTTTCCAAACTGCCCCATGACGACTGTTCCAGTAACTGGAAAACCAAGTGTCTGCATGGGCACTCTACTTCAGTAGTCTTTCAGGATTCCCAAGGTCAACTGAAGTTAAGGAAAACCGTAGTGTCTTACTTTGTGTAGTTGAACCTAAACACCCTCCTGTTGCTTTTACTTTTTTGATGGCATGCCTGAAAATGTGCATTAATTAATCAGTATAAGCTCAAAATTAGTTATAACCCTGGATATTTAGTTAATTCTGTTAGCTCTCCATGTCTTGCATATTAGCTAGATAGTCATTGTAGGTATAATGTTTATCTAGGATCAGGCACGATTATGCTGCAGAAACTATCTAAAATTCACAAAGGCATATCGGGGTATGTTTATTTTTTATTGAGTGTTTATGTCTGTTACAGATCACCAGTAAGGTCTATCACAGTCATCATTCAAGGGCTCAAGCACGGAGAGGTTTTGTTTTCTGTTTTCATTACCCTCTGCCATGGAAAGGGAGAGGATTGGAAAGAGCCATAAAGTAACTCTAAAGCTAAGCCTATTGCATATGCCACTTCTCCCACATTTTATGGTCCAAATCAAGCCATAAGAGGTTATTTGACTTTAGAGGGACAAAGGAAGTACAGTCCAGCCATATAACGAAACGGGTAGAACTATGTTTGAGTAGCCATAATGCTTTAAGCCTAAGAATAAGCCAGATGATATGAACAACAGCCTTTTTTAAAATCCCAAGACCTTAGGAACTAGCTGTAGAATAAGACATACCTGTCAACATTCTACAGACAGAGCTGAGTACCAAATGCAGGGTGTTCTAAGATTTAAGTGTGTGGTGTTGAGAAAAAGTATTTAAGACATTTAGCAACAGTAGAAATAGACAACTAGGATTTACATCTTGTAGAGGTTCTTCAATGTTAGACCAAGATGCTTGTACATGAGTCTTCATATTATCTACCTGAAGAGGTTCTTCAATGTTAGACCAAGATGCTTGTACATGAGTCTTCATATTATCTACCTGAAGAGGTTCTTCAATGTTAGACCAAGATGCTTGTACATGAGTCTTCATATTATCTACCCGAGTCATATTCACCTTAGATGATCCTTCCTGCTTTGCAGTGCGTACCCGCCACATTAAAACATGAATGATATGCTCCTGCAGGGCAGACACATAGAATAGAAGCACAGGAAACATTTGGGATTATCAGAGATCAGGGTTAAGCTATAGGAATTTGGGAAGAAAAACATGGATGAAATTAATCTTGTGCTGAACATTTGTAGGCCATCAGAAATAAAGAAGGGGAAAGAAAACCTCTTATTTTCAAGACAACATACAAATGGCATAATTTACTCAGACTCATAGAAAACAGGCTTCTTTCATAAGTGAAAGGGAGGAACAGGAATGGTGGGGAGAAGAGAGGTCTGAATTTTAGGAATCCTGAAATCTAGTGGAAGAGAAGCCATAGTTACATGGTACTGAAAAAAAGTCATACAGTTTTTCAAGATATCAAATCCCATTTTTGAAAATAAAACTTCAGTATTTATAGTGAAATATAATGTATAATATACCAGATCTCTTTAAGCTTAAAGGGTTAATATTTTTCTTTTTCTTTAACCAATACTTGGTAGTAAATCAAAGCAGTTATACTGAAAGACCATCTTATTATTTATTTATCTTATCTATTTCTCAGATAATTGGTCAAAAGACAATTCCTAATGCAAAATAGTTAATGATGTGAAACCTTTACTGTCCATTTCTAGTCCCTTGAAGGCCTCAGAACATTCTGTCCACCATCACTGCTATCTTGGTTTATGACTTAAGGAGCTTACAGAAGGCAAGCCACCTGTCTCTAGTACAGATGGAAAGGTTTCACCTGTTAAATAGCTCTGCCATACAAAGACCATATAAAAGAAGGATACATTAAAGCATAGTGAGTTCCACTTTCTACTACATTATCTTTGCCAATTGCACCTTGCTAGTATATGTATCCTATGACTTTATTGTAACCTGTTTCAGGTAGTTTTGTATATAGTCTAACATTCGTAATAAATTTAGATTAGCATTTAATGTCCTATAGTTTTCTGTGAGACTATGCCAGTTAGTCCACATTAAAGGCAAAGGCAAATTCCAGAGAAAGGATAAGAAAGGCTTTGTGTTGGGTTTCAATGTAAATTCATTGGCTCCCCACTCTGCCACTTCCTTCTTGTTTAGACAAAAGTATTGAGAGAAATACTTTCATCAGCTAGTGATTCAAATGTACCCAGAACAGATCAAGAATTTCTACAGTAAGATATATTGAGCTTAGATTTTTCTATCAGTTGCTTTTTCTAAACATAATTTTGAATTATCTCAGTAAAAATGAAGTCATTATTCATAAAATACCTCATGCTGCAGGGTGCTCTATCTTGTGTTTAAGGTAAGTTCAGATAGAATAACATTGATGAGGATTTTACTATTACGCACCTCATGTGACTCGTGTTTTGTAAACAGAAGTCTGGACTTCAAGGAAAAGAAACACATTCCTTTTTCTGCAGATCTTTTATAATTAGCTAAATACAGTTATTAAAATGACTTAGATTCACTTTCAACTTAGCTTCATTACCAGTGTACTTCATCTATGATCCATCTTCCTGTGTGACATTCTAAAACAGATTCAAAATTAAATCCTTTTTGCAAAATTGGATTAGTTTGATTCATTGTGACTAGCCTAATTAGTCTGTAAGGAATTAGAGGCATGATTGAGTTGAAGATTCCTTGAGCCATTTGGAGGAACGTAAATAAATATGTCAAAAAAAATTGGACTGATGTGTACAAACACACACACACACACACACACACACACACACACACACACTCTAAATAGCAACCAGAATCACCTAACAATGCTCCATTATTCATCAGCTTCCAATAGGATTTAGAATGAAATTTCAGTTTGTTGTATTTTCCTCTAACCAGTCGTTACCTGTTTCTATGGAGGATCATTCCTGAACTTCTACTGCAGTCTCCTATTTCCCCTCCTCTCAACTGAAAGCCCTTTTCCCTGGCAGATCTTCCTCCTCATCCAACGCAGTGTGCTGAGACCATTTCTATCTTCTCTAGAATCTTATTCTAACTGGAGCATACACTGTGTCAAATTATGAGCACAAATCCTATGCCTCATGTGTTCACCGCTGCCCCAGCCCATCACACAGTAGTGGCATGTCTTTCCAGTTCCCCTTGGACTCAAAGCATCTAAAGGACAGACATGCTGTTCATTTTGGACCTTCAATGGCTAACCATACGACACCTGCAAGGTCTTATCAGTTCTTCAGGAATACACATTAAATGTGTACATGGGTCATCAACTGAATAACAAATTAATAATCTAAAAATAGAAATATAGAAAATTGGTCAAGTAAAATTCAAAATCAAAGAACTTTAATTGACCTTTGTCTTGTGCTTATCCACATTACCAATTATTTAAAATGCAGCTTTTAATATATCAGGTTAGTGACATGTGCTGTTATGAAGCATGCTGCATGATTTAATTCTGCTTGCTCGTATGATCATAAGTCAACAAGGAACTTGGAGGTATAAAAAGTCCCATAAGAGGCAATGCTTGACATCTGTTCAAATTGGCAGATATAGAGAAATGGGAACAAGCAATCTCTAAAGACTCTATTGTCAAATCAGAAATCACATCTTCAAACAAAAAGAATGTCTCTTTTTCCATTCACATAAATAGCAAGATTTCCATTGTTTATTCTTTTATCACAAAATTCTGAAAACAAAAGAGCAATTCTCAAATTCATTTGGAACAACAAAAAACCCAGGATAGCAAAAGCTATCCTTAACAACAAAAGAACTTCTGGGGGAATCAGCATCCCTGATCTCAAGCTGTACTACAGAGCAGTTGTGATAAAAACTGCATGGT
>CM052716.1:29297400-29322407 GCA_028551405.1 Uromys caudimaculatus | reverse complement strand
AGGTGGAATCTCAGACTTGTTTTGATTTGCATTTCCCTGATGACTAGGGATGTTGAGCATTTCTTTAGGTGCTTCTCAGCCCTGCGAATTTCCTCAGTTGAGAATTCTCTGCTTAACTCTGTTCCCCATTTTTTGATGGGGTTATTTGGTTTTTTGGAGTCTAACTTCTTGAGTTCTTTGTATATATTGGATATTAGCCTCTATTTTTTATTCAAATCTTTTGTTCAGTTTTGAATGGATGAATCCTTCCTATATTACTTGGGCTCCTCCTGTTCTTTGGATACTAATATTTCACAAAATGAATAATTTAAAATACCTTCTATAGTTTCACAGGGACTCTTCACTTTGTTGATGCTTCTCTTGAAGTATAGAAGCTTTTTTATTTAATTTTAAAATTACATATATATGTACATGTTATATATATTTTATATATATATATATAATATATATATATATAAATGTTTATGGGTAAATGCATGTATATATGTATGTGAGTATCTCCAGAGGATATAGATTGAATCCCTGGAATAAAAATTATAAAACCATGTGAGCTGCTTGGTGTGGGCAGTAGTAAACCCACGTTCCCTGGAAGAGCCTTATGTGCTCTTAAGAACTGAGCCATCTCTCTGGGCCCTGCACAAGCCTTTCAACTTATTCTCAGTCTTGACTTTGACTTTTGCTGCCTGTAATTTTGAGTCATAACCAAAGCCTGTTTCTACATACCACTCCTTTTCAGTATTTCACAAGTCTCCTTTCTCTAGTTAATGAAAAGTTATGCTCTCTCAGGGATATCAGTGATGTTTGCTTCCTTTTTTGGTGTTCTTTGCAGCCTGTAGTTGATATTTCTGCATCTAGGGCAGAAGTTCAATTTCATGGACCCAACCCCATCACAGGGTAGACTTTTTTAACCTTTAGAAAGGTGTTAGGATAACGATGTGTTAGTTTTCATTTTGAACTCAGTAGTGTTGCCTCTGTGTAGTTTCTTCTGCTGTAATCTTGTCAGCATTCATGGCTTAGGTTACAAGTGTTTATAAATTCACTGGTGTGGTGTACTTTCATATAGGGTAAAGTTTCAGATTGTAACAAGTGGTACCTACAAGTATTGTGTGTTGATGGCTACAGGATAGGCTTTGACGTGAGCAGGATCAGAGTCTTACTAGATGTCAAGGCAAGGTCAAGTCTGTGGAGACACTGGAGACTCTCTGGCTGCACATGTCCTATCTAGAAGACACAGCATTCACGAATTCATTATTAGGTTAGTCTCAGCTACACAGGGCATCCTGGCTAGCTGTGAAGTAAGGAAAAGGAATTCAAAATAATTATTCAAAGAATCCCAGCAAGATATGATACTACAGATAACTGATTCAATAAAATCAGAAAAAAATACAATTCAAATGAGAAATTCAGCAAAAGCTAACTATTAAAGGAGAACAAAACAGAATTATGTTATTGAAAACTCAGTGGCCAACTTATTGTATTTATAGAGTGACTTTAAAAGACTAAATTGAGAAGGACAACCCATGGACTCAAAAGGGAGAGAAGGAACACGGACACGTGAGTCAGCCTACTGTGTAACACTTTCCAAGGACTAGACTAATGCCTGACTGCTTGTTAGATTAGGGTGAGTGATAGATACATCCGTGCCAGGGCTATGTTAGCTTGGGCATAAAGCACAGGATAGTGACTTATTTTGTTAGGGCTTGGCTCTGAGCAGCCAGCTTTCTGCCTTTGCATCCACCTACATGAAATTGTAGAATCCTAGGAGAATCTTAGCAACACAGAACTATATCTACTGTCCCCATAGCAGTGCTTATTCTATCTGTATTCTTGAGTTTTTGGTGGTCTCAGATAAAACTCTAATAGTTTATCTATTGTGGAATGGGTTCGTGTGTGGGTTCTTATTAAGAAGAGATGCAGATGTGTGAACTCTGAGAAGTGTACCAAACTAAATTTGGAGCGTGTCAGGTGTGTGGGAGTCTCCTAATGTGGTTCAGAACAGCAGAAATGGAAATGATGGGATATTCCAAGTTATATTTCCTCTAACAGTGAAATCCTATCTATGCTCTGAGCAGAGTTGGATTAATGACACAGTATGAGACAGATCTAATGCATCGTATGTATGTATGTATGTATGTATGTATGTATGTATGTATGTATGTATGTGCTTCAGTTTTCCATATAGACCTCACCACTAATCTGGCATGCTTTGTTGTACTTCTTCATTCACAAGAATTAGAGTAAAGTTCTCTGTTGTATCTTTCATGGTGGACAATATTAGTCAACAATAAAAACAATAGTATCAGAATGTGATAGCTACACTTACAAACTATATCTGCTGAAATGTCAACAAAAAAGGCTCAGATATATTAATTATGACATAAAGCAAAGTGTCAAAGGCAGAATCTAGCTTGTTATTGTCTCATAGATCATCTCCTGAAGCTAGGCAGAAAACTGAGCAAGAGATGAGACATAGCACTTGGTTATAGGAGTGCCAAACTATTTCTTATGCTAATCATAGACTTGATCAGGAAAAATGAGGAGTATGAAGTTGAGATACAATTAATAACCATAAATTCTTTGAGCCTTTGAGTATTCCTCTGAAAGTGTGTTGTAAATATGTCATTTTCTTATAAAGTATTCAGAGTCTTTGAATAAGAATTATGGCAGATAAGACACTTCTAGAAATACCTCCACTCACACTCTCATGCCCAGTGGAGCCATAAGTACCATTAAATCTTATAATAAACCTGATTGTGAATGACAAGAATCAGACACCAAAAAAATTGTAAACTATAGTGGAATAGCAGGACACTCAGTGTTCAGCACCTCAGTTATATAAGGTATTTTTGAAGTATAAATTAGACCATTTGCCTTTACTTTAATAGAATTTTGTCTCATTATCAACTTCAAAGTGTTTTAGTTTCCACTCATGGACATAATAAATTAAATGTACCAACTTATTTTTAAGGTCTTACCAAAATAGATTTTTATGTCTATGTTTTAGAGTTATATCATATTTCATATTTCTTAAACTTTTTCATTGCCCATTAGCATAAATTGCTTTATTCAATTGAATTACAGCAGATGGCATTTTTCTGAATATGCTCTTTCATACTCTGATATTACTATAATAATGTGAAATTATTTTAATCGTATCAAATTTGAAATTTGAGTTTGTAATTTATCCAGGGTTATAAAATTATTTCAGTTGTTTTTTACTCCAGTAATAGGATAACATAGGTTTTAAAGAAGGAAACTGAAGATAATGAACTTTTAATGAGATATTTCAAAACCTACCTGAGAAAGAAATAATTTCATGCATTTAATTATTCAGGAATTTTTTCTCTCAAAAGTTTAGTGCTTTGTCTTCTGTGTAGTTTTACAAGGTAGTATCAGGACACCCATTGATACAGACAGTTGTGATTTGACTGTTCAGAGTCAAAGCCTCACTCCAAACACCACTACCTTCTGCTGTATGATGGCACCTGCAGTGTTTGCTTGTTGCATTTGGTGGTGCTCCTGGTCATTTGCTCTCCAGCACCACACAGCATGTTGTGCTCACACCCACAGGTCTACTTTATCCATCCCTCCTTATACATGAAACTGAAAGCCTTAACTCAGGAAGAAACAGAGAACATAAAAGGAATAGAATGAATAGCAGAAATCTTTCATGTATGTATGTATGTATGTATGTATGTGTGTGTGTGTGTGTGTGTGTGTGTGTGTATTCATTCATTCCAGCTCATAGAAATTTTATTTCCCCATTCTAATGTGTCTTCTGTGACCAAAGAATCACTTCCAGCTTATTTTGGGACGCTGAATCTGAGGGACCCTTTGGTTTCTCAGTGTTCCATGTGAGCATTTCTTGTGCAGGTTCTTCATGGGTAGTATATGCTGCTCAACACTTGAGGTGATCGCAAACATATATTTTGACTTGTGAACTCTTACTTAGAAATCAAACTCTAGAGGCATTGATAATATACATCATTATTTTACAGCTTTATTTTTTCATGATATTTTACATTCTTCTGCAACAATACTTTAAAGTGAAAAAGTTAGTCAAAGAATCAGGGAATATGATTTTTAATTAACAAATTACTTTCATTCTCTTTGAAATGACTTAGCGATCTCCCCACTGGCATTATCTTCTTTTCTATCCTTTAGCAGTAAAGTGTTCAGGTTTAACTAGAAATTTAAGGTGTACGTTTAGCACAAAAAGTCATTTCCTGAGACAAACACTGTTCATAACAATGCTTTTGTAACTATGCTTATTTATCACATAATTACAGTGAAGAATACTTTCATAAATCTACAATGGGTCATACTACTTATTTCGATGATGTTTAAAGAGGAATTTGGTATTCTTCTACAAGAACATGTTCTAACCAACCCAATATTTACTTGTGTCAGCAATCACAGACACTACTGGACAGTTTTCCATTGTGTGGTTTAATCTCCCTTTTGATAAAGCAGAATTCTAGTGAGATAAATTAAGCAAACATGTGGTGTTTAGGGAGATAATTCTCTTTTAAGTAGGAACAATATGATTACTTAAACACACTTTATCATTTTAATGGAAAAAAACAAGTTTTTTGTCTTACTTTGCTCAGAGCATAAAGAACTTTCTTATTATAGCCAAAATAGCCTGGGAAACAAACAAAAGACTCTGAGCTACGTGAAGCACATTTGGTAGCAAAAGTAGTTAAGGCGGGATCTCCATGAGCAGGCAGTCCACAGGAATCATTAAGGGCTTTAAGAACTGCTGCTTAGGGACACATTCTCTATGTCAATCATTGTGCTAGTTTATGTCGTATCCCTTAAGCAACTCTGAGTGATGGTTATCATTTACCTCAAGTAACAGCAGGATGGAAGAGACACTAAGTAATTGTCTTTATCTTAAGTAACTCGCATTGAAGATTACAAAAGCAAATGTAAAAACTGATTTGTTTTTGATAGTGTAGCTTCAGGAGTTGTAAACCTTTTCATCCCATTTAAAATAGCTTTTCTTTGATTATTATATTTGCTGCTAATCTTTCATTGGTGTCCGTGGGAGTGTTTAACATGCACTTGACACTCCTTGTAAATGTTCATAATAAGAGGAAAATAGACTATTACATTTTTATAAGCTTATATGAACTTACAAGTGTTTCAACATCAGCTTACTTCCCCCAGGCAAGTGACTCTTCTGCAAATCTGTGTCTCCACCTAGTCTACACTTGAATTATGAAACTGACAACAGTTAAGGTCTACCAAGAACTTCAAAGGAAGCTAAGGTTAACATAGGTCAGTGCCTCCTGTATGCAGTGTCTGATGGCTATCTGGTTATTGTGATTTTTCCCTCTAGCTCTCAAATATGCCAACACACACACACACACACACACACACACACACACACACACAACACAGCCCAGAGACATACAAAGGGAGATGAAATTCATGTTGTTTGCAGGAAAATATTTGGGCCTGGAGAAAAGACATAAAAGCAAATGAGTGATTATTACACAGAAAGGAATGGACAAACTTAGCTAACGTGTGTGTGTGTGTGTGTGTATGTGTGTGTGTGTGTGTGTGTGTGTGTGTGTGTGTGTGTGTTGGGAATACACAAAGTACTACTTATTTATATGAAAATATAATGGCACCATTATTTTGTAGAACTAATATATACTCATGAATAGACAAAATGCAAAGAACATACATGGTAAGTGGATATTAGGAAGAAAGCTCAGAACACCCATGATACAACCCACAAACCATATGAAGGTCAAGAAGAAGGGAGACCAAAGTGTGGGTGCCTCAGTCCTACTTAGAAGGGGGAACAAAATAATCATGGGAGGTAGAGGGTGGGTGGGACTTGGGAGGAAGAAAGGAGGGGGAGAGGAAAAAGGGGGACAGGATCAGGTGGGGGAGGAGAAGGGGGAGATTTACAGAAGGTCAGGAAATTGAACAGAGTTGTGTAGCAATACGGTATGTGGAACTGGGGGTGGCCAACAGAAAAGTCTCAGACGCCAGGAAAGCAAGAGGCTCCCAGGACCCAACGGGGATGACATTAGCTTAAATACCCAACAAAGGGGAGAGAGAACCTGTAGAGACCATATCCGGAGGTTAGGTACAGCCCTGGTTGAGGGATTGGGCCACCTACCCTTCTCAAAATTTCAACCCAGAATCGTTCCTGTCTAAAGGAAATGCGGGGACAAAGAGTGCGGCGGAGACTGAAGGGAAAGGCCATCCGGAGACTGCCCCACCTGGGGATACATCCTCTATGCAGTCACCAAACCCAGACACTATTGCTGATGCCAAGAAGAGCTTGCTGACAGAAGCCTGATATGGATGTCTCCTCAGTACCTCAGCCAGAGCCTTACTGATACAGATGCAGATGCTTGCAGCCAACCATCGGACTAAACAGGTGGACCCCAATAGAGGAGTTAGGGGAAGGACTGAAGGAGCTGAAAGGGTTTGAAACCCCACAGGAAGAACAACAATATCAACCAAGCAGACACCCCATAGCTCCCAGGGACTAAACCACCAACCAAAAAAAAAAAAAATACATGGAGGGACCCAATGGTTTTAGTTGCATATATAGCAGAGGATGGCTTTATCTGGCAACAAAGGAAGAAGAGGCCCTTGGTCTTGTGAAGGCTCGATGCCCCAGGAAAGGGGAATGCTAGGGCAGTAGGGCAGGTGTGGGTGTGTGGGTGGGGGAGCACCCTCGTGGAGGCAGGGGGAGGGGGATAACATTTGAAATGTAAATAAACAAAATAACCAATAAAATTTTTTAAAAAAATGTAAAAAGCAGGAAAAAAAAGAAATAAAGATGTAGAAATGAGGAAATACTATCTCACTTGAGTCTTCTGATTGTCTGTAAAGGGGCAAAAACACACCCAAATTCATTGGCTTAAAATCAAACATTGTTGCAATGTGTTGTGGTTCTCTGGGTTGACTAATCCCAGATGAGTAGTTCTCTCTTAACTTCTCTGTGCAGTTCTCATCAGATAGAAGCAAAAGCTGTGTTCCCCAGAGTTCTCAACTGGTTTGGACATCCTAGGGAAGCTCACTCCCACTTCTAGAACTCTACTGCGGCTGATTCAGAAACCAGAACATAATAGCTTTGAGATGAGGCTAAGTCTCCTGAGAGACTTAGCAAACATTCCAAGACACACAGACAAATGCAACAAGACAGCTTCAACTCACCCCTTAAAGTCTCTAGGTATTCTGCCCATGGAGCTACTCAAGCAAGGGAGGACAAGGGGGTGAGATTCTGCCTTTCATTTGCAGTGGCAATAATGCAGCAGTCTCTGATTTGTAAAATTAAATATGCAAGAAGCTTTCTTCAGGGATTTGTTTGAAAAACCATTGTCTCAAGAAATTACTTTGCCATTAGACTTTTTTTTTCACATAGATAACTTTTGTTGGAATGATATTTATAACATTGTGAATAATTATTGTATTCTTTGTAACAGAAACAATATTTGAAATATCTGTAATCCTCACATTATCAGGAAGTAAAACACTGAGACATACATAATAAGAACAAAATTCAAAGTGATTAGAAAGAGCCCTGTGAGGTCATGCTACTGCCGCTAAAACTGTGTCAAAGACACTAGGATGATTGCTTTCTCCAGAGTCACTCACTCACTCACTCACAGGAAACTGGGTGATATTTATTCTGTTGTTGTTAACACAGTTACGTAACTAAAATTCTATTTTTACAATTGTGAGGAAATGAAAACTTAGATTAATTACCCAACGTCAAAACAATAACAAAAACGGGCTGAACCCAATTTATTATTCTAGAAATAAACCGCAACATTAAGCATGAATCTGGACACTTCTGTTTTGAACAAAGTTTGTGTCAGAGGCTGCCTTGTATAGTAATAACATAACTAAGGCTTTTATATCTATATACACTTTGAGTTCTTTCTACATTTATTCTTTGATATTTCATATATGTGTTTATGGTATTCAACCCCTCCCTGACCTCTTATTACCTGTTCTTATCACACTATCACTTCTGATCAGCTTCTTCCTCTTCTCCAAAATTTCCCCTCTAATGTTCAGTGTGTGTGTGTGTGTGTGTGTGTGTGTGTGTGTGTGTGTGTCTAATCCATTGAGCTTAGTTAGGGTTGTCTGTATGACTGCCAAAAGAGTGTTATTTACTAGACATTGACAGTTAATCAGTGGCAACATTACAGGGAAGAATGGATCCTCTTTCCCCCTGCAAACACAACTTCCACAAGCTTGTCAGTGAGCCCTCCCTCCAGGGTGAGCGAGTATTGTATAGGTACCTGTGGCTTCTGTGACTTCATGAATCCAACAGCCATGTTGTATCTAGAAAATGGAGTCTCCCAGCATTCCAACCACCCTCTACGGCTCTTACCTTCTCTCTACCATGCATTTGTGGTTCTTCTTATATCCAATAGATTCAATGAGCTCATCAGCTATTTGACTGTTCCTTTGTATAGATTTTGGAACATTAAAAATGGTTACATACATCTTAAACCCTCTAGAGACTTGAGGCTCTAGGCAGTGGGGAGGTCTGGTGGGGTGGGGGCGGGGTGGGGTGTGTAGGAAGAAGTTATGGGATGGGGAGTGGTTGGGAGGAGCAGACTGGGAGGGGGATGAAGTCTGAACTGTCAAAGAGGATTAAAGAATAAAAAATAAATACATTAAAAAATGGTTACATAGAAAAAAGGCCAATTGCCGAGTATATCATTTTTGAGATGAAGTTATTTATAGCCTAAGCTCTTTGCATCTTTTTTTATATATTTTAAAATCATTTGCATTGACACAAATGGCATGAACTTATTTTTATTTTTTAATGTATCACAAATATTTTGTCATATTATCATAACGTTTAAAAAATATTTGTATTAAGGAACATTTGAAATAGATAGATAGATAGATAGATAGATAGATAGATAGATAGATAGATAGATAGAGAATGAATTCTATGTGTCCATTAAACAAGTCAACAAGATGAACCTCTCTTCTGTGACAATTCTCACTTCTCTTTATTCCAATTGTTTTATCACTTCATCTAAATGCTGTCAACATTTGAACATTTTTCAGGTTCATGATAGACAGACTTCACTTCTGTAAAGAGTCCGGCTATATGAGAGCTTGTCCAGCAAGCTCTACTGGAACTTCCATACTGTTTCATTGCAACGTGTAGAGAGAACCCAGCTAGGGCTCCATCAGAACGCTGGTACACTTCCTGCATTTAATGTTCTGTCTGCTGAGTTCTCAGCAAGATCCTCCAAATGCAGGGGCCACAGCAGAAGGAGGAAACCCAAAGGCATGCTCAGTGCAATGAAAGAGTAAAACTGCATTTGAAACCAAACAATTCACAACAGCTCAGCATGCTCCAAATTTGCTTGCTTCTCAGTATTTAGGGACTTCACCTTTGCCCAGGTGGGCATTTATCAAGTTGATTTATGCTTTCTGTCTAAGCAATATAGCTAGTGAGAAATGACTGCCCTCCAAATACTGCCTCAGAGGCTCTCCTTCAATTCTCTTAATAATACATTGGGAAATAAAACTACTAAAAAGTAATCAGAAAAAGAGTCAGGGACTATTTATGAGCTAAATGGATGCCTTGGAGCAACTTGTAAGCAGGGGTACCTGCTTCTGTGACCATAGGCAAGCAAGTCAACGATTCCATTCAAAAATCAATTTCTCCAAGGTTTGTAGGTATGCTGATTCAGGTCCCCTGGACCTGGATCTACTTGAAGACTTTAGATCTTATGTGTAAATTTCCATGATCTAAGAAAAGATTTCACTCTGAACCAGCTGTGTGCTCCATACATTAGGTTTTTTGCATAAATTACTTTTATACAATAATTCACATTCCACTTAAATCTCATTCTCTGCCTGCTGGCTATTGAGTTTGGGAATTTTTAGACTCTGATCCTCTTATTCACTACACTATTTGGCTTCTGTGGTTTCTATTAAAGAATAGAATTTATTCTTAATTTATGGCAGGCCTACTTTGTGGTAAGCAAGTTTCATTTACTATACCAAATTTCTTCTTACCACTGCAGGAGGTAGAGAGGAGTACTTTTTGTAATCAATGTATTAACTGAGATCAGAAGCTCAAGAGAATACTTTAGTGACCATCCAGGAAGATTCCCCATCCTGAGAGAGCACAACGCATTCCTTTCTTGACTATTTTCAGAATAGGTGAGATAAATACTTTTCTCTAATAACACCCGAGTCCTTAGGCCATTGTTTTAGTTATCTAATTGATCTGAAGGAGAACTCTATTATTCAACTAAGGCACACAAAACTGATTTTATTTACAGGCACACAAAATTGAATGTATGAGAGCCTTTAATTGACTGTGTAGCACAATATGAAAAGAGTGCTTTCCTGATCTCCAGTACACTTCAATGATGTGGTATCGCCACTGGCTCAGGGGAGCTGCTTCCTGTAAATTCTGTTGGTTAATCGCTTGTATTATTGTAAATTACTTGAAACTGAAGCAGCTTCACAACCTTTTTAAGAGACAGACACGATTTCAGCGATTAGCATTCTCGGAAAACATTGTCCGTTAGTAAGGAAGCATGAAAACAGGGTGTGGAATCTACTCCTTTATATGGTTCTTATCAGATATGTTTTAAGCTGTTTATCAAATGGTACTTGCCATCAAGCTGAATGAACTGAGTTTAATCCTTGGGAAAGCACACACACAAGCAATAAGTTAATGGCCCTGAACACATCTACATGCAATAGCATTATACAGACTGATCAGGTAAGTGGCATTTATATATTATAATAAATACTGTATATTATAAATACATATACATCACATATAATACATATATCACAATTAATTTTTTAAAATGCCATGAATTTGAAAGAGAGCAGGGAGCCATTTGCCAAATTGTTTGAAGAGAGGGAGGGGAAGATGGAAATTATGCATTTATATTATATTCTCAACAAAATAAAAGAAAAAGTAATCCTTTCCACTTTTTTCTTGAATTTCTGTGTTGGATTCACACTCTTGCTGAAATTCCTTTTATCTGCTGATTCTTCTCATGACTTTTTGTGTATCAAAGACCTTCCATCTCTGTGTGTCAGAAACTTCTGCTTTTTTTGTTGTTATTGTTGTTCAGTTTGACTTTCAATCCACTTAGCCTTCATGATAAATTTTGAGAAGTTTCCTGTCAGTTGAAATTTTTCTAAAGATAGAATCATTCAAGTCTGGGGGTATCTCAGTGGTTCATCACTTGGTTAAAATGTGTGAGGCCCTCACCTGCATCCCTAGCATCACACACACACACACACACACACACACACACACACACACACACACACACACGCACACACATAGTGGGGGATGAGGGTAAACAAAATGCATTATAGACACATATAAATTTCCCAAAGGACAAATTTAATTGAGAAAATAATTGATGAAATTTTCCTATTTTATTCTTTACGTAAAAAGTTTTCATTTATTATTTTAGCATGAGTGAATGTATGCAGGCATTTGTTGCCCATGTGTGCATGTGGAGGTTAGAGGACCACTCTTCAGAGTGGACTCTCTGCTTCCCTTTCAGGATCTAGATGGAACAGAGCATGAGCTGAGGCTGGAGACCCATTGAGTCACCTCATAGTCCCTTCTACTCTTCTTTTTGTTGTCTTTGATGCTAGAGAGTTGGTTTTGGGTTTTTTTGTTTGTTTGTTTGTTTTTTTTTGTTTTTGTTTTTGGTCTGTTTGTTTTATTTTATTCTAAAGTGTCATTACAATGTGCTTAGTGAAGACTTATTTATGTTTTTGTATTCAACATTCACTTTTGCTTTCTAAAGAAACATCTTTTTAATTCTGAAACTGTTTAAATAATTGTCTTTTTAAAATACTGCCTTCCAGTTTTACTAAAAATGTAGAGCTTCTATGAAATGTATAAGGACTACTCATCCACATTTTTTATTTGTAAATTAAAAACAAGTTCATCTATCTGTATCACTCTCAGTGATGTCATTCATTCATGACTACCCCTTCATTTATATAGCTTAGGTGTAGCTGTCCAGCAGCTATTGATGAACTGGATCTACCTGAAAGGAGAGCTGGAAATGAAAAAGAGGCGGGGCGCGAGAGAAGAATGAAGCCAAGACAAAGTTTCTGATCAAGGCTCGAACTTTAATATTCCATACTGCTTCTATAGGGAAAGCCCAAAGACCCCACCCTTTGTTTGAGAAAGCTCAGGGGGCGGTCAACTCCTCAAGGCTCATGTAGGAAACTGAAAATGCAGGAAGGCCAGACTGACTCCAGCCAGGTTGTAAAAACATCCTGGGTTTTTTATCCTACTCAAGGCTGGGGGAAGGGCACACCTAGGTTTTATTAATTATCATTTATTTAGTGTGGAAATGCATGTGCACATAGGCGTGCATGTGTGCAACTGCTGGTGAACAGACAAGCATTTCTCACTGATCTGGAACTCATGGAGGAGGAAGGATGCCATCGTTTAGGACCAATATGTCTAGGAGTAACAAGAAGGACTTGGTCAGGTAAGGAGCTAGGACTAGAAGAGCCTGAAAGGCAGACAAAGGGAGAGTAGAGGGATGTTGGTACCTTAATGCCCTCCCCATGCAGCAGGCACAGCAAGCACACATATTAATGGAATTTCTAGAGCTTGCATGAGTCTCTCTAACGCTAAGTTTGGGGACTAACAAAAACTGCCTTTGAACCTGAGGGAACTTCTCATTTCCCTTTGGTGTCTACAGATCTATTCTTACTCTGTCAGTGAGGGGAAAAATGACAGCTATTACAATGCTACTTAGACAGTGACCAAAATATATCCTTCTGTTTTTTCTTTGTCCTTTAAAATAATTTATTTTTCTTTCAATACTTTCTGACCACAGTTTCCCCTCCTCTACTCTTCTCCTTTTCCCCAGATCCACTGCTCCTTCATTTCCTTTCAGAAAAGAGCAGGCTGTGCAGAGATATCAATAGAACAAGGGTTAGCAAGTTACAGTAAGACAAGGCACAAAGCCTCATTTCAAGACTGGACAAGGCAACCAGTAGGAGGAAACACATCCAGAGAGCAGGCACAAGAGCTAGAGACACCCCTACTCCCAGTTAGGAGTCCCACAAAAACACCAAGCTACACAACCATAACATATATGAACCTAACTCAAAGCCATGCAGGCTCCATGATTACAACTCAATCTCTGAGAGCCCTATAAGCCCAGCTTAGTTAATTCCATGGGCCATGTTTTTGTGGTGTCCCTAACACCTCTGGCTCCTACAATCCTTCCTCCCCTCTTCTGTTGGATTCCAAGAGAGCTATGCCTAAAGTTTGGCTGTGGCTCTCTGTAACTGTTCCCATGAGACCCAGGCTTGCACTGCCCGGATGGTTTGGAACTAGACACTGGATAGCCCAGAGACCTAGGATAGAACCAAACATGACTGCCTAGATGTTGCAGGATTTTCCCTAATTACATTAGGACAATAGGAACTCTGTGATTGGACAGGGAACAGAGAGGCAGAGCTAAGAGATGTTGATACATAAATCTGATTGATTAACTATATGCTTAAGAGTTTTAATTCTACTGGGTAATTGGGTATTCAGATGGCTGACCGTGGGGTGGGCAGTTATTGTGTGGGCCTGGCGGAAGAGATCCGCAAAGGGACTCAGCTCCAGAGAGTTGGCAGGCCGAGAGAGTGAGATGACCCGGTGGGAGCTCTGCAGCAGCCTCTGGTTGTCAGCACTAGCGCAGGAACGTGCCAGTTCTTCATTTTTAATATTTTCCACAACACCTAGAAAGAAAAAAAAGTCAATGAAAGGATTCCTAATGATATTCTACCTTACCCATAGATCAGGATTGAGCCCAATTGTCATCAGAGAGGCTTCATCCAGCAAAATACATCTTTCTAATGAAAACCATTTAGAGGAAAGTCTTGTTTATACAGAGCTAATGAACAAAACGAATTCAGAATTATTCTTCTGCCTTTTAGTTTTCCTTAGTTTGCAAAGGTTGCTGCAACGCAAGGCCAGAGTACGTCAACAACAGCAATGAACTTGCGGAGAATTTCAGGGGTGGACAACAGAGCTCAGTATGGCCAGGCATGGCTCCTGCTGAGGCCTGGCTGGTGTGCATGGCAGTGGCTCTCAGCAGCCTCACAGGTGTCTTTTCTCATTGCTCTCACATAGCCATGTCTCTGCATACCCAATTTCTTCTTCTTGGATGGATCTGATAAGAGAGATTAGAGTCAGTACTGATGACCTCAGGTTTAATTAATCACCTTTAAAAGGCCATATCTTTAAATATAGTCTCAGTCTGAGGTCTTAGGTGTTAGCACTTCAATGCCTGACTTTTTGAGGAGACATAATTCCACCCATAACAACCAACATTACCTCTGTTCACCCAATCTGCCTTCCGCTAACAGCTAAACTGTCTGAAGATAGGCATTATGCCACATTTACAATTATGTTTCATATGTCTAGCACTGTTAACTCAGATGTGTACATGATTCCTTTAAAAGCAACAAGCCACCTGTATTTTGTGGCTTTTAACAGAATTTTAGCTGCTTGTGACACAGTCACTGGGAATGATGGATGCTCACCGTACTTACCTTCAACTAAATTACTCTTCTATGGGAATTCCAGCACCAGCCCATGTGTGCAAGGATAGCTGAGAAAGTACCTTTCTATTTAGAGTGCATGCCAATGATACAAGGAAAGAGAATGACAGGTCTTCTAAGGATACATGTATTGTATGAAGGATAGTCATTTGGTATACATTAGTTTCTATATCAGATGAAACAATTAGCCATACCTTCACAGAACTCATGGCCAGTTTCACAAAGTCATCAAACACATTAGAAATCCTTAGGAGCAAAATACATAAAAATAGGAAGGCATTAGCAAACAATGCCAGTATACACACACACACACACACACACACACACACACACACACACACACACACACACACACACCCCAAACCCTCCAGTGGTTTAGCCAAAATAGAGTAAATACTAGGTAGAGTAGGTTTGAGAATAAGATGAATGGAATAGCACTGTTTAATTTATAGGAACTGGAGCAGGGATACCAGCGCTGTTGAAATTATTCAAGAGACATTTGGAAAATACAAATATAATCACTGGACATAGCTTCTATCTCATTGACTCACTGGTCACCTTTAAAAAGGTTCGTTCAGGTTGACAAAACTGCCACAAACACTTCAAAGGTGTGTTGTCTATCCACCATCAATGCACTGTTTTCAAAAAATAAACAAATAATTAGCTACAACAAAATAACTTATTCTTCTGTTTATCTGGAGTAGTAGTTAAAATTTAAAACAGCTCATGAACTACCAGGCAATGACTTGTCTTCCTGTTAGATGTTAAGAGACAAAAGGGAGAGAGAACATGAAGGAGAACATTTAGATATTTAGCATAAGAAACCTATTGCTCCAAGTTTATAGGAGAAATTCCATTAACTTAAGACTTAACCATTGCCAAGTACTCTGTGCCATGTTATCCTATACATGGTCCAGGGTGTTGCTTAATTTCTTCTTATCTTTTTACCTCTAGGTGTTGTTTCCAACTCTTCATACTCTAAATGACAGTTTGTATTGTCTTCACCAGAAAAATAATCAACCCACACTTTGGGTAAATCTTTTGGAAAATACCTACCGACCAGTTGATGTTGGCTACATTTCTTTCTGGCTTGACTTGGCATGGCTTAAATTTCTTGTATGTTTATCTTAGAAGATATATGTGCTAGTACAGAAGCAAACTGCAAGTACAGAGTGTTCTGCACTCACTTCCACTTGACATTGTTTAATAAGAGATTATTTTTGATGACTGCATAGTCTAAGAGGTGAGCCTGGGCACTCTGCTCTCCGTTTTAAATTCATTTATTATAGGTTTTCTTTTTCAGATGTTGTCATATGTGACAGTAATTTAAATTAAACATTTTCCTAAAGGTGAGTTGGGGACGAATTCAAAGGTAATTAGATTCCATATGAATTTTGTGTGTTTCAATACAAGATGTTGGAATCCCTTCCCTTTGTATGCCGTTACCTGGTATGCTTGACTCCACGTCCGATCTTTATGCTATGTCTTCAAGCCCTGCACTCTTTAGTTCATTTTAAGGACAGCCTAGAATGAGCATCCATAATGATATGTTAATGTCGGAATGGATTTTGCCTATGGGAAATATTGGCTGAACGTTGCAGGATGAGGAAAGGAAGAGCTAAGGAACTTCTTTGCCACAGGCAACATCTACTGTATCTATGCCTCTTCCTCAAATCCAGATCTTACCTGTCAGGCCAGCCTGGCTTTGTCCAAACAACCCAAGTATCTGGATTTCAGTCACTCCATCTATTTTCCCTTAGCTAGTCTAAAGGTCTAAATAGTTTCTGTTATTTTCAAACTCAGGGTTACTTTACCTTTATCTTAGTCTAAACCAGTCACTTATATTTCAAATGTCTTTCATGCATTATTTTTTACAGCTATAGTCAGATTATGACAAATGTGTTCCATTTACTCTTTAAAAATTAGGATCATTGATAAAACCTTATACTCTTTTTACTATAGCATTATATCTGTTACTGTTACCCTCAAAGTTAGATCTTCAAGCATCATCCAGCAGTCCAGCCGTGACTCTTGCACACTCAAAAACAAAACAAAGCAACAAGGCATATTTGTGAAATCACTGTGTGAAGGGACATTATTCTTCATTAACCCTGACATAGACTAGGATTTATGATTGGCTAAATACAAGAATCGCTGTCTAGAGAGCTCGGAGTGCTGTGTTGTGAATGCAAAGAAGGATGAGCTTAGGCACAAATAATACAAACCAGAAGAAGGCATAAATAGGATGGCCTGTTACAGCAGCAAGTGGGCAGTGAAAGAAATGGTTGACTGCTCTGTGTAAACTGAAGACAGAATAAGTGGCTTTGAAATCTTCAAGCATGATCCGGCAGTCCAGCTGTGACCCTTGCACACTCAAAAACAAAACAAAGCAACTGTGGCATATCTGTGAAATCACCTTGTGAGAGAACATTATTCTTTATTAACCCTAACATAGACTAGGGTTTCTGACTGGCAATTTGAGGCATCAAAATAAAATCTACGAGAGAAAGAATATGAGGAAAGTAAGCATTTGAAGTGATATTCTTAATTGTAACACGGAATGAAAACTGTTCGAGAATGCCATTGGTGAATCAGATCTCCTTCCAATCAAATTTGCTGATGCACAAATTCAACCTCAGGTCTCACGAGTGGTTATATCCTGAAAAGAAAAAAGCATTTCTTTGTACATAAAAATTGCTCTTCTAGCTTAAAAGCATTCTGCCTTTTCTCTCTTAGGAAAATCAGTTAAAAATCTAGATTCAATCCTACTTTGTTCATAAATCTCTATCTATCACCCTCATTTAAACTGAGAGTATAGGAAGGGCTCCAAATCTCTGAATCTTAGATGCTTGACTGAAATCAGTTATCTAAACTTGTGGCCCCAGGGTGCTAGTCAAGTAGTCTTTCATAGCAGAAACACACTGCCTTGTTTGCAGAGGCCTGGAGTAGGCCTGCAATTATAAGAGTGTCAGAATGAGTTATTTCCCAAGGAGTTTAAACATTTCACACTAGATCCTAATTCAAAATTTATGCATGCTGGGGGCAGAGATCATTCTTGTCAAGCCATAGGACACATAGCCTATAAAGAACAGTTTATCAAGGGTGGCAGGAATCATGGTAGACTATAAATTATATCTTTTCCTAGCTCTTTAATTAACAGAGCTCAGATGATTTTTAAATACACACGTGCACACACACAGCTTGTTGAATTGTTTTTATATAGAGATATAAAATCTTAGACCAGGAACAGATATCCCAGGAGAAGCACAATCTTCAATGTGAAGAGGAGAAAAAAAAACAACTAAGCTATGAATATCAGAGCTGTTATATTTGTATTTTTGTACATCATAAGCTTGATTTTGTGTAAAAATAAGAATTTTCCATGCTTCTTTTCAAATCTGTTCTTTCTCAGCTTAAATAAATTTCTACTCAGAATTTTTCAGCATTGTGTCTGAAAAACAATGTTCAATAGTTAGCTCCCATTCATCTATCACATGGCACTCATTTTGCTTGAGCTATGGCTGAGTTATTGCTAATTTTCCCAAGAATGTAACTAGATAGTTGATACTATCACCTTTTAATCATAAGAAGATGAAGGATTGGAGCACATTTCCAAGAAACAATTGAACTAGAATTTCAACCAAGTGAATGTAATTGTCTGTCCTCTGTCTGTGATTTAGTGCCTCTTTCAAAGGATCCTACTGAAAATATTCCCCAACTCTGAAAGACTCTGAGAGTAAATTACCCAGAGGACAGCACAGGGCTCTTCATTCGATGCTCCGTGTTTCTTTCTTCTTTTACTTTGCTTTGTTTCTCCCCCTCCATTCCTCTCTCTTCTTAGAACATCTTCTTACAGCATCGTCTATATCCCCCTTCTCTAAGTCATCTTCTGATTGGCAATACAGATGATGATAAATGCTCTTAAACACGAATTGTTTCTTTATGTTTCTGTTTGAAAGGCTCAATAGGCAGGCCAAATTTATTTCTTTTCAGTGTTGTTTCTCAGGGACAGAACTAAGTGTGGTATCTTAGTCGATTAGCATCATGAATGAAATCTTTTTACTATCATATTAGTCCAGGAGGAAATACAAGTACAAGAACTTTGCACAGTGTGACACTGGCCATGCAAAGGTAGGAAACTCAAACAGCCCCTATGCTGTAAACACAGTCACAGGAGTTACAGTGTATGCATATGTTCCACTGATGTACTTGAGAACATTAGTCATTACTGATAAAAGTATCACTTCAAGGAGCTGGATAAATACACCACAATACTTTGGAAAGAAAACCACAACTAAAGATTAAAAAGGTTTAAGTGCACAAGTGTTTGAACTGTCTCTTCTTTCAAAATATCAAACACTCCAAAATTCCTTCCAAGTGCTTCTGACAGACATTGTTTCATTGAGCTCTGATGAACTCTTTCTGTATATTGTCTGTCAGGACAAAATAATTATAGCTGCTGAGAATGTAAAACAATATCATTAGCTCCCCTTCCATGCCAGAAAATTAAAACTAAACAACGCAAGTTATAATTCTGCAGGAGCCTTAACAGGATGACTTTAAGCAGAATTGTGTGGAATGTGAATTATCTTCAGCCATAAATTACTGTACAGCTAACCAACTGAATTGCGAACATTGGAATAGTACAACTCATGCTGAAGTCTGAGAGTGATTGTGAGTGCCCTGTGCCTTGCAGTAGCTCAGCATATACATCATTTGCCTCAGAAGAATGGGGCTTTTATGGATTTTCTGTGCAGATTTTCCTTCCCACTGCACTGTAGAACAATATGAGCAGCAATAAAAGTCCTTGTCAAACATAAACACAGAATTCAGGCATGATGGGACACACTTGTAATCCTAGCCCTTGGGATGCAAAGGCAAGATTAGATATGTGTCTGCCATGTGGCAGTTCAAAGCCAGTGGGGGCTATATAAGACACTATCTCAAGAACAAAACCACACAAATAAGTGCTGGAAGCTTGTCATCTCTAAAGACTCAACAGAATAGTCTTTTGACCCAATCTAATAGCATATCAAACATGCATTAGAACTTTTGGAAGTGCCGAGTAAGCCCCACGAGTCTTATTATTCCTTCTGAGAGCTGCCAATAAAGAAAATATAGGGGAGTGTTTAAATGTGCAGTATTTTAATATACTATATTTTAATTAACACTTCACTTTTATATGCCCATATTTGGTTGACGTTACTAGCCTTACCCTGGAAATCCAGGGTTACATCCTATGCACAAAAGAAATATGTGCAAAAAAAATGCATATATTGTATAGTAAATAAACTACAAGATACATGGAATAATAAGACTAGTTTTATTGTTTTAATTTTCTGCAAACTGTTTTTGCTTCTGTTTGAATTTATAAGAACTTCTGAGGTGCTGCTACCTTGAACTTGAACAGGGCTGACTTTCGAACAAGTTCTTAAATTTCATACCCTCTACTTCAGAATAGTATTTTTTCTTGAATGTAGTTTCCTAGCTCTCAAATAAATTACTACTCACCATATCGATACGTCCATACAATTCTCTCCTTTTGCATTAGCGTTGTTCCAAGTGTGAATCTACTTTTTTTAAATGCTGAATGTTTTGAGGTTTCTATGATTGCACTTTTTATTTTTAACTATCTGGTAAGATATAAAGATGAAATCTGAATTCTAGGATTCTGAGTTTCAGCCACTGGTACTTCCATACTAGGTTTCCATTCTTGTTCACCAAATCTTGACTTCAGCTGGCCAAGGGCTGCCAAGTTGGTATGAAGCAGCTTCATACAGGAGATTTGCAAAGAGAACAAATAGTGAAGAAGAGTTAAAAAAAATAAGACAATGTAAAATTTTTGCAAATGTCTGAACTTTACAAATATAAGGACTGACTACTTAGCCTCTCTTCAGAAAATTGGGGCTTTGGTGGGTCAGGTGCCTGATGTCATTCCCTAAATGTCAGAGTCATGGCTTATGGTGGATACCAAAGTTTCTACTGTCCTGTAGATGTTAGATATGGAGCTTATATCTGATTTTATTTCAAGACAGTGATGTTTGTCTGGGCATTGGTCATTGTTCTGTTGCTTTATATAAAAACTCAGGAAGAAAGAGTTATCTTGGCTCATAATTTCAAAGGGATAGAGTCCATCTTGACAACAGGTGGGAAGCATGGCTGTAGGTTCAGGCACCTGGCTAATCAGGTTTCATTCATGCTCAGAAAGCCAAGAGAACAGAAAACGGGGTCAGGCTATAAAACTTCAAAAATGTTCTCATGTTGTATTTCCTCCAGCAAGGCTCCATCTCCTACAGGTTCCAAACAGTGCCACCAACTGGACAAAGTTTCAAATATGTAAGCCTATGGGGACATTTCTTATTCAAGCCACCACAATGTCCCTTTGTAGATTTAGATTTTGAAGCTCTAATTACGTGGACCGCTTATCATTTATTAAGTGGTCAGCTTAATTCTGTCTTCAAATACATGGCTTAAATAGAAAGGCCTCCTGTGGGTGCAGAGGAATGTGCACCTCAGATTTCAGCAGAGTAGCATCTTGGATGGAGCTGGAGACAGTGACAGATGAGCTGCATTTGAATTCCAGTTCTTCAGGCTTCAGGCTGGAAAAAATAACGTGTTGTGTAAGCTTTGGCTTTCTTGTCTGCACAGGGAACAAAAAGTAAGCCAGGGCCCAGGGAATTCTTAAGAAGAAGTGAATGTAAACTTATCTGTGCAACTCTTAGTGCCTCAGAACACTTGGGCGAGTTGTTGAAATGTATTAGTATGTGATGAACGGATTACAGCTTTAGACAGGTAAACTTGGATTACCTCCTCTAACTTGAAGCTTCTGCTCCAAGTGATAAAGATTATAGAGAAACAAAGAAGATAGAACAAAGAACATTTGCAGCACCTTGGGACAATAAGAGAGAAAAATGTATGAATAGTGTCTGGCAAAAATTCCAGCTATGAATGTGTATTTTTGCTTTACCTACAAGCATAACTCTTCATTAGGTTAAGAAAATACTTGATGTTGTTCTAACTGTATATTTTTAATATCAAAGATAAGAAGAGAAAAGAAAACATTCTGGCTAATTACTACATGGCAGAATTTAGACATTCATTTGACATTGGGAGAACTTAAAATAGTTTCCTTTCTAGACTTGAAATGTGTAAGGTTTTGTTCTCACATATTTAATGAACTTACAGAGCCAATTAGGAAATGAACTATCAGAACATAAGTTATCAAGGACTCAAGGAAAATTTCCAGCTCAGAAGAACTGAAACATAGTTGGTAGATTAGAAAAATATACATGAAATGTCAACGACCAATTGAATAACCCATTCAGTGACACTTCACAGTTCCTGGAACTTTTCTTATGTGGTTAGATAAAGTTGTGCATTTACAAAAATAAACCATTAAAAACTAACCAATTTAGATGCCATAGATTAAGTACTTAAGCATAAATATTTTGTTGCTTGGATACATCCTCAGGTTTTTCATACAGAATCTATCTGTTCCTAGTTACCAATCATTTATGTATTTATTTATTTATCTCTCATATGTATATGTGGGTGCATGCATGTGACTCTGAGTTAACACACATGAAACAGCACATGTACATGTGGTAGTGAGAGCACACCTTTTGCAGCCAGTTCTCTCTCTATCACGTAAGTTATGGGAAATCAAACTTAGGTGAGCAGAATCCTTACCCACTTGGCCATACCACTGGTTCTTAGTAACAATCTTAACAAATTTAAATTATGTGAAAACTACTTTTTAGAAGACAACTGACCATATGCATGGAAAACTTTCAAGAGTCAAGGGGGAGGAATGGACCCCTTATCTAATTATATGCCGAGGAGAATGAGTGAGAGTCAATCAGAAACAATAGCCACGGGTGCTTTCAGACGTCTATAGGAAATGTGAAATGAATATACTTGAAACTACAAATGCTACATTCTAGATAATGGGTTCTTCATCAAGTCCAGTTAGAATTTGGCACGAGGATATTGACAACTGCCATAGGTACTGTTGTCAAAGCCAGAACCTTTTGCAGCACAACCTGTTAAGGGTATAAGTTAAGACCAAGAAAATGTTTGTCAAGTTCCTCAGTAACACTTACCTAAATTTCTCCAAAAAAAAAAAAAAATCATTAAAAAAACTAAAGAGACTGGACTTATTGAAGCTCCTTGTACTGTTGGGTGATACTAGACCAGACAAGTTCCTATGTTGCCATATCTCACCTTGGTTGGAACAGAGACCAGTTGTTAGCATGTTCCCTCTGAGCTTTCCAGTATGGGTCTCTCCCAAAATATTTTGTGGCATCGAGTGCTGGATAATTTGGTCTTAACCATCTTGGTTAACAGCTTCATCAGAAGATGGGCTCAGAGTTACAAGATAGGGTTGAATTCATATCATTCACTCTAGGACACATTTCTAGAAGTGGCTTCCGTGAGTGACACGAGAAGCAGGATGAGCTGACTAGCCTTTGTCATTCCACCCAAACTAACTGCAGACTGTTTATTACTTAAAGGAACATTCATAAGCCGAGGAGTGAAATCACTTGATGCATTTGGTAGCTATTAGCACATATTATACTTTAACTTGCCCATTATTTACTAAATTGGGTTAATTTGTTACCACTTGTAACAAATTAATAGTCTCAGTAGAATGCTCTATTAAGTACTCAGGAAACTTATTAACATCTAAGAAGAAAAATCAAAGGGACCTATGAAAAACAAAACACAAGAAAATATAATTAGGTTTTATAGGAGTGCTGAAAAAATGCACTACCCCCCCACACACACACACAAGCTTTCAGTTCAGCTTCATATAAACCCCGGGGAAAGCTAGGAGGCTTCTGCTTTCTGTTTTCCCCTGAATCAGAGATATAAAATTTCTTTTACAGGAGCAACTCTTCAATTGCTTGCTCTCAAGTTCCTGTCATGTCATGACTATCCACTTGCTTTTGTTTGGGACTATCATATGAAAACCTTATAAAATAACTTTAGCTAATTCATATTCATATCATACCTTATCATTACACTAATTTAACATATTTTCATGAAAATATTTTCCTCTTTTAAAAGAGAGTGTTTTATGTTGCTAATTTTTATATTAGCACATTAATGGTACCAGGTTCATTTTCTAGGACAGCATAGTTCTACCTACATAATAAAAAGCAAATGATATTTAAATAAAAGTTTAAACTATAAAAGAAATATCCTTTTTATCAAACTATATTTTTAGTTTAGTGGCTATGTCAATTGTACTAAATATTCATTAGATTTAACAAAAGTACATTTTTTGGTGTAGGGCATCAAACCCAAGACTTTGCCAATGTTAGAAAAATGCCCCGTCACTGATCTGCAAGCCTAACGATGATTCAGGATTGCTAACAAGCTACTGAAACTCATTTTTTATAGTCAGCTTACCTCACTAAATACAGTAACATAGACTATATGGCTTAAAAGAAGAAATTTGTTTTTCATAGTTCTAGAGCAGTGGTTTTCAATCTTCCTGATGCTGTGACACTTTAAAACAAATCCTCCTGTTGTGGTAGCTCACAACCATAGTTATTTTTGTTGCTACTTCATAACTGTAATTTTCTACTGCTATGAATTGTAATGTGAATATTTGATATGCAGGATATCTGTTATACGACCCCTAAAAAGGTTGCGACCCACAGGTTGAAAGTCGCTGTTCTGGAGGTTGAAAGTCTGCAATTGGTACACTGGCATGGCCATTCCTCTAATTCAGAGTACTGGAAAGAATTTTGTAAATCTTCTAAAATGTCTATATTCCAGTGAATGAAATTGCCTGGATAATTTCACTCATTCTTCCATCAATTCTTTCATACAAATATTTCTTAAATTCTTCTGATATGCTAAACATCACATTATGTGTTAGAAAACAATTTATATTAGAGATATCTAATAAATTAAAATGGTCAAAATTAAGATATCAAGAGCTCTGTTTTCTAAGCCACTACAGTTTAAGTATAATTCTGATAGTAAGACAAGTTAAATATGTGAACAACAACAACAACAGAATAATCGACAGAACACACAGCAATCTACTGAGAGTTTGAGAAGTAGATGTAAGAGAGCAGAAGGGAAACACGTCAGATTTCCACACGGCCCTGGGCTCTTGTGAGGTTTTTCCTCCTGTGGTGTCTCCTGATCAGAACGCAGTAAAACTACGGTGGAAAACAATAGTCAGTAACTGGATGTAGGGAAACAGATTAAGAGAAATTTGGGTTTTACTTTGGGAAAAAGAAACAAAACTCTTTAGAGGAGTTAAGAGTTTACCGTATTCCCCTCTCTTTTTTTTTTTTTTTTTTTTTTGATTTTTTTTCTTTATTTACATTTCCAATGTTTCCCCCTTTCCAGGTCTCTTCTTTGGAAACCCCCTATCCCCTCCCTCTCCCCCGCCTTTATGAGGGTAT
>CM052716.1:29260681-29297300 GCA_028551405.1 Uromys caudimaculatus | reverse complement strand
CCCCCGATGTGTATTCTTTGGTTGGTGGTCCAGCCTCCAGGAGGACGGGGGGGGGGGGGGGGGTTCAGGCCAGTTGACACTGTTGCTCCCTCCATGGGGCTGCAAACTCCCTCAGCTCCTTCAGTCCCTTCTCCAACTCCTCCATCTGGGACCTCACTCTCAGTCCAGCAGTTACTGTAAAGTGAAACTTGGGCATTCTGAACTTTTGGACTAATATCCACTTATCAGTGAGTACATACCATGTCCTTTCTTTTGTGTCTGAGTTACCTCGCTCAGGATGATATTTTCAAGTTCCATCCATTTGCCTGCAAATTTCATTAAGTCATTGTTTTTAATAGCTGAGTTGTGTAAATGTACCACATTTTCTGTATCCATTCCTCTGCTGAGGGCCATATTCCCCTCTTATTTCTCTTGGTTATCTTAGTGAAAATGTCAGTGTCAGGAAACATCAGGACTCAGAAGCCAGCAGAGGTCAGGGTTCAAAGAGAACTTTTTCTCTACAGTCAATCTGCAGTGGTATCCCCAAGACTATTTCTGTATTTAGGGGTTTGTTGTTGTTTGTTTTTGTTTTCCACTCAGTGGGGAAATTGTTTGACTACGAGCAAGTTAGAAGTAGGCAATGGGGCAGTGGCAACACATGACTTTAATCCCAGCACTAGTGAGGCAGAGGTAGACAGATATCTTAGTTCAAGGCCAGCCTGATCTACAGAGTGAGTTGTGAGTTCCAGGACAGCCAGGGCTACACAGAGAAACCCTGTCTCAAAAAAAAAAAAAAAAAGTGGGCAATGGATAGTCATCTGAGAACAGGAAGCCAGTGAATTTTGTACAGATGAGTGTGTGGGTAACACTGGAAGTGAATAATAGGATGGACGGATGGGGAGAGGGCTCAACAATGAAGAGCCTTGCAGAGGAGCAGAGCTGCTGTTTCCTTACCCAGACAAGTGACAACCACCTGTAACTCCAGCTCCAGGAAAATCCAGTGCTTGTGTCTTTTACATGCTGTCACATGCACATAGTCACACCTAGGTACACATAATAGAAGGGTGAGTAATCAGACTGCGTAATACCATTCTTCTCTTAAGTGCTTGATCCTCAAAATGCAACGCTTTCAGATGCAAGTTTAGATGTGGGTAGATGTATTGTTTAAAATAGTGTGGTTAAAACAGACATTAATGTGATTTTTGTAGTAGAAAGGCTTCTATAAGCCCATTAGGAAGGGAAATACTTGAGTATTAAAACATAGATTTCATTATTCTTACAGTAAAACTAGTACATGACACAAAAAGATACCAAGAACTAAGCATGAGAACAGCATCAGTAAAGAACTGTATAAAAAGAGAAAAAATAGCGGAAGGACACTAGATTTGCACCCAGTACGGAAGCGTTCTTCAGAGCATCTGTAGATGCTGACCTAACATGCTCATTGCTGTGATCTAGCATCTCTTTGGGAACATTATCTCCTGGAAAAATAAAACAAACACACCAAATAAACTGAACGAAATGCCAAGAGAATCTTTTAAACTTACTTATTTGATTTATGAGAAGGCAAATGGTATTTTACCATAAACCAATCACAATTAAATTACAAATAATTATTATTACCCTATTTGAATGATTAAATGCTAACACTTAATCTAGAATGTTTGCAAAAAATACCATCTCACTATTTCCTTATGATAAAATAAAAACAATTCCCATAAGACTGCTTGTGTTTGGTCATGGAATTGCTTTTGTTTTAATTTTAGTTCTGGAGAAGAGAGGTAGAAGAAGAAGAGAAGGAGTGAGAAAGCTGGTTAAGTCTAAGAAAGGAATGCTATGGCATATTAAACTTATCTTCCTTCTGTCTAAAAGACTGAGTATAACATTTCACTTTAGTTTTATCCATTAATGATTAATAGGTATATACTTAATCAAATATTTACCATTATGTTCTATGACTGTACTCTTACCACCATAAATTGATTTTAGAGAATAATACTGAAAAACATTGTTTCCAATTTAAAAAAAAAAAAGATATTGAATAAATTCAAATTCCTATTTTTCTAAAGACAACCAGTGTGACATTAGCATATCAATTAGTTTAATAGCCTCAAGAGTTTATCTAGATTCTCTTTGTCTAAGTACATAAAGAATATTGAAGACAAGCATAAGGCTGCAAATCTGATATCCTCAATTTAAAATGAAATCTAATCTTCTAGAAAGCACCAGTACTCTCATATCTAATGGATTCTCCTTTCTGATGGGTAAGCCAAGATGACTCCTAAAAAAATGCACAGAAAGTAAGGAATTGACCCGTAATAAAATACCATGCAAGCCCACTAGAATAGCAAAAGAGAAACTGACAAAACAAGGAATGACTAAGACATGGGGGACACATAATGCTGACTGATTTCCTGCTGCTGAGAATATAAACTTCTGCTTTGAAATATATTGCAGCATCTGCTATAATTAGAACATGAAATCATTATTTATCAGTTTTGGTTATTGCATATTACACCGCATAAAACTACTAGCTTGAAATAAAACCATGCATTAGTTCTCAGTTCTGACATCTAACACAGCTGGATCAGGGTTTCACTGAAGAAACTGAGAACCAAAAAGACATAGTTCCATGCTCTGCTTTCTCTCTCAGGGTGTCAAGGTGCAGCTGCATACCCAGCTGGAAGGATGAAGTAGAGCCTGGTACAGGGTGGAGTGAGGATTTCAATGTTATGGTCTTTTTAGATGAAAGCCTTCTCCACTGATATTCAGTGAAACAGCTTGTGTCCATACACTTTATTGGGTTGAATGAGGGCTATATATGAACCTTGGAGAGTGGAAAGGAGTTTTTAGGGTGAATGTAAATCATTGTCTGGAGTTTGAAGAACTAAGACTGCCTCATTTGCATGGAGAGGCATTCCAGGAATCCCAGGTACTTACTGAGAAGGTTCTTAGGGGGGTTGGAGGAGAGGAAGTTGAACCTATAGTGTTGCCAAAGACTTTGACATTCCTCAGGTAGAGGGTGTGGGGGTCAGGCTCCCCAGATAAAGTCATGCAGAGAAGAGGAAGCTCTGCTTCTAAAGGGAAAAGGGACTCTTAAATTTTGCCTCAAGCTAAGAGGAGTTATCTGGACATTGTAGACTACAATCTTAAATAGCAGGATCCAACCAGGAGGATTAAGTTTCAACTGGAGGCTCTGGGGTAAGTCACTCTCTAACTCATTTGGGTTGTTGTTAAAATTCAGGTCCCTGAAATTCTAAGACTGAGGTCTTATTTTTTTGCTGGTTATCATCAGTGTCCACCCTCGGCTCCTAAGATACATTTTCCAGTCACTGTCTATAGAGTACTAGTTCATAAAGTCAAGGGAGACAGGTCAAATAATCTTATCTTTGAATCTCTCTTACATTGGCATCCAGCTTGAATAAACTCTTGGATTTTTAAAAAGACTCCTGTAATTGGGTTAGCCACTACTGGATCTATTACTACTGTCCAGCCACTTGTGAAAGTCTTGCTACAACTGGACATAGAATTAGGGGGCTGTTTTAGAATTTTTACATTATTACTCAGCAGCTTCCATCCAGGGCATGTAACCAATAGAAATGCAAGTATGTGTTCTTCCAAGTACATATACAAAGATGGTGATCGAAGCCACATCAGAGGTAGATGATACAAAGAAATGCTTCACAAATGAGTTTCCATGTATCCACCATAGACCATAAGAGGTGTCAGTGCACAAATGTGTGCAATGTGATGGCAATTCCAATAGTTGGGAAGGTAAGTCAGGAGGAGGATGAGTTCTAAGACAGTCTGGGCAACCTTCAAGATCCTGTCTCAGAATCAGATAAGTATGCACACACATGGACACCCACTTTCTTAAAAGCGACTTTAGGATTCCCTCTGTGCTCCATCTTCAGGACTACACCTCTACCTGAAATCCCATATCTGCACTCCACTCCCTAGGCCACAGCACAACCTGGGAAACCTGCTGACACTCAGAACATCCAGGTAAGAACAACCAAGCCCCAATCTCTTGTCTGCCTGGCCCACAGAAAGTCCAGCAGCTCCGAGGTCTGCCCAATATCTTCTGTGCCCCATCTTCCAATCCACACCTCTACCTGCATTCCCAGATCTGCACTACAATTCTGAAAAAACCAGCTCAGTCTGCCTCCCTAGAGGCCTACTGCAACCCAGGACAACTAGGATAACCAATGCTTTCTGCATCCCTAGAACCTTACTGTCACCCAAGACACCCAGAGGCCTGCAGCTATTAGGTACTATCAGCTCTACGTGCAAACCTAGAAAACTGCTACCACCAGAGACCAATATCAGAAACAAACAGATGGCTAAAGGCCAGTGTAAGAACACAATCAACAAAAGCCAAGACAATATAGCACCATCAGAACCCTGTTCTCCCAAGCTCTCCTACTACAGCAAGGCTTAGATATCCTAACACACCTGAAAAGCAAGACAATAAAAAATAATTTCACCTTATAGAAATACAGGAAAATACAATCAAACAGTCAGAGTCCAAATAAAGAAAACAAATAAGTATAAGTACTTTATACAAATAAGTATAAAGTATAAAGAAATGTGAAAAATACAATCACACAGGTGAAGAACATAAATAAAACTGGTCAAGACCTGAAAATGGAAATAGACACAGTAAAAAAGCAAAAACAAACAAACAAACAAACAAACAAACAAACAAACAAACCACAGATGGAGGCAACCCTACAGATGGAAAACCTAAGAAGGAGAACAGGAACTATAGACAAAAGCATTATCAACACAATACAAGAGATGGAAGAGAGAATCACAGGCCCAGAAGATATGATAGAAGAAAAGGATACATTCATCAAAGAAAATGTCAAATCTAAAAAGGTTTTAGACAAAACATCCAAGAAATGTGGGGCACTATGAAAAGATAAAATCTGAGAATAATAGGAAAAGAAGACGAAGATTCCCAGATTAAGGCCCAGAAAGTATCTAATAAAATCATAGAAGAAAATTTCCCTAACTTAAAGAAAGAGATGGCTATAAATATAAAGAAAGCTTACATAACATGAAATAGACAGGACCTGACAAGAAAATCCTCCCACAATATAATAGTCAAAACACTAAATTTAAAGAACAAAGAAAGAATATTAAAAGCTACAAGGGAAAAAAGGCCACAAAGCAAGCCTCAACAGATACAAGAAGATTGAAATAATTTCACATACCTTATCAGACCACCATGGATTTAAACTAGACTTCAACAACAATACAAACAGAAAGCCTTCATACTCATGAGAACTAAGCAACTCTATACGCAATGACCGCAATGACCGTTGAATCAAAGAAGAAATAAAGAAAGAAGTCAAATACTTTCTTGAATTCAATGAAAATGAAGGTACAACATACCCGCACTTATGGGACACAAAGAAAGCAATGCTAGGAGGAAAGTTCTTAGCACTAAATACCTCCAGAAAGAAATTAGAGAGTTATCATACTAATAGGTTAAAAGTACACTTGAAAGCTCTAGAAAAAAAGAGAAGCAAACACACCTAAAAGGATTATACAGCAGGAAACAATCACACTCAGGGCTGAAATTAATAAATTAGAAACAAAAGAGAACAATAGAAAGAGTCAACAAAACCAAGAGCTGGTTCCTTAAAAAAAACAATAACATAGACAAACCCTTAGCCAAACTAATTAAAAGGAGAAAGACAGTATCCAAATTAACAAAATCAGAAATGAAAAGGGAGACAGACACTGAGGAAGTTCAAAGAATGATTAAGTCTTACTTCAAAAGCCTGTACTCCACAAAATTGAAAAATCTGAATGAAATGGATGATTTTCTAGAGAGATACCAGTAACTAAAGTTAAATAAAGATTGGCTAAACTATTTAAATAGTTCTATATCCCCTAAGCAAATAGAAGCAGTCATTAAAAGTCTCCAAAACAAAACAAAACCAAAAAAGACCAGGGCCAGATGGTTTTAATATAGAATTCTACCAGATTCTACTTTCAAAAAAGAATATCAATAATCCTCAAAATATTCCACAAAATACAAGCAGAAGCAACATTGCCAAACTCATTGTATGAGGCCACAGTCACCCTGATACCTAAACTACACAGTCAACAAAGAAAGAGATCTTAAGACCAATCTCCCCTACGAACGTTAATGTAAAAATACTCAATAAAATACTTTTAAACCAAATTCAAGAATACAGCAAGAGCATAATCCACCATTATCAATAGGCTTAATCCCAGGGATGCAGGGATGGTTTAACATATGAAAATCCATCAATGCAATCCTTCCTGTAAACACATTGAAAGAAAAAAAAAACATAGCTATCTCATTATGTGTTGATGAAACCTTTGACAAAATCTAACACCATGCCATTTTAAATGTCTTGGAGAGATAAGGATACAAGGCACATACATAAACAAAATAGAGACAATATTTAACAAGCCAATAGCCAACATCAAATTAAATGGAGAGAAACTTAAAACAATTCCATTAAAATCAGGGACAAGACAAGGCTGTCCACTCTATCTCTTCAATATACTACTTGAAATTCTAGCTAGAGCAATAGGAGTACTAAAGGAGACCAAGGGGATACAAATTGGTAAAAAAGAAAGAAGTAAAAGTGTCACTATTCATAGATGATACGATGGTATACATAAGCCACAAGCAACCCCTAGTAGAGAACTCCTACAGCTGAACAACGCCTTCAGCAAAGTGGCTAGATACAGAATTAACTAAAAACAACAACAACAACAACAACAAATCAGTAGCCCTCCTTTATACAAATGATAAACGGGCTGAGAAAGAAATCATGGAAACAACACCCTTCACAATAGCCACAAGTAGTATCAAATATATTGGTGTAACTCTAACAAAGCAAGGGACAAAGTTGTAATGTCAAGAACTTACCTCTCTGAAGAAAGAAATAGAAGATATCCAAAGGTAGAAAGATCTCAATTAACATAGTAAAAATAGCCGTCTTACCAAAAGCAATCAATATATTCAATGCAATTCCCATCAAAATTCCAACATAATTCTTTACAGATCTTGAAAGAGCAATTCTCAACTTCATATAAAAAAATAAAAAACCCAGGATAGGTAAGATAATTCTGTAGAATAAAAGAACTCCTGATCACCCTCCCTGATTTCAAGCTGTTCTACAGAGCAATTATAATAAAAACTGAATAGTATTGGTATGGAAACAGATAGGTAAATCAAGGGAATCAAATCGAAGGTGTAGAAATAAGCCTACATACCTATGGACACTTGTATTTTGACAAAGGTGCCAAAACCATACAATGGAAAAAAGAAAGCATTGTCAACAAATAGTGATAGTCTAACTGGTAGTCTGGATGTAGAAGAATGCAAACAGATCCATATTTATCATACTGTACAAAACTCAAATGCAAGTGGATCAAGGACCTCAACATAAAATGAGGTACACTAAATCTAATAGATCAGAAAGTGGAAAATAGCCTTGAACTCATTGGCACAGGAGACAAATTCGTGAATGGAATACCAATGGCTCAGGCACTATGATCAACAATTAATAAGTGAGATGTCACGAAACTGAAGTACTTCTGTAAGGCAAAGGATAGAGTCAACAGGACAAAATGGCAGGGTACTGAATGCGAAAAGAACTTCAACCATACATCTGACAGAGGGCTAATATCACTCAGCCACAAAAGAATGAACATGGTATGTACTCACTGATAAGTGGATATTAGCCAAAAGTTCACAATACCCAAGTTTCACTTTACAGTAACCGCTGGACTGAGAGTGAGGTCCCAGATGGAGGAGTAGGAGAAAGGACTGAAGAAGCTGAGGGAGTCTGCAGCCCTATGGAGGGAGCAACAGTGTCAACTGGCCTGACACCCCCCCCCCCAGCCTCATGGAGGCTGGACCACCAACCAAAGAATACACATGGAGGGACCCATGGTTCGGACCACATATGTGGCAGAGCAGGGGGAGGAGGGGTCCTTGGGCCTGAGGGTGTTAGAGGCCCCAGTAAAGGGGAATGTCAAAGTGGAATATGGGAGTGGGTGGGCAGGTGGGTGGGAGGTGGAATTCCCTCATAGATGCAGGGAGGGGGAGGGATAGGGGGGTTTCCAAAGAGGAGACCTAGAAAGGGGGAAACATTGGAAATGTAAATAAAGTATCAAAAAAATAAAAATAAAAAAAAAATAAAGAACTCAAGATGTTAGACACTATCAAACCAAATAACCCAATTAAAAACTGGCATACAGAGATAAACAGAACTCTCAACAGAGGAAATCCTGAAGGATGGAGAAGCACTTACAGAAATGTTCAATGTTCTTAGTCATCAGAAAAATGTAAATCAAAACAACTTCAATATTCCATCTTATACCCATTATAAGAGATAAGATCAAAAACTCAAGGGACAGCGCATGCTGGTGAGGATGTGGAACAAAGGGAACACTCCTTCTCCGTTGCTGGTGGGAGTGCAAACTTGTACAGCTCTGGAAATCAATCTGGCTATTTCTCAGAAAACTGGGAAAGGATCTACCTCAAAACCCAGCTACACTCCTGGGTCTCTGCCCAGAAGATGTTTCACCATACCACAAGGACACCTGCTCAACTATGTTCATAGCTTTATTTGTAATAACCAGAAACTGGAAGGAGCTTCAATGTCTCTCAACTGAAGAAGAGTAGATATAGAAAATGTGATTCATTTACACAATGGAATACTATTCAGCAATCAAAAACAAGGATATCATGAATTTTGCAGGTAAATGGATGGAACTAGAAAATATCCTCAGTGAGGTAGGTAACCCAGACCCAAATGGACATGCATGGTATGTAGTCACTTATATTTGGATATTACCCATAAAGTACAGGGTCCTCATGCTACATACACTCCACAGACGCAAAGAAGCTAAATAAGAAGGAGGGCCCAAAGGAGGATGCTTGAATCTTACTTAGAAAGGGAAATAAACTAGTTATAGGAGGAAGATGGAAAGAAGAAAATGTGTGGGAGATGTATTGGGGGAGGTCAGGATAAGGTGTGGGAGAGACAGGAGAAAGGGCCAGGAGAATGAACTGAAATCTGTAGTTTGGGGGAGGGTGTTGGGCATCTCTAGGACATGCCAGAGACTTGGAATGGGGGAGGCTCCCAGGAGTCTATGGGGTGACCTTAGCTGAGACTCTTAGCAGTGGGATATGAAATTTGAAGTGGCCACCTTCTGTTACCAGGCAGGACCCTCAGTGGAGTGATAAGAACACCAACCCACCCATAAAACTTTCAATCTAAAATTTGTCCTGTCTACAACAAATGCAGAGACAAAGAGTGCAGAGACTGGAGAAATGTCCAACAATGACTAGCCCAACTTGAGACCCAACCCCTGGGCAAGAACCAATCCCTGACATATTAATAATACTGTTATGCTTGCAGACAGTAATCTAGCATAATTGTCCACTGAGAGGTTCCACCCAGAAGCGACTGAGACAGATGCAGAGACCCACAGTCAAATATTGGATGGAGCTTGCGAAGTCTTATGGAAGAGTTGGGGAACGGATTGAGGATCCCAGAGGGGATAGGAACTCTACAGGAAGACTAATAGGGTCAAATAACCTGGACCCTTGGGGACTCTCAGAGACTGAATGGGAAAAAGTTACTTTACAATACCAGAAGTGTTCATCATGCAAATATTCCAAGCTTAATTTGTACATCCTTTCCCTCCTCAGGACAGCACTGTGTCCGAACACAAAGATTAAGAAGACAAAATGTTTATTTTAGTAGAAAATTACTCTTTGGAATGCTTTGATATTTCTGATGTCTCTCATCATTACATGATTATGCTGTCTGAAGAAATATTTTTGTGAAGGCTTTTCCCTTAATATGTCAAACAATTTAAAAATGATTACATTATTCCAGACATACTCACGTGGTAGCAGTATGCAGCTCACCTGTCCTTCTATTACACCCTTTTGTTGTTAGAGCTACAAAGGGCACTGTAGACATTTGCCAGCTCTAGGACCTGGAGGGCTTGATCCTGAATGTATACTTAGTTGGTGCCATAGTACACCTACCGTATATAAACCATATTTAAACAACCTGGACATACATTTCTATCATCAGAACTATGTATGTCTTTAACATTGCAAAAGCAAAATAGTTGAATAGAGAAATAAGTTAAAAAGTGTCTTAAGCAAAGATTCCTCAAATTATACACTTATCCTCCATTTCCTGGTATAGAATAAAGATTCATTGCACATTTTTTAAAATTTACTTCACTGTTTAGATTGTTAAAATTGTTAATTATATTTTCATTATCTCAGATGATGAGATTCCTCCAAGGTTCATGCAATCTACCTACTCAAAGATATACTATTATAGGGCAACTGGGGATGCCATAGTCTCACAGTAAATACCCAAATGTGGGCACAATTTGAGGAGATAACAGAAGGGGAAAACTCTTGACCAATGGAAATACTTCTAAACTGTCAAAGAAAACAATTTAAATATTATTATGTAATAACAAAGTTTACATACATTATGAGCATTTTATTTTATGAGTCTATGGTCTTTGAAATATTTAAGTCATGGCAAGGATATTTGAACATTATTATGTATTACCCAAGAAATTGGTTATATATGTATATATATTTTATATATAGTCACTTTTTTACATTAAATTGCCATTATCCACCTCTAGTGGATAATAATTTGCTATCCTCTAAAATTCACTAGACATAACAATGAGAGTTAGAAGTTTCTCTGGTTGATCCAAAATAATTTGCAACACATAAGATCTATCCCTACAAAGCCAAGAAAATTTTTTACACTAATAGTTGAAAAGAAAATAGAAAGGATTTTCCAGAACACACACATATATCTGATATCAAGACTCTAGAATTAAGTATGAATTCTATATAGTATTTATATTATATATAATTATATATAGTTTATATAATATGTCTATATATAATATATAAAATAGATTATATAAATTATATATAATCTATATAATTCTGCAATATTTCTTATTAGTCTTTTATCCAAAAATTTTAAATCCATTCTTGATTCTCTAAACAATAAAATTATATAATATGTTAACACATTCTCATATTGACAGTATATTTGTGCTCACACACATATTCCCTAACTCTGATATAGTACTTGATAGGTTTTGACTAATTTATAATTATAATCCTTTTGTAGAAGTTTTTCTAACTTTAGAAAATTCTCCCATACATCCTTCTTCATTATGAAGTCTCTCTACAGCCTCAGGAGCAAAAACATTTTCAGACATTTTAGAAGGTTTTGGCTTTGCATTTCAACTGAGCTTATACTAGACAGTCTTTGTGTTGGGTGTATTTTTGCTTAGGATACTTACAGATGTACTCACACTGTTATGGAATAAAATCATGTGTGTATTATTAGCATTGCCTTCTATTAGTACACTGGAGGATCTGTTTATGATGCTCATGAGGATTGATTCAAATTTTGGCTAGTAGGAATATAGTGTATGAAAATAATCTTATTTTTAATAAAACTAAAGTAAAATAAAATTAAAACATTGTAAATGCCCCTGAACAGTCTTTTTGTGGCAGTCTGGTACATGTCTGAGAGTAGAATTACTGGGTCACAGAACAATGGAAAATGTCTTACATAATAATCTACCAGAACTTGTCTAAAGTGACATCTCATTATCTCATTATGGTTTCTACAAACTTTCAAACTATTCCATGTTTTGTGTTTTCGCCATGAAAATCAGATAAATATTCATCCCTTCATTAGAGAAGCTGAAGAATAAAACACAAAATAGAAGTTTTTTATCCTAAAATCGTTAGTAACTTTTTCCCTTTCCCTCTCAATTTAGCATTAAAACACAGACTCTAGTTAGTGCAATCTGTATGTTCATGGATATAGAACCATCTGCTTGAACATGGGTAGACTTGAATGGTTGTAACTATGAAGAAAAGTGGCTATCCCCTCCCAGTGTCATCAGATGTCAATAGCTCCTCAGCTAGTAATGGAACTTCATGAGCTGGGGTTTGATGGGCTTGAACCCATACAGGTCTTTTGAATTCCAGATGTTTTGAGTTCATATGGGCAAAGTCACTGCCACATTGCGCAAACACTTTTTCACTGACCATTTCCCTATCTCTCTTCCTCTGGCTCTTAAATACTTTCTGCCCACCTTTCTAGGTGACCCTGAGCCCTAGAAAGAGGGCTATGGCACAGCTTTCCCATTTAAAGCTGAACACTCTTTAGTATCAAGTTCTCTACTCACTGACCAGTATGGTTTCTGTATAAATCATTTTGTACTGAAAAACAAAGCAAAGCAGAGTAAAACAAAACAAAACATACAAAAACAAAAAGCAAAAAGCAAAATCCTTGTCTGATGAGGGTTCAAATTTTAATTTATCTATTAATGTAAGAATAAGAATGTAGAATATAATTTAATGATGTGTCCATTTAGAAGAATAATAGTATTAGATTCTAACCTAGGGCCTATAGCCTAACAAATCACAGGATGTTGGCCCATGTAATGGTACACACCTGACCCTCATCATGTAGAGCAATGCTAAAATCCAATCAGAAAGTGGTTTACTGTCATAAAATTCATGATACTATTGCCCCAGTAAGCACATTTCATCAGGAAAGTTCTTACTGTTGTTCACAGAATTCACAGTTCAGTAGGTACGTTGATTATGCTTCTCCCCAGAGGTACCACTCATAGAAGCTTCCAACATTATGAAAGCCATCCATTAGGGATGACGCTTCCAGTTGACACCAACTTAGTTTCTCTATGTCCTATAACTCATGTATGTGGTATGTTCAGAAACAGAATCTACCACCAAGTTCAGGAGCAAAACAAAGAGCAGTGGAAACAACATCAGTCATTGAATGAGCTATTTCCTGCTGCAATTGGTAAAGAAAGCATTATAATATATAGTACTTGTATTCACTCTATTGATTCTGGAATTCTCATGGCATGTCTTCTACTTTGTAAATAGTGATTAAAGGGTATCTACCCAAGCTTCAACTAAATTGTTATCAAACATACTATAAAATCATATAAAATAAAGTCTGAATGAAAACTTTTATCCTCGTTGGTAAAAGTAACACTAGAAGCATAATTTGGATATTATAATGCCAGTCTGGCAGCTAAGTAAATAATAATTAAGCAGTAGGTAGATAAATTTTATTTGAAATACTCTTTACAAAATTTCATTTGCTTTAAATACTTTTGATGTTTCAGAAGACAGTTCCAAGTAACATGTTCCCATGCGTTCGTCACCAAAAAGCTCACGCCGGTTTGCTATGCACAGAGATGACTTGTCCTCAGACCCACGTTGTCCTATCACTGAGCAAGACATTGAATCATCTATGCCACATTTTCTCTATCTGAAAATTAAAGGAAATGCACAAGATCTGAAAATTGGAAATGGAGATCTTGTGGTTCATTTTAAGAGTCCCATTAAAGTTAAAAGAAAGATACAAGCCATACATACCCTTCTCCATCATCTCAGCACCCAGGAGGAGAAGAAAAGAGAACTTCACCTTTTGGGCCCGACTGGGCTACAGAGTGAGATACAGGAAGAGAGCGGTGAACAGGAAATGAAAAAGAAAAGAATAAAGAAACTAAAAGAGGAAAAGAAGCTAAGAAAAAAAGAACTGTGAACATCAGATGGTGGTAGTCCGCTTCATAGTACGATACTTTCAATGTTAATTAAACTACTTCTGTCTCTCTCAATGCATTTATATTATTCTAGCAAAATAACATATTTTCCATTATCTCAAATATAAATGATACAAAGTATTGAAAAGTTATATTGGAAGAAGTTAAGTCAATGTTGGACACAGAGTAGTACTAAACAAATAAATACTGAAGAAGTTAATACATACATAATGACAGTTGTATTGTTGCTTACAAATGTGAAATTTTCCACTTATAAAATGTTATTTCATTTAAATTTTGTATATTGTCTAGAAATGTAGTATAAAGGACTAGATTATGCCCTATTGGTCTAGTCTTGGCAGCTAACTACTTAGCACTTTCAGATTTTATTTTATATTTTTCCTTTTTTTTTCGAGACAGGGTTTCTCAGTGTAGCCCTGGCTGTCCTGAAACTTACTCTGTAGACCAGGCTGGCCTCGAACTCAGAAATCTGCCTGCCTCTGCCTCCCAAGTGCTGAGATTAAAGGCATGCGCCACCACTGCCCAGCCAGATTTTATTATTTTAATACAAATAATACATAAGTTTTTTAAAGTATGATAACATGTGAACATATAGTTCACATTGAATTCATACATACAATTATTTCAAAAGAATGAGAGTTCCTTTCTTCAAGTCCCATGTGCTAACTGAAACATATGGCTTCTCTCCGAAGTCTCATTCTATCAGTTCTGATTCACATAGTTGTAATATGTAAGAACTCTCCTCTATACCTGTGATGGTTTGTATATACTTGGCTCAGGGAGTGGCAATATTAGGAGGTATGGCCTTGTTGGAGTAGGTGTTTCACTGTGGGCATGGGCTTAAGACTCTTGTCCTAGCTGCCTGGAAGCTGGTCTTCTCCTGTTTGCCTTTGGAACAAGATGTAGAACTCTCAGGTCCTCCTGTGCAATGCCTGCCTGGATGCTGCCATGCTTCCTGCCTTGATGGTTATGGACTGAATCTCTGAACCCATTAACCAGCCCCAGTTAAATGTTGTCCTCATAAGAGTTGCGTTGGTCATGGTGTCTGTTCACAGCAGTAAAACCCTAACTAAGACAACAGCAGTTCAAGATACAATAATATCCCACAGTCTCGAGGCATCCAAGCCATAACTGATAGAGAAATGACCTTGAATTTGCAAAATTCCTACCTATTCAATGTTAACATCAACCATTATCCATGGTCACAAAGTATCCCTACAGCTATGAAAGTTAATAATTTTTAAATATTTTTATTATGCATTCGTATTCACTTCTGTATAGTTCTATGTACCATGTTCATATAGATGTCTTCAGGTCCAGAGGAGCACATCAGATCCTCTGAAACTAGCACTACAGGTAGTTGTGAGCTTCCTGATGTAGATGCTAGAAACTAATAGCAGGTGCTTTACAAGAGCAGCAAACCAAACCATCTCTCCAGCACATCAGAAAATAAACAACTCTTCCAGGCTTTCTGCTTCTCTCCCTGGAAAAGAACTGGGTGATGACTTTCTTGTATGGCAAGATAGAAACTTTCCCAGAAATCCTGTTCTATCAACAGTGTTCTAAATAAAATCCAGTCCATCCTGAATGTAGAGGATGCTTCCCTGAGTTGTACCAATGCACACAACAAAGAAAGTGGTATCTCCTTTGCTGCAGCCATAACCACTGTCTGATCACTGTCCCCTTTTATTTTCTTACTGTGTGCATAAAGACCTGATCAACCCACCAGCCGCACAGTTTAAATTTTGTATCACTGGATAGAATCCTTCCCATCCTTATTCATTCTCTCTCTCTCTCTCTCTCTCTCTCTCTCTCTCTCTCTCTCTCTCTCTCTCTCGTTTACCAAAAATTCCTTGTATTTCTATTTTTTGGTAATTGTAACTTTTATTTTCTATTTAATTAAGATACAAATACATCATTTCTTCATCCCTCTCATGTCCCTTTTCAAATAAATGACCTCTTATTTTTAAATTATTGTTACATATATATGAGAATACATATATAACTGCCATCTCCTGAGTCCTTTTATTGCTGCTTCGTATGTTTTTTAGGGTTGACCACTTAAGATTGGATAACCATTTAGGATGCCACATGTAGGCAAAACATCCTCTCTCAGCAGTTGTTAAATGCCCATGGCTCTTCGTCAAGTGGCGAGGCTCTATGGATTTCCTTCTTCCATTTTGTCTTGTCATTTGGTATTATCATTGTTTGGGTCTTGGTTAAGCTGACATATTCTTGACATTTCATGGGCATAGATACTTGTTATATGTAGAAGACAATCTTACAGCAGACTTCCTGGTCTTCTGGCTCTTATCTATGGCCATATTATTTTTTCTAATTTAAAGTCAATATACATATAGTAATACAGACTTCCTGGTCTTCTGACTCTTATCTATGGCCATATTATTTTTTCTAATTTAAAGTCAATATACATATAGTAATAATCTTCATTATGGTATCTTGATATATATGACATTATTTGTCATTGCAAGTCATTCTCCTTCTATGGTCATGTTCTATATTATAGTCATTACAAATAAGTATAGCATGTAATTTCATTTTCATGCATACCATATACTGATTACTATCTCCCAAAATTTCAAAATATTCCCTCACTCACATTTCTAACTTTCTCACGTGCTCTATTCCACGGATGCTATCACTATTCCACTGTCATATACCTCTGACATGCTCTCACTTTTTGTAGCAGCCTAGACTTCTTGAGCAATCATGATGACCAATTTCTTGCATGTGCCTTTGACTCACTTGAGGCTCTTTTGTTTTTTTCACACAGCTCACAATCCCACAGCTTGGATTAGACAAAACTCTTCCATTCCACTATGCAAGTCATTGTGCAGCGACATCTTTTAGAGAAATGTATACAACCATGTTGAACTGGTCAAATTCATATTCAAAAGTTTAATATCATTGGAGGCCCTTAATATTTCCAGGTATTGGTGTTATTTCCTCCTTTTGGTCTTTTATGCTTGTAGATGACTTTTTCATGTCTTCTCATTTTGATAGAAACTCTCAAGACCTGTTTTTGATTCTCACTCTTGTAACTCAACTCTCAACTTAACTGTCTACCTTCTCAATGTCATATGTTCCTAGAGACTCAGCTTTCCCATTGATAAATGACCTTTACTCTTACTGAAATCTACTTCCCATGGCTTTTACTCCTGTTATCAACCTAAGGCTAAGCCACCATCAACTGGTAACAGTCAAGTACATAATTTATCTGAAAGCTGCCATAATAGAGTTTGTCTTAAAAGAAAAATATTTAGAAAAATAAAAATGTTCCAGAATTATATGAAGATGATTATAGGACATAGACAATAGAAAGGAGGTAGATGTCATAAACCTGGTCAAGAAAGATAGCTCTTTGACTCAAGTTCTCTTAGTAACTAAATTATTTTACATTAGAACTGACTATAATAATTTTGATCTGGTATTGAACAACCAATTTTGGGGCTCTTCCCTTCCAAAGACTGATTCTCCCTCTCTTAGCAGTCATTAATTACCCATGATTCTTCATCTATGGATAGGGCCTGTAAGGTTTCCCCCACCCATATTTGCATGTCAGTGGGTATTGTCATTGCCCAAGTCATGTTTAGGCACCACATTGTTGGAACTTCATGACTGCACCTTTCCCTAAAACACAAATACACATGAACACCACCAAATGGACTCAGCCAGTTATCTTTGTATATTGATTTATTTATAAATATATGTAACAATAATAGTTAAAGTAAAAGAGGCCATAAATTTGAGAATGAATAGAGAGATCTTTGAGGAGTTGGGCACAGGAAGGGATGAAAGTATGGGGTAAATACAATATATAGATATGTGAATTTCTTTTTGAAAAAGCATTAATTTTATAAAATTTGTAAATTTGTAAAAATTTATTTTTTGGAACAAATTAATTCAATTTTTTAATCTACTGTGTTGTGCTTTCCTTTGAGGGAGAAACTGGTGTAGGAGAAATTTATCTGTCTATCTCCATATGAAGAATTCCATACATACTAGAGCTGAATAAATAGCACAGTAACATATAAACATTTAAATAGAAATTAACTATTTGGCACATAACAAAGACATACATAATCTAAAATAATGTTAAGAAGTATGATAATACTAAAAAAAGACTTTGAAGAAAAAAATCAAATTCCATAAATAATTCCAGCTCAATTCTTTCCTCAGGAATAGATTAGACAATCATGCACATGAATGATATTCTCAAATAGGAATGTTAATTTTAAAAAAGAAAAATGATACTATTTTAAAATTAAATTCACTCTATACTTTGGTATTTGTAGAAATGCTACATGTCTTATTTTCTATAATTATGTGATTCTGTCTTAAATTCTTAAGATATTTAAGGTTGTTCAACAATGTAGAAAACAAGTAGTTTCCAATGAGACAGCATATTTTTGTACTCTGGAAGCTAAAAGATTCAGTTAAAGTTCTAGCCAGACTGAAAGTAAAAATTTAAAGTGAACTAGATCGGATTCTTGCTTAGAGCATCTTGGCCTTAGCTACAACTGAATTCTGTAGCCACTTGACACGCTTGAACCAGTATCTGGCCTTTCTCCTCTGTTCTAAGCATGAAGCCAACTCAGCCCAGTGCACTGACAGTAGAACAAAGGAAAGAGCAAGCTGATTAGAAATGACAGAACTGCTGTGCAGTTTCACTTCTGAAGGTCATTTATAATCAGAGAAGCTCTTGAATTCCAAGCACCACTACACTGTGCTATTACACAGCAATATCACTTGCTTTAAAAAGTTGGGTAGGGCTCAGTTCTAATCAATGAACTGAGGAAAAACTAGTCTTTTCTTCAGACTCACTATAAATGCTGTTTCAAACTTTCTGGACTGCCTTGTGAGCATAAGAAGTTGTTTGCCAATTGCTTATTTATTTATAATAATTTACTACCTCCTTGAGATTGTTTTTTTGACCTCTGGTTCATCCAAGCAAGTTTACCAGGATTTGGAATAGAGCGTTATAGAAAATATTTTTAAAAAATAAAAAAGCGACAAGTACACACTTATTTAGGACCACCTTGAACTTTACTCAAGCATCCCAAAGCCCCTTTCTCCATTTAGCCTATTCTTCAGGTCACAGGAACCATGTTGGCAAAGAAGCCAGAATTAGCTATGCAGTAATGGGGCCAAATCAAATATTCCAATCTTTTTTCAAGTTTGTGGTATTTGGGAAATTTTTGAATGAGTTTTAGTTAAGAATATTTCTTCTGGGTTCATACAATTATTTTTGTATTGAAGAAACACTACTTGTATTTAGTTTCATGTTTAATAAGATTATTTTCATCCTCCTCCCAAATTTGAGATTGGAAGTTAACTCCCTAAACTAAAATTATTCAGTTTGTATAATATTGTTTTTATTATTTTGAATTATCATTACCAAAAAGAAATTTTCTTTTTGTTTTAGTACCAAGGCAAGGAAAAAAATGACAAAAGCTCACAAAATGTAATTAGTTCATAGATATAACAATATATTTATATGTAATCCATGCCATAATCACCGGGTTAACTTCACTGAAAACATGATGATGATGATGATGATGATGATGATGATGATCTGAAATCACTTAAGAACATTGAATTTCAGCTTTTCAAAATATTCAGGTTGTTTAAAATATTTAGGCTGTTCAAAATAATCTTATATCACAATTTGTAATTGTCAAGCTCTTCCAGGTGTATACAGCTTCAAGAGGTATAATGTAGATATTAACTGTTAAGTAAATGGTAACCAAGCTGCAGTCTATAGACACAGCAACGATAGTTAACAGAGGAAGGTACAAGGAGGGGACACAAGAATCTGCCCTGGGAGTAGGAATAGAATAGATATTATGGGTGGACTATGAACAAGGAGATGAGATTGAAGGAGACACGTAGGAGAGAGACAACGAGAGCTGAGAGGGCATTTAAAAAGTGGTATGGAATGCTAATGTAGTGGAAAACTCCTAAAATATATGAAGGCAATCCTAATGAAGTCTCGAAATAATGGGGAAGACAGTTCCAACTCGCCATCTCTTGTCACCAAATGAAGCTTCCACTACCAGATTGAGTAACATCCAATTGAATTATTGACCAGAGTGGTCCTGTGGAAATCTCCTAACAGCCCACAAACTGACAGCAGGGCATCACTGCTGAAGATAACACCAACACAACTCATTGAACATGGAGAGGCCAAGAGGTGTCCATACAGAACCTTCACCTCTAATTCCAGTGACTTTGATACAGGAAGGTACTCTGCAGGCTACCGAAAGAGAAACTTAAAGTCCAACACAGCCACAAACCCTTTTGATTTACAATATTGTCCTGCCTATAAGATATGCTAGGGCAATGGTGGCACAAACCTCGTGGGAGTAACCAACTAACATCTGATTTGACTCAAGACCCACTCCATAAGATGGAGTCCATACCTGACAGTGTTTGGGTGACCAAGAACCAGAGACTAGATAGCCAAGAGACCCAGGATAAAAGCAAATATGCTGGTCTAAATAGATATGTAGTGATAAAATGACTCCAGATGATAATCTGCTGTACTCATAGATCAGTCTTCTTCAGGAGTTTCTTCCTGCAAAAGATGGGAACAGCCGGGCAGTGGTGGCGCATGCCTTTAATCTCAGCACTTGGGAGGCAGAGGCAGGTGGATTTCTGAGTTCGAGGCCAGCCTGCTCTACAGAGTGAGTTCCAGGACAGCCAGGGCTACACAGAGAAACCCTGTCTCGAAAAACAAAAACAAAACAAACAAACAAAAAAAGATGGGAACAAATACAGAGACCCACACCCAGACATAATACAGAGAGAGAGACCTTGGAACACACAGACCTACCTGAGATCTCTTCATTAAATTCCCTCCATTCGGAGCTCAGGGAACCCTTTGGAATAGGAGGCAGAATGAATGTAAGGTTCAGAAAGGATGGAGGACACCAAGAGAATTAGGTCCTCTAAATCAACTGTAAAAAGCTCATTTGAACTCACCAAGACTGAAACAGCAAACACAGAGGCAACATAGCTCTACACTGGGTCCTCTGCATATATATCATATATATTGTAACTTTCAGCTTAGTATTTTTATGTGTCTCTTGGGTGTGTGCAAATGAGTGAGTCTCTGATTCTGGTGCCTTCTCTTGTGTTATTTCTCTTCTGTTGGGTTGCCTTATCCAACTTTGATGTGAAGGGTTTTGTTTTGCATTATTATATTTTACTTTGGTATGATTTGCTGTTATCTCTTACAAGTCTTCTCTTCTCTAATGAAAAACAGGAAGAGTGGATCCAGATGTGAAGGGAGTGGGGGAGGAACTTGGAGGAGCAGAGGGAGTGGACACCATAATCAGGATATATTGTATGAGAAAAAGAATCTAGTTCCAATGAAAGGGGAAAAGAAGTATAAGATTATAATCAAATTAGAGTTTGATGGTACAAAAGTATATACTTTTTAAACCACATAGAATAGAGAAATAAGATAGATGTAGATTTTAACAAAATAAAATATATTCATGTATTAAAAATAACAATTTTGAATTTCATCCACTAGTATTCATAAAGGTAATAATGCTATCTCTATATCACCAAGTACTATATGTTAGAGCAAAAGCGATCATTAGGTTCCCAAATAAAAAAAATCTGGGACAGTAGTAGAAAAATCAAAGGATTGTTTCCTTCCCTTGTACTTTTTTTCTTATTTTGTTTTTACAAATCTTGCTTTCTTGTCTCTAAAACAAGTTTATGGGCAGAAAAGGGAGAGCAGGATGAGTTGTCTTCCACTTGGTTGCTATCTTGCAATAAAATGAAACCTCAAGATTAATCATTGTGCATATACTTTAGCATTTGTATTTAAGTCAAGATCTGTATTATATAAAGTCACACCAAAATGCCTCTAAGTCTGTTAATAGCTGACCTTTTGTCTTCTCTGTAAAGAGAATAAGCAAACTGTAATTAAGGAAGCCTTGTCTTACACACAGTACACTGAAAAGAATGCTCTTGACCTGACATTAGTCAAGATCTTTTGACCATTTCTCTACTTTGGCCTCTTCCTTGGGCCACAGGAACAGTATCTGGCAAGAAAGAATCTTATTAATCTTGTTTACAGAAAATCATTCATGCTTCATATTAATCAAGTCCTTTTTCTTTGCCACTTGATTCTCTTTCCAGTTTCTCTTTCCGTGCTTCCTAAACACTAACAGAATATCTTCTAGTGATACTCTAATCCCTACCCCACCTTGCCCTGATTACAAATCTTCATGGGACCATGTTGATTTAGAGTTGACTTCAGTTTTTGTCTTCCACATTAATGGCTTTGACCTGTATGGCTATAATTTAACTAACACTTTTGCAGTTTTAAGTAAGAACCCACTGAAAACTTTCCCTCCAGCATTATGTAGGAAAGAGTAATTCTGTAAAACAGGCTATACTAAGATCATTCCTCTCGCTCTTTAGGGCAGATGTACAAGGAGAAACAAGGCTCAGCCCATGATTTCCCATGTGGAAAGATACTAGAGTAGGAAGAACACAACTGTGCATTCAAAATATCAGTAGTCATATCCTATCACCAGAGCTTCCTGTGGCATGGTCTTGGCAAACCTCCATTCCTCCCTCTGTGAAATAACAGTAGTATCCACACCAATGAGCGCTATGGAGGGAGATCAAAGGAATCCCATGTACATGATAAAACCAGATGTAATATGAACTGTGGGTGTAGAGCCTCCTAAAATTATGCTTCTATCTGATCCACTGAACTTGAATTTCTTTTAATTAAAATTAATTTCAGGCAATATATTTTGATTGTGATTTTCTCCTTCCCAACTCCTTTTAAAACCTCCCCATCTCCATAACCATCCAACTTAATTGAATTTGAATTATATGTTTCCATGCTAAGTACTATAATGCTCATTGTAGTAACAATTGGGAACTATTTTTCAAGTATGTGATCAATTACTATATAGAAATTATTTTTCTCAGAGCTGAATATTTTGTGAAATTCTTAATTGTTTTCATTGTTTGTATTACAAAATATTAGAATCACACATGGAAAGTGATAGTATAAACAGGAAAATAATTGTAAAGACATTTTAATCCCTGAGAGATGACCTACAACATGTACTACTTCTGTGGCTATGTGCCTCAGGTTGATGAATTCTTTCTGGTGGGTGTATGTGTGTGTGTTTAATCAATATATCATTATGAGATAATCAACTCAAAATCTTGCAAAGAAATAAGCCTGAAGATGTTTCTTCAAAGAAAGGGATTATCAGTTTTCAGTCAGAAACTATTGTTGTCGTATGAAATACCTAGCATGCATCTAGACAGAAGGACTCATGAGAAATCTACTATGGTTTACAACATAGTTTCAAAAGTAAGCACTAAGGCTTATGAGAGGTCAGATTATATTCTCCCTTCTCTTGCTTCAGGCTGAAGTGTCCTGAAACTTTAGTAAGAATTTGGAATTCTCTGAATCAAAGAATTCCCCTAGGAGTTTAAGGGGGATGATACGAAAGGCAGAAGGAAGAAAAGAGTGTCTAAAATAAGCTCTGAGTCCTACCTAAAATAATTAAATATAAATTGCTGCAGATGCTGAAGAGACCACAGAGTCATTGGCAGTGGCCCTATACCTCAGTTTGAAGGAATTCCATTTTCCTGCATAGATTGTATGATGTGAGTGAGCTTGAAGATGAATTAATTCAAATTAAATAGTATTTCCCTAAAACTATGCCAGTGTTTTCTTAAGAGGCACAGCATTGATAGTAAAACAATAAAAAATAAAGAGCTTAAGCCCATGAAATCTAGACAGAAGTATTATTAAAGACAGAGAAAAGAGAAATCTGTGTGCTGTCATCAGAAACATCTGCAAAAATACAGTGTAACTTAATTTGAAAATCGGATTTTGGTTAGTCAACTGGGATAGTGGTAGACACATAGTTCACAATGTCTTAAGCCATCTAGGAGAGGCAAATACTAACAAATGAAGTTTCCTGGAGATGGTCTATTGTTTTGCATGGTTATATTGGATAAACTCTGAATTGCAAGGTTTTCAGAAACCTCATCTCAGAATTGATTCTTATTGCTGATAAGTCTTTTCTGTCATTATTAAGTTGAAAATTCCTATGTAATTAAGTTTAATGATGCTTGGGCATTAGCCCAACCTATTGGACAGATTTTCTGCTGATCAATGAAGATATACTCTCGTGTAGCAATGCTATGTAGACAAATTGATGATTTCATAATTCCTAATAATGACTCTATAGAATTACTAAATTTATACAAGTAATTTTAAGCCCTTTATAGAAAAGCTGCAGTTAGGGCTCTGTAAACCTTCATGTGTCATGGGCTAATTGCACTAGAATAGAAAGCAGGCTTGTAATGATTTTATGTTCAGGGAAAACATTGCTTCTAGTCTAACTGTGAAACGATTATCTGATAACTAAAGGTTATAAATTAGGAAGGGATAATTTATTGTAGGACAAGCCAGAAGATGAAATATTGACTTGATTTATTTATACAAAACTTCAAAGTAATGAGACCCAAGGCAGACAATATGCCTCTTGACAAAACCTTGCTAACTTATGATATAAGGATTATTGTTTTAAACTTTTAATGAACCTGTGAAGCTAGTGACAGATAATGAATGTTTAATTAGATAGCTTGTCTTTATGGAAATATATGTAAGCATTTCTACTGTGACTTCTTATTCAATTTATGATTTAAATTTATGTTTTGAATTTGTCATGAACCTTTAAAAAATAGCTGCTTGGAATACCATGTGATCATGTATCCTGAGAAAATATAAGAATTAAGAATAAGAAGAACAGACAGGGACAGGTTCTTCTTACCACATCTTCTTTTATGTCAGGATAGAAAGCTGTTTTCCTTTTTTTTTTCTCTCTCAGAAATAAGGATTCAGCCTTTTAAAAGTGAGTGCTTCTTTCTGTGTGCTGACTTTCTGAAGCTATCTTTCTCTAGCTGAGTTAAGGAACTCTCTGCCTCACTCCTGCCTAGGCCAGCAAAAGGACCTGCAAAAATAAAGGAACAAAAATTTCTTTACTTAATCCCTGACTCCTGCTGTTAATCCACAGGTGTTAATTTCAAGAGGTGTGTATATGTGTGTGTGTGTGTGTGTGTGTGTGTGTGTGTGTGTGTGTGTGTGTGTAAGGGGTCAGCCACAGAATGGAGTAGCAGAGTGTGAAGTCTCCAGAAGCCATCAGCTTCTAGCATCCAGTACAGTTAGAGAGTGAAAAGACTGGAGATCATCAGTATTTGGCCTCTGTCTAATGCTGTATCCCACTTCAGACCCATGTTTTCCCTAAGCCAGAGCAGGCCTGCAGTGTCATTGTAATTTAGTAAATAAATATTCAGACCCAGAAACAGAAGGATGGTAAAAGTAGAGATGATGGGGAAGCCAGCCTTACTGAACTCATGATTTCTACATAGAAAATGTCAGGGGTGAGATGGACCAAAAAAAAAAAAAAAATTACAGACCTGTAATTTAGGTAAAATTTATTCTTAAGAAAATTGGTATGAATCCTTTGAAACTCTGCCAATGCTGAACAGATATTATGAAAGTCAAATAATAAAAATTAACAATTATAATTAGGATAAATTAGAAGACAAAGAAAAATAATGGAAAATGAAGTCTTAGTACAACAGACATGAATAGAACGGAATAACCCAGTGTAATAGTTTATGCCTTTGTGTAAAGTCATAAACATACTAGGTTTATAAAAAAGGGAGGATAGGAGGGAGGGAGGGAGAAAGGCAGAGAAGAATAGAGGGAGGGAAGGAGGGAAAGAAGAGAGAAAGAGACTCAAAAATTAGGAGGTTAGAAGCACAGTGCTTAGCTTGAATACAATATCCAACAGCTCTGTTGTGTTTAATTCTAATTAAGGAAACAAAAACAAACAAACAAACAATCCTGAACTTCTAGCTTTTTCAATATTTCCACTACTTCTTATTGTATTGCAGATGTATTCTTTGGAACTGGGCTCAATGACTCTAGTTTGGTTGGTTGAGGTTTTCCTTAAAGGTCTCCATCTGTTCAAAGAGAAAATTCTTTGATGTATGATAAGGGCTACATTTATCTGTGGGTATAAGGACAAATATTTAGAATATACCTATTGAGAGGTTCCTATAGTTATTGTCACTGGCAGAAAAGTGGACATGGAGAGATAAGAATAAAATCTTAGGGCAGTGCTATTTTTGAGGGCACTGAGTTAAGACCTTGAGGGACTGATCTTGTGGTTTATTTTCCTTACACATTTAAACACAGTAGAACTTTTGAACTGTGACCTTTGCAATAAGAATGAATTCTATTGACAGATAAATAGAGTTCAGAGCTAGGGCCTAGAGAAGCATAAGATAGATTCTATTTGTGGAGGAAGCAATATATATGGGGCCTTTTGCATAATGATATGCTCTAGTCACTTGAGAGACAAAGCTCAGGATTAAGGCCTAAACAATGTTTAAGATACTGAGGATTCAGGAAGGCTGGATCATAGGATAGCAAAAACATCACCAAGTTGATTGATCACTTTCTACTCTGGTATTCCAGGTGACCAGGTATCATTCATTTCTTTCTATTGAAGAAAATAGGTCTACATGATTGACAGTCCTGGTTTCTCCAATGCTTATTCAAAGCTGTGCTTCCTATATGTCGTTAAGGGATTAAGCTATTTTAGGTCTCCTCCAAGATTCATGGCTTCCCTAGCCTTGGGGTTTTTGACTGGGTTTCTAGTGATGACGGGGTCTCAAGTCTAAGTACCGAGTTGTTGGTTACACAGGTATGTGTGCCACTACTGCAAGCTTAGAGTTATTATGCCATGCTGGTCATTGTTGTGGTTCATCTGTATCATAACTGGGTAGAATTATTTATTCTAATGTTAGCTACTTATGTTGGGGATCCCTGGGACCTAAATAGCTATCAGAGAGATGAGCTGCAGGCAAGAAGCCAGTTCAGTTCAACATGATTAAGTTGGTTCAAACTTCTGGAGTCTGACTCCAAGTGGTTATTTTAGGCATATTTAAGCACAACAAAATTTGGTGAAAATTACTCTGGTGATAATTAACCTAATCCCATCTGCATAACCATAAATCTCCTTGAGGAACAAAATAAACTAAATACAGACCAGACACAACTACACTGAAACTGTTTTGTAAAGTCCATAAAGACAGTTTCTATAGACTGACTGAGAAAAACAAGCTTACCTTAAGAGTCTGGGGCAGTGAATCCAGTACTGGAAAAGTCCCTAGCCACACAAATAGAGCAAAGGTCATGAGGCTAATGAGTATATCCATTCTAGCCCTTCTGGACAAATAAAAAGTATTATGTTGCTTGATGAGGCAATCTAGTGTGCTTAACTCTCCCAGTTCCCCTAGTACTTATCGTTGAGCACAAAGACCTCAATGTCTCTCAATTACTGCTGTTTTTTCCTTCAAAGTAACAATCACTAAGAACATATACTGTGTGTTACAAAAGCATATTTTGTATATATAAATATGCCATGTTTCTTTAGTCAAAGGTCAATTCAATCTCACAAGAACACCAGTTGGATTTTCTCCATATTTTATTTTTTAAAAAGTGGTATTTGAAATTTTATTTTATCAAAACATATCAAGTGCCATATTTCCATCTTAGGTTTTTCTCTACAAATTCTCTACAAACAAAAATGTAGTTTTAATAGAATGTCATCAAGACTTCTTAAAAATTAGGGTTGATACCATAATTACATGTATTTATATATAACAGAAGAAGTAGCATTAAAAATAAAGGTAGAAATGAGATTCTTCATAGTATCTGAAAATGCTAAATGAGAACATTCTTAAGATTTGGCTAAAACCGAATTCTCATTTTGTGTAGTATAGGCAAGCAACCACGTTCCATGAGGTTTTACAAAATAGTCAAGAAAGACTGGGAGCCAGAAATAGAAGCCAAGAAGTTTCTTGGCTGACATTTTTAAAAATTTCAAAGTGAAGACAGGAAAATCACTGTTTACGTAGACAAACCTTAGTGTGTCTGGGTAAAATAGCTAATATTTGTTTTGCTAAGTTGTTGGGGGATGTGTGTGTGTGTGTGTGTGTGTGTGTGTGTGTGTGTGTGTGTGTTTTCTTTTGCTGTGGTTTTGGTTTGGTTTCTTTGCTTAAGGCGATGTAAGTTCTATAACCCAGTGACCTTCTTAGACCATTAAGTTGACCTTTGACTAAAAGCTGGTGTGATATTTTCCTAAGGTTAGTTAACACATTCCTTCTTGGGCTTGGGGTTTCCAAAATTTCTATCTGAAACCTCAGAATTCTGTTTAGCTTGTTCTTAGTATATGTAGACAAATACAACTTAAATGGCTCCTTGGATCAGTGTGGAGTTGATACCCACAGAGCCCAGAGAAGATTAAGTAGTCTATTGTCATCAAGCTGAATAGATCTATTCTGTTTGATGTCTTAATAAATAATTATCAATGTTAGAAGATAAATAAACTATTTTTAAAAGAAGATGGCTTTAGTTGCTAGCACATGTGATCAGATTATTTTTTTAATTTTTTATCTGTTTGAGAATTTCATACATGCATGCAATGTGTTTTGAAAAAAAATCCACCCCCATTGGCTCCACTCCAGCCTCCTCTATCCTCTCTACCACTTTTCCTCCCAACTTTGCATGTTCTTGATTTTAAACCCACTGAATCCACTTATTTCTTCCTGTATACTCATGGGTGGGGAATCATATACTGCAGAATGGGTGGCCTCTAAGATGCTACATACCTAAGTAAGAAATGCCTCTCACTCGCCAATACAGGCTGGCATTTTGGCTAAGGATGAGTGCTAGAAGCCTCCTCATTTGTCAACATCAGGATTCAATTGTCCCACAGCCTGTGTGATTGTACTATTGCACTTGACCAATCAGAACTATGTTCACTGTTCTGTTCTTCTCCCATAGTAAGCAAAGTAATTGATTTCCATTTTTCATCATGGTTTAAGAGATCACAATACAAAGGACTATAACAATAATGAAAAATGTACTATCTGCATTGGCCATCCCCAGGTTGAGTCTTAGTGCCAGAAGAAAAAACAGAGAAAAACAGTTAGGTATGGTCAAGTACTGAGCCCAAATTATAATGACTTAGCAAGGTGTCAGAATGCAAGAAGAAAATATTTGCTCTGTATACATTCATGCTTCTTTGAAGGATTAATGCAGGTTTTATTCCATATCCAGAGTTTGGCTAGTATCTGAAACAATTACAAAGCACTACTAGAATAAGTAAGCAAAGAGACATAAACTCCCTAAAAAAGGAATGAACAAGTGAAGAAAGAGATCATTTCCTCTCCATAAAGCATTGATTTTAATCATTAAAACTGGGAAGAGACAAGACATTCACTACTGTGGTTTAAACAAAGTCCACCATCTTTAGAAGCATCTGGGAAGAAAGTTGCTTTGATAGACACATGGTTCCATTTTCTGTCCATTTAGCATCCACTATTAAAGCAACTTTTTCATGTTAAAATGTGAATTTGTAACCATCTTTTATACCTAAGGGGAAAGCATCCTGATGCCCTTCTGTCCTTTTCACCTTATAGCTAGTGGCCTAAAATGGGTGGATCTATATCTTTCAGGCTTATTTTAATTATATGTGGGTGTGCGTTGGTGAACAGTTGTGATGTTGTCTATGAAGACTGAAGATCTCAGATCTCTTACAACTGGAATTACAGGTAGTTATGAGCCATCTTTTGTGGATGCTAGGAACCAAACTCACATCCTTTTGTAGGAAGCGTGTGTGCTCTTAACTACTGAGCCACCTCTGCAGTCCTGGATGTATCCACTACCTCACCCCCCTTTGCTCTTCAACTCAGTCTTTCTTCTTTATGACTCCACCAAGGAGTCCCTATCAGGGTCTATAACAAATTCCTTATTTTGAAAACTGTGTGATGTGAACACTCTATAACAAGTGATATTGCTGACTGCTTCCTTTGCAGCACTCTCTTTGACTGCTTCCTGTACAGCACTCCCTTTCCTCTGGCTTCCCAGATAGCACAATTCTGTTTGTTCCCAACACTTTCTCTATGCCCATACTCTTCATCCTTTCTTTAGAGAACCCATCACCTTTTCATTGCTTACTGTTTCATGCTGTTATTTGCTATGACTTACCTAACTGCTTGACCAAAATGATTTGCATGAACTTGTGACCTAGAGTTATTTTCTACTATGTTGTGTCAGTATACTAAGGGATGAGCCCATAATTATTTCTGCTTACTCAACATTCACATTTAATGACACATAGGAATCTAAATCTATCCTGTCTGAAACTAATGCCTTATTCTTACCCCAGTGTGTCCTAACTTTTGGTTAATATGCCATTGCAAGCCATGGAGCTCAATGCATCTTCAGAAAACTGACCAATGCACCATTGACTAAGCCACCAATTCTATCATTCAAATGTCACCTAACAAGAATTGTGTCCTGATAATGTATATTTTATATGTTCTTTAAGGTTACCTACCTTTAATTCTCTAGGCTACTACAATCTTTTGCCTAACTTCATGCCTCTTTCTGTTTCAAGACAGTAACCAAAGTAATTTTTCTAAAAGCAAAATATTCAGCTAAGTACTGCACACATGGTAATGTGCACATGTATTCAATTCAAGACTCAGAAAGTTGAGGCAGGATTTGAAACCAGTTTGAAATTTCAGAGCATTTGTTACAAATTATGATTAGAGAGACAACTATTATTTTTTGTCTCCTTTCGATCACACATGCAAAATTTGGGAACATGTAGTATGACAGTCTTTCCCCAATGATAAGCCTAGCAACTGGCATCTACCTCAGTGACTGGCATCACAGCAGATACAAAAGTCAGTAAACAGATAAGGTGAGAAAAAATGGAAATAAAAGACTTCTTATTTTTAAATTTATTTTTATATAATTTTCTTTATACACTTTAATTTGTTCATATTCTTTCTGTTCCCTAAACTCCTCCCCGATTTTTCCAACCTTCTTACCCACCTAACTCCATATTATTTCTCTTTATAAAAGTAAACAAAACTCAGAAAATTAAAGTCAAAACAAATTCAAAAACATTAAGGCAAATAAAAATTACTCATTATTAAATCATAAAATATAAGTGTAAAAAGGACAACGTAAGAATGTATTGAAAACTACAGATTTTACTTAGAAATATAAGTAGCAAGTAATACTTGATAAGTGATTAAAAAATTAGAAAGGGTTACCTTAGTTCCTGAATAGGTCCTCTGATGATGGATCATCAATTGTTGCTATGTCCATGTTATTTTGGGGTAAACTTTGAGCTATAGAGTTTTATGTATTATATATTGAAAGAAAAGTGTGAAATTGAAGTGATCGGGAGCACACACAGGATGGCAGCAAATCCCCAAATCCCATTTACTAACAGCAAAGATTTGAGTAATTAGACAAACTAGTGTAAAAAATATCAGTTATTAAAGACAATATGTCTGACTCCAAACACATGAGAAGTTCTCCTAGGAAATAATAATATTTGTGTCACATGGCTCAGTGGTTAGAACTGGTGTGAACATGTCTAAATAGAAGCTGAATATTTCTTATAATTAACGGAAATGTCATAAGACCAATAGCTTTTCAAAGTTATTTAAGGGGTAATAGGCATTGTATTGTTTGGAGACTGCTAATTATAAGAAAGATGGCAAGTATTCAAGCATGGTATGAAAGGTTCAATACAGTAATCACTGCTAGAATCAGAAGGTTTGCCAATAGGCAATAAGTGAGTGATGGGGGGAGCTATAATTCATGTCCCATAAGTGATGCCAAGAACTTAACATAAAAGTCAGACCATAGTAGGACCGAGTCAGGGTTGGAGTGGGATAAGAACAAGAGATTTGCTTTAGTCACACTGAGTTTGGATTCCTATATGTCATTAAAATGTGGTTATCCAATAAACAGATCAGGGTTATGATCTGGGCTCATTACCAGAGCAGAAAAACATAGGACACACAGTAGTAGCCCTGCTATAAAAGAGTCCTACATGCCAGCCAAGATTATAAGATTCAGACTATGACATCAACGAGACTAAAGAAAGAGACACTACTTCCCAGATATTGATTGGCTGCTGTTGAACATTTCCAAACACATATGCTCTCCAAGTTTTTGAATTTGTAGATGGTACATCTGACCAAATTGGAAGAAAGAAGCATCTCCTGTGCATCTAGGTTTCTATGTGTGAGAGAAGTCTGTTTTAAGTCAGTGTGATCCTCTTCCAGAGTTCTGGGGATACACGAGAGTGGGAGCTTGTGAATTGGAGATGAAGGTCTTAAATCGACAAGTTATTGGGATAGATATTTCTACCTCATGTTTGGCTAGACTCTCTTGAGATGGTTAGTTCCAGGTACAGCCAAGACTTGCTGACAGAGGAGCAGACACAGACATACTAGTCATCCTGGGAAGATTTTCTTAGAAGAGCATCGTCACCTTAATTCCTACACCTAGAGATGCAACTATGCAAAAATTTCCATACCAAATACTCTGAGGAAAAATGTCAGCATCACAAATCCCTTTTGGGGAATTCATATCATGGGATGAGTAAATTGACTTCATAGCTGAGAGTAAATTTTGGTAGGAAGGGGCAAAGGAATGTCCTGGAGAAGGAGCTGGGAAAGGGCAGTGTGTGAAGGCTATTTAGCCTTCATAGCTTCTCTTGGATGGCTTTGTAATACTTCTCTGCTTAGGGCTGTTTTAAGTGGAATTTGAATTTATCTACATGGGATATGAATCCTTTGATCTCTTTCAAATGAGAAGTGGTACAGTGTTCTATTTCACATGTCAAGGCTGCATTTTTTGGAGGCCTCAGTAATAGTTTGGCATTCAAAATTCATAAACAAGCAGAGATATTTCCCTCTTTTCTGAAATACCCACAAAAATTACATCCTGTTGCTAAGCATCCATTTAACAAGTAACTAAACAATCAAATATATAAGAAGGACTTGGGAAGTACTTGTTGCATTTTATTCTACCTAAATTAGTTCAACAAGCAATTAAGTGTTAAGCAATTAAGCAGAATAGCTCTGTTTATCTAGCTAACACAAAAATAACATGATGACAGATATCACTTAGAAAAATATACAGCTTGTTCTCAAAATAAAAAAAATGTACAGAATATATATATATAAGAATTTGACCCTACCCTGAAGAACAGTACTTTATAAATGAAGACAAAAATTAAAAATTTTAGAAGTTAAGAAAAGTATATTTTCACATTCCTCTTCTGGATCTAAGAGTTTATCACCTAAGCTATACTGTATTCGTTTAAATGTTTGAGATAGTGCCTGACTGCGTCCTCCTGATTCTCTTGGAATTTGGTACGTAGACCATGCTGACTTTGTGAAGATCTTCCTTCCTCTCCTTTTCTTGCTGGAGGATATGAATAACAACAGGAGTGAATCACATACTTTAAGCTGGATCTGGTTACCATAGTTGCTCTCTCCAAACAAACCTCACACAATAGTAAAGTGATCCTTCAACAAATCCACTCATTTGGTTCCTCCAAAGAGTACTCTTCAAGAGATTTCCATTACATTATAATAAAACCCACATCCTCATCCTGACTCTAAGCTCAGCAGGAGGCAGCCTTCCCCACCATTCCAACCACCTTTTTGGGCAATATCCTTTTGTACTCCCTTGGTGATTGGGTCACCCTCTCATGCTAGATACCCTTCCAAAGCACTGAGCCCCACCCTCTTACATGTAGGCCATTTCTAGCATTTAAGTATAAGCTTAAGTTTTCCTTTCCATAGACAATGTCCTTAAAACACTGAGGTAAGGTCTACTTTTGAAATTCTCCACTTTGTTTTTAGGCCCTTACTCAATGTCAAAAAAAATTTACTTGTCTGTATGTATTGTGTGGTCTGAGTGTTCTTCACCTCTGGCCCCACCTAATTTCTAAGTAGAACTGATGCCAGTCATGACCATAGTGCATCCATCCCAATACCTTTTTCGAGTAAATGCTCAAAACATTTTTTTAAATGAAAGCTTAAATAAATGGAAATTTTTTAAAGGTACATGGGATATTTTCACATATATACAGTGCTCACATAAATACCATCTGGTACTGGAGAAATGCTGTATACTGAGCCACAACTTTTCTCACTGGTATAAAGAAGTGAAACAGAGTATGTTTATAAATATAGCTTCTCAACCTGTGGAACAACAGTTTGGCAAGGCTGAGAAACAGGTTGACAGAGACCAGTAATGCTTCACGTAGGACGCATAAACACACACACACACACACACACACACACACACACACACACACACACCCAAAAAAAAATTTCTGATGGATGGTTGACCCTACAAGCACTACAAGCATTCTCAAATCCAGTCTTCCTATCTTTTTATATAATTAGTGGTATGCTTATATTCATGCAAGCTCATGATTTCTAATAAGAGAACCTCATTTTAGGACCATGCTCTTTCACTGAGCCAGCAATAATTAGATAAATCATTTCATTTTTCTAATCTATCTTTTAATTGTGTCTTCTGCTACTTTGTGCATTAAAATACATCCAGACAGCTGCCACTGTCTATACAAGAGCTGCATGGATAATCCCAACGTCCCTAAACAGCAGTAACATCTATAGGCTTCCATGCAAAATAGAGCGACTTAGACTACTCCCGAAATAATAGAACAAAAATGCTCATCAAAGTACTGTGTGGTATAAGAATATTATTTTCTTTTAATGACATTCACTAGTTTTGTATTTATGATGATATAGAGATGGAGCAGTGAGTTTACTCATTAGCAGTTAAATATTTTCATCTATTTGCTACAATAACATTTTCCAAATACTGAGAAATGGTTTTACTTTTATTATGAAAATGTTCTAAGAAAAGAAACATTTATTGACAATTAGAGAAAAGTAACAGAATTTTAAAATGGAATCAGGGCATTCGAATGTAGAAGCCTAAGTATTTCATATTTACACTGTTCCAACATCTTTCCAGCTGTTCTTCCCTTCCCCAATTTAGGTATACTGACATGAGAGGGAACAACCTTGATTTTTCACCTGAATTTTCAAAGAGAAATAGCTTTTCTGAAGAAATGATTAGTTATCTTTTCTCACTGTTCTTTTAGTAGAATGGGGAAATATTGAAGGTCGAAACTTAGTTTCACCTACGTTCAGTTTGATGAATTAGTTGATTGGGGTGGCTTACATAAGTGTGGTTAAGGGGTATATATGCAATACACAGAAGTATGCCATGACGGCACCCATGCTATGCCTGGAGGACAGCATTATACGTTAGTTGTGTATAAGTCAAGCTTCTTAACATCTCTGAAATTGTTTACAATAAAACCAATAAGTAAATATGGAAATCACCTTGAAAGTGAAATGGTAGTTGTAGCAATGGTCATTCTGGTTACAGCTTTCTAATTCAATATATCCCCGTAGTGGGGAAAATGAGTGATGAGCAGAAGACAGAGACATGAATGACAACACTGTCATCCAATGCTAGTACAATATTGAGTATCATGGGGTTGAGTTTAATTTCTCACTCAAAATTCAGCAGATTGTATTTAACAATAGGGAAAGTATTTGAGTAGCTACTTAATCTAGCTGTGAAACGTTTAATTTGTTGAGTTCATCACAATGAACAACTATAATCTCAAAATAAATCTTAAACATTGAAAAATGGTAAGCAAATATAAGAATTCAATTTAAAACAGGTGTCAGCAACAGCTCTGAAGTGGATAGAGGTGGGAAATGGATGTGCCCAATTCAGACAGATTTCAGTTCAGCAGAGTTATCCGTAAGTGTCTCTAAATTTATCTCTTCACAGAAAACGTCAGTGCTAATACAGGGCATTGCTCTTGCCCAGGCGGCCACAGCTAAGGTGTGCTCATAACTGCCAAGGCCTTGGCTTGTCTAGAAGTCAGCCCTTTTCAGAACTTACCCTCATCCAGAACTCACTCCACTTAGACTCTTTCCACTTTCTCTTTCATGAGCACCCACCTTAGGGGCTACCCTGGACACCTCTTCCCTGTGCCTTGGAACAGGTGATAAGTAGGAGAGGACTGGGTGGCACGAAGAGGACTGTCAGCAGTGGTGAGAGCGGGGGGGGGGGGGAGAGAAAGAGGGGGTAATAGAAGGGGAACATGATCACATGTATTGTGAACACGGATCAAATTAACAGGAAAACATAAACGTTACAAATTATTTCTTGTTACTTTGTTGTTATATTCCTTGTATGATTTGATACCCACTACCCACATGGCTATATACATTTACATATCTATATTTTAATACATATATATAATACTGTATATATGTATGTGTATATAATACTATATATTTCTGTGTATGCATATATATATATGTATATAATATATTTACATATATATAATACATGGTAGTCATACTCATTCCTCTACACACTCTTCCCATCTTCCCACTCACACCAACATTACCCCGCCCCTTCCCTCCTACTCAATTCCCATCCTAGTCACACGTCATTCTGTTTTGTCTGGGTTTTTACTTTGTGGTTCTTTTCTTTTTATCAAAACAACAAGTGGTAAAGAAATTGGTTGACACTGAATTTGGGAAGTTTCTTTCTTTCATTCTTTTGATACTTTATTTACATTTCCAATGTTTCCCGCTTTCTAGGTCTCCTCTTTGAAAACCACCTATCTCCTCCCCCTCCCCAACCTCTATGAGGTAATTCCACCTCCCAACCACCCACCCACCACTCCCATATTCCCACCTTGTCATTCCCCTTTACTGGGGCCTCTCCTCCCCCTGATGGCCAACAAGGCCCTCCTCTGCCACATATGTGGTCCAAACCATGGGTCCCTCCATGTGTATTCTTTGGTTGGTGGTCCAGCCTCCAGGAGGACTGGGGGCAGGGGAGGTCAGGCCAGTTGACACTGTTGCTCCCTCCATGGGGCTGCAGACTCCCTCAGCTCCTTCAGTTCCTTCT
>CM052716.1:29244528-29260181 GCA_028551405.1 Uromys caudimaculatus | reverse complement strand
GTCTTCTCATTGTGTCCTGGATTTCATGGATGTTTTGGGTTAGAAGCTTTTTGCACTTTGCATTTTCTTTTACTGTTGTGTCGATGTTATCTATGGTATCTTCTGCTCCTGAGAGTCTCTCTTCTATTGTATTCTGTTGGTGATGCTTACATCAATGGTTCCTGATCTCTTTCCCAGGTTTTCTAACTCCAGGGTTGTCTCCCTTTGTGATTTCTTTATTGTTTCTATTTCTATTTTTATCTCCTGGATAGTTTTGTGCATTTCCTTTGTCTGTTTGATTGTGTTTTCTTGTAATTCTGCCTGTTTGATTGTGTTTTCCTGTAATTCTTTAATGGGTTTCCTCTTTAAAGGCTTCTAGTTGTTTATCTCTGTTCTCTTATATTTCTTTAAGGGTGTTATTCATCTCTTTCTTAAAGTCTTCTTTCATCAACATGAGAAATGATTTTAAATCTGAGTCTTGCTTTTTTGGTGTGTTGGGGTATCCAGGGCTTGTTGTGGTGGGAGAACTGAGTTCTGATGATGCCAAATAGCCTTGGTTTCTGTTCCTTATGTTCTTACTCTTGCCTTTTGCCATCTTGTTAACTCTGATGTTAGCTGGTCTTACTCTGGCTGTGGCTTGCCCCTCCTGCAGGCCTCTGTGTCAATACTCCTTGAAGACCAGCTCTCTCTAAGAGGTATTTGGGTTTGGAGAGCTGTGGCACAGGGTGAGCTCTGGGGTGCAGACAGAAACCACAAGGATCTTGTCCCCAGCTGTCCCTTGGTTCCTATGTCCTGATGGGTCTGCAAGGGTCCCTCTTGATCCAGTGAATTTGAACAGAAGTGGTGGTTTTTCCTGTGCTCAAAGGTGTGTCAGCACTCCTGGAATACCAACTCTCCTGGAGCCCTGTGGCCCAGGCTGAGGTCCCCAGGCACAGACCCCTGGTGGCTCAGGCAGAGGTCTCCACCCACAGATGGAAACAGGAAGTTTCAGAGGTTTCCTGTCCCTGAGTTCTCCTCAGGCCCTGTATCCCACAGGTTCCAGTCGTGTCCAGGTAAGCAGTGTTGCTCCCCTTAACCCCACTCACGGCTTTTCCATGCTCCTGGGAGTGTACCTCTCTCCTGGCCCTCATTGGCTATGGACCCCTGGTGGCCCAGGCAGAGCGGGAAGTGTCTTATTTCTACTTTTCTCAGAAAAATTGTACTCATTGTGTTGAAATTATCTGTACAGTATAAATATCTTATAGTGGGTGGTAGGTACTAAGTTTACATAAGGGAAGTAATCTGCCCAGACATTCATTATACAAAGGGAAAGCAGAAGCAGAAAACTGTTAGCTTTCAAAGCACACCCATTGGAGTGTGCCTTAATTGCTTTTCTATTGCTATGGTAAGATGCCATGACCAAGGTAACTTATAGATGAGTTTAGTTGGGGCTCCAGTTTCAGAGGGTTCGAGCGCAAGACCATCATGGCAAGGAGTATAGCAGGAAGCATAAAGGCAGGGTGCTGGAGTAGTAGCTGAGAGCTCCCATTTCGCTCCCATACAGCGAGAGACAGAGAGAGAGAAACACTTGGAATGACAGGAGTCTTGAAACCCAAAGCCTGCTCCTGCCCAGTGACACACCTCTTTCACCAAGACCACACCTCCTAGCCCTTTCCAAATAGTTTCACCATTGACTGATAAGTATGCAAACAGGAGCCTGTGAGGGCCATTCCTATTCACCCCTCGCCAGTCCTAAACAGGTTCTGGTTCCGCTATTCCAGTTTTTTTATTTCTAGTTTAATTTTCAAATATTCCATTCTCTGTTTGAATGTGGGCTGTCCTGTCTCCTGAGAAGCCAAGATATTTCGGTGGCTCCAGAGTGAAACTGCATGTGCCTAGAAGATGCTGCCCAGCAGAGCCTGTTTGTTTTTTTGCGGAATAAACCACTCTGGTGATTCTGGGTCCAGCATGTACTTCTCTAGGGGACACCACTTCCATGCAGATTTGACAGGCTGTGTCAGCGTTGTTCTTTGATATGTTTCTGTACATTTCAAGGTGACAATCTCATGATTTCTACATCAGAGAGTGGAAGGATTGTGCTGGGGCCTTACTGTGGGCTGTCGTCAGTCACAGTAGCTCATAGTAACACAAGGGACCAAAGGGAGGAGATATTTTAGTTACAACTGTGTGGCACCTGCTTTTGACTAGCAGGCCATATAATTTGAGCGTAAGTTCATTACTTTCCTGATTGTTTTACTCAAATATCTTAGAATCAGGAAGAGATTTGTTTAACTTGGAATCTATAAAATTATTATTATTGTTATGATGATGATGATGATGATGATGATGGTGATGATGGTGATGATGATGATGATGTTTCTTCCCCGAAGAGGATTTGCCCCATAAACTATGGCTGTTTAATTGTGTATCTTTAGTGTCTTGTGTCTATAGCAATGGCGAGCCTGTACCGTTTCTCATTCATTGGTTATCAGTTAAGCCAACAAGCAGGCTCTATCTATGTTAATAACCCCTGGAAAATAGGAATTAATTCATCTTATAATTTAAATAATGAACAAAAATATGTGATGGGAAAAAATGTTTAACTCATCAGTTTGGAACTAATTATCTTCTACTAAGTTAGTAAGAGACCAGATCTTGGGGTCAGACTCCATCCTAGAGAACCTCACCTAAGGTTGAACTGGAGTTAATGAACAAGCCAGCACCTAGCCCCAGTTTCCAGGTTATTCCCCAACAAACCCGCACCTCCAGGTTACAAGCCCGCCCCTGGCACTTCACCTCCTAACAACCACCAATCAGGAGGAAGACAGAAGTTTAAGTTTGTGGTTTGGCTCCCAGCACCAGCCAATTATGTTAAAGGGCAAAAACATTTCATGATGGTCCCCCAACTAGATGTGTGCCAGACTAGAAACCTCCTTGTTTGCCATTTCCTATAAAACCTTGTTCGTGGAGAGCTCCGGGCTTTACTCTCCTGCTCTGCTGTGTCTGAGTCAGCAGTATGGCCCAAGGTAGAGCTTGAAATAAAGAGACCCTCATGTGTTTGCATCGGGTTGGACTCCTTGGTGGTCTTTTGGGGTTCTCAGCCAAAGCACAACATTAATGATATGACATAGGAAACACTTGTATCTTGTTTTTTTATGTAAGTTAAATTGTTTATATATTTTTCATTAAAATAGAAATCAACATGTTCTTCCTTTTTTATTATTCCTCCAGTCCTTCCCAGGTACCTTGTCTGTCACCTTTCCCAAATTGTTCCACACTGTTAAATTCTTAGTCTCTTTTTCTTTGACAATTACTATTATAAACACATAAACATATATACATGCACATTCACTCACTCATATACATAAACACAGATAGAGAGATGCATACATATATAAATACAATTTGTTGAGTCCAGTTTTGTTGTTTGTGTATATATGATTACAGGGTGACCATTTTGCATTGAACAACCAATAAGGGGACTTATTTCCAGGAGATGCTAATTCTTCCTTTGTCAGCAATAATTTGTTGCCTGATGTTCTTTGTCTAGGGGTGAAATTATCCAAGATATACACACACACACACACACACACACACACACACACACACATATATATATAATGGTTTGGCTCCCAACCAATTTTGTTAAAGGGCAAAAACATTTCATAATGGTCCCCCAACCAGAACTGTGTTTTGTTTTGTTTTGTTTTGTTTTGTTTTGTTTTGTTTTGTTTTGTTTTGTTTTGTTTTGTTTTGTTTGGTCTTGTTTAGTCCCTGTTATTGAAGACACTGCACATTTAGGAACTAGGACTCAGATCTGAGATGAATGAAGCTGAATTTGACTTGAAAGTCTCCTTCATGAGGTACAGCTTCCACAGTATCAAAAATTAGTAACTGCCAAGGAAGGGAAGCAATTAATAGTCCTATCCAGCTATGACACTTGTAAACCATAAAATTGACCAGCATGGAAAGATATGTATAGTGGGGCATGAAATGGCACTCCCATGTTGTGTGCAAGACATTTTCATAATGAATTAGTTACACTCTCCACTTCTGTGACTAAACCTTCCTAAACATCTAATTTATTGAAATAAAATTATTCTTGTTGGACTGATCCCTTATGAGAAGGCAAAATGATGCAATCAAATTTGAAGAAAACATCTGGATGTGCATTTGATCCCAGATAACCAAACGCTGTCTAATTGGACTTAAGGATCACTCAAAAGGAGGGAAATCATGCCTGGGCTAGGGAGGTCACAGACCTTAGGAAAGAATCCCCTACTAATCCTTCGCCAGACCAGCATAAATCCATACTAGATTCTAAATGTAATCCTTATAACACAGTTAACTGTATCTACCATTCCTCATCAAAAAAGCTTCTCTTTAGAGCAAATGAGACTATCACAGGAAGTCACACTGGGCACCATGCAGAGATCGATGGATTCTAGGGTTTCCAGCCCAATATATCAAGCCTTGGTTTTAATCCTTTTCCTTTTTAGGATATCTTACTGGACAGTCTCACATTCTTCTTAAAAACCTAGGAAAGACAGTTAACTATTAACAACTAGAAATAAACATTTAGTGAATGTATTCAAGTTCCTGTATAGAATCAAAATCAAGTCTAAAGACCCATTATGTTCTATTTCAGTATACTGCATTGTAGACTGTGTAACCACGGAACATGCAGGAGCACTGTGCAGATTAAATCAATTCAATGTATAAGTAATAATCACCTTTTCCTGTACCTGCCCACTATCCAGGCAAATAAACTGAGAAGTCATGTATCTACAATACAAATTGTCATTTTTATTTTAAAATACAAATATTCTTTTCTTATCTAAATCAATTTATTATTTAGATAAAGAAGTACTGCAAAGAAGTAAAAATATCATCTTTTTGAGCTTGAGTTTATTCTCTTTTTAAGAGATAAATACCACATTATCATTAACATTTGAAATTCAGATATAATTTAATTATTCTTGCATGGCAAGATTACTGGCCGAACAAAAACCTGAATTTATTAAAATTACAATCTGCACAGCTAATTCTATTACATTATGTTGCAGAAGGAAGATATAAAGTGCTTTCAGCTGCGATTAGAAATGTTGACAATTTATTTGAATTATAAATGATGGAAAGAAGAAGTAAATCAAATGAGAAACATACAGAGCTCTTTCTAAATTAATAGGAAATGAAGATAATTTATTATTGTTACATTTGCTCTCAAAGGATATTGCAGCTTTCTTAGTTTGACTCTTATTTTTTTTTCCAATCTGTACTTTGATGGTTTTTTATTTCTCCTTTCAAAATAAATCAGAAAGTATAAAGATTACTTTCATCTGGTCATTACAATGACAGGTTCCAATCCCGTTGAAATGAGAGGTATGAAATCAACTGCTTGGGTCTAATGTGGAGTCTCTTTGGGAGATCACTAATGTTAGGCTAACAGAAACCAATGGCCAGCTAACGTTGCTGGATGCTAGGGAAGCTAATGCTATACAATATCCTGAGATGAGGACCACTGTCTAGATGAACTGCTAAGTGGGAGCTCGGATCTTTAAGTAAGAGTTAATTATGTCTGAATTGGTGGTGGCAATGGAAATGAATGAAATGGGAGGCCCAGAAGAACATGATAAAGCCACACTGAGAACGCGAGAAGAAAGACTTTTGAGACAGAATTTTAAAGGGACTAACATCAGGAATAGAAATACTATTAGTGGGGTGAAACTCTCAGGAAATATGATTCATAATTTAGAAAACAAAGGATCTTAGTTCAACTCAGGTTTTCAAAATATCTTCATTAGTATATGCAGGCAAAAACATTCCACAAACATAGTACAACAATAGCCAGAGACAGGCAGTGGGACACAAATTAGGAGAAATACTATAATTTAGACATACAAATCAGTTGTGCTCAGATTTTGAGAAGGCAATGAATCTATTGGATTTTTAAAATTTATGTGTAGTGTAGTAGGTCTGGGAAGCACAAGGTTCTACATGCATTTTATGTGAAGGGAATGTATTGACTCACAGGTCATGTACAGTATGAAGTATGACGTACAATCTCTAATTCAGCCACTCACTGGAATTCCTTAGAGATTAAAGTGCACACGTGCGCGCGCGCGCGCGCGCACACACACACACAATGCCTAGTTTCTGCCCAGAAAATTATAATCGTGTTGTCTTGAGGTTCATCCTTCACTGAGCATCCAGTGAATCCCTGGTGTGCTGCAGGTCTCAGGAATCTATGTCAAAGTGGTAATTTGAAAGGCAGAAAGCTTTTGTGAAGACTTCTATGAGATCAGAGGGAGATATTTGATGTGATGTCTAGAGAACCCATTGGCATGCATTATTTATAGTGCCAGAGAAATTATTAATTTTGTAATTGAAGAAACAGAACATAGTAGTACTTAAGTACATTAGCATGAGTTAATTCTTGTTAATAAGGAAAAATACAGAGTAGACATACGTTAAAATAGTAATTCTGTTACACAAGAGATAACTAGTATGAACATTTTTATTTATTTCAACCAGGATGATTCATTTTCATATTTGGATAAATGACATAATGCTGATAATTTAGGAGGTAAAGTAAATTTATCAAAACTTGATCATAACATTGATTTTCTAATTTCTATTAAAATTGAATTTATCAGCAGGTAACCATAACTACAAGATCCCTAATATTTCAAAGACATGTTAAAATATTAAATAATTGTTTCCTCCCAGTGCATCTATAAAGTTAAGAAAAATAAAATTATGGGAAATATTGAAGTAAGAGCTATTATTTTTGTTCTATGCATATAGCAGCATTAGGCCATATTTATTGGATTTCTGAAAATGAACACAGAGAAATTAGCATGATTGTTTCCTCTTATTTCCTTTCCTTTCAACTTTTACTAACTATATTTTCTTGCATTTTATACTGTTGAGATTTATTATATTATAGTTTATTCTATAACTATAATAAGCATAATTTTGGGAATTTTTTTTTTAGGGGAGGGTTTCGAGACAGTGTTTCTCTGTGTAGCCCTGGCTGTCCTGGAACTCACTCTGTAGACCAGGCTGGCCTCGAACTCAGAAATCTGCCTGCCTCTGCCTCCCAAGTGCTGGGATTAAAGGCGTGCGCCACCACTCCCTGGCTTTGGGAAGCTTTTATATGATAGGAAATTCAATATATTCAGACAATATATTACAATGGTTCTTTCTCTCTTACTCTAAAGAATTATTAACAATGTATGTGTATGAGTATTTTGTCCACATGTATGTCTGCATACTGTATGTGTGCCTGGTGACCACGGAGCCTAAAAGTAAGCACCAGATGCCCTGCAACTGGAATTACAGATGATTGAGAGTTGTCATGTGGATTCTGGGAACTGATCCCAGGTCTTCTATAAAAACCAACAAGCGTGCTTAACTGCTGAGTTATCATATTTATTACTTCTTGTTTCTTTATTTATGTATTTATTCATATTTAAGGGCTTTGTAAATTCTATTGCCCAATTTTTTGTTTACCTTTCTTTGCTACTATTGTGCTTGAAGGATAGCTTGGGACTTGAAAATGACTCTGTTTTCATTGTTCTCACGTCTTTGTAACAACCATGATTCTATGTAACATTTCTGAGTAACAATTCAAATGCTAAGACATTTTCACTGATCTCCTCCAATACTCATGCAAACTACTGTAGTAGGTTAGGTGACTGACTCCATAAATACCCATGCCCTCATCACTGGAACCTATAAATATTACCTTGTACAGTAAAAGTAATATAGCAGATATGGTTAAAACAGGAATCTTCAGATGAGATTATCCTCGATGCTGTGTTTAGTGGTAAGTTCCTTTATAAGAAGAAAGCAGAGGGAGATTTGATTGCATAGAAAAAAAACACAACCCTGTGATAGTAACAGATAGAGTCAGTCTAAGGGAAAATGTGCTATTTCTGACTTAGAAGACACTGGAGATGTAAGCTTAGGAAAGTAGCAGAAGTTAGAAAGAGTAAGAAGATTTCTACATGCTGTTACAGGAAGCCACGGTGCGCTAGACCTTGATTTATGCTTTGTCAAAATCTATTTAGGACATCCCACATCCAGGCTATTAAAGAATAAAAGTGTGATGCTTTGAACTACTAAATTCTGACCATTTGATACCAAAGATACAGAAAAATAACCTGTGAATTAAATATTTCTATTCTGAATGTAGAGATGGTGAGTTGCTGCCAGACAGAAAGCAGTTAACTTGCACAGAGGCACATGAGTTCCATCTGGTTGGAGTTAGGATTAGAACCCTACACACTGATTCTAGCACATTTGTGACTGACAAAAATGTAACTGTGAGAACGACTTCCTGCTGTTTTATTCTTTTAGAATCAGATTAAAGGCTTGCTGGGTTTTTCTGGTTAACTGCCACTTCTGATTTGAAGCCGGATACTTAGCACCAAATGACCACAGCTTAAATTAAAAATATTGAGGTCATTGTTCAGGCATCAAATCTCCTCCTCCAGCAAGCCATTAACATCCGACCTCTGACATGAATAAGTACTATATTCATATCAGACTGAGATTTTGATCCTGCCTCCTACAGAACAGATCACATTTCCTCAATAAAATCATTAAAAGTCAATTAACTTGAGTTTTGTCTGCATCAAGATCAGAAGTGTAGTTCCATAGAAATCATTCTGTGCACTGGAAATGAGTATAAAAATAATGATTTCTGATACTGGAGGGCTAATCGTCTGTCCTCATTAAAAGGATTTCAGAGAGTTTATGAGAATAGTGCTTTCATGATGGACCAAAAAAATTTAACCAGAGTTATACATATAAAAAATTCCAAAAATGTTTTAAAAAAAGAACCGATTTGCATGACATTTGAAGGGTGAGTTATAATTTATGAATGTTTTTAGAGTAACAAGGACTAAATATACAGGAAACTTCCAAGAAGAAATAGGAACTAAACTAGAATTGAATTATTGATGAAAGTTGAAGAAATTTTATGTTTTCCAATAACAAAAACATTAAAATAAAGTTTATAAGATGCTTATGTTCTTTTGTAGGAATAATTATAATGTGAATCACTAAAAGATGTCCAAAATCTACGTAGATTTTTGCTTTGCTAAGTATGAAATTACTGTCAAGCATATGATACATAGTCAAAACATCAAAGTTCAGAGTCTTGTCCCACAATCTTTTCTTTTTCTTTTTTTTTCTCTTTTTTTTTTAAATTTATTTTTGATACTTTATTTACATTTCCAATGTTTCCCCTTTTCTGGGTCTCCTCTTTGGAAACCCCCTATCCCCTCCCCCTCCCCGCCTCTGTGAGGGAATTCCTCCTCCCACCTACCCGGCCACCCATTCCCATATTCCCACCTTGACATTCCCCTTTACTGGGGCCTCTAGCACCCTCAGGCCCAAGGGCCTCTCCTTTCTCCCTGATGGCCATTGAGGTCGTCCTCTGCCACATATGTAGTCCAAACCATGGGTCAATAGATGTGTATTCTTTGGTTGGTGGTCTGAACTCCAGGACGACCAGGGGGAGGGTCAGGCCCATTGATGCTCTTGCTCCCTCCATGGGGCTACCAATTCCCTGAGCTCCTTCAGACCTTTCTCTAACCCCTCCATCTGGGACCTCACTCTCAGTCCAGCGGTTACTGTTAAGTGAAACTTGGACATTCTGAACTTTTGGGCTAATATCCGCTTATCAGTGAGTACATACCATGTTCGTTCTTTTGTGACTGAGTTACCTCGCTCTAAACACGTTAATTATGTCAATGTTTCTCTTCCTGTTAACAGGAATTTATTTATTTTGTTTTTAGGTTTTTCTAATTTTAAGTAAAATTCACAGGGTTTTTTTGTTGTTGTTGGTTTTTTTGTTTGTTTGTTTGTTTTTTGCTTCTTTTGTGTTTCCTGGGACCCATTAGTTCACACCTATTAACTATATTTACTTTAGAATGGAATTGGTGTTCTTGCTTTGTGTAAACAATGCTAGTCCTAGCAAGTCATTCATGCATGCATATATTTTCATAATTTTTATAACCTCTGCCCTAGTGGATCACACCTTTGTGATCTGTGTGGTATTTTTAAGAGCTTCCTGGTGAATGTGAATTTGCATTTATTATTCTACCCCATTTTTTTTTCCTAAAGTCATAGTTTTTTGAGCATAACTTGAATCAATCTGCTGTCAAAATCTCTGTCTAGGGTTTCTAGGAGACGAAGAATGATAAAGTTACTTCCTAAATGCTGGTCATATTCTGAAAACCTAAATTAGTTCTGTTTGTGCACAGATTATGTCTTTTTTTGTTTGTTTGTTTGTTTTTTGAAACAGGGTTTCTCTGTATAGCTCTGGCTGTCCTGGAACTCACTCTGTAGACCAGGCTGGCCTCGAACTCAGAAATCTGCCTGCCTCTGCCTCCCAAGTGCTGGGATTAAAGGCATGCACCACCACTGCCTGGCAGAGTATGTCTTCTTAATTTGTGGTACCATTAACCGACGTCACGAACAGGAGAAGTTATAGACAATTTGGCTGAAATTTATTGCATGGCTTTTAAAAACAGAGGACTCAGTGAATGAAGCCTCAGTAGTGCAAACCTTACTTTGGGGCCAAACTTAGCAGAAATGAGGAAAATCCACATGTATTTTAGATATGTCTCTGTCTGTGTCTCAGGGAGCAGCCTTCTGGACAGTTCCACTTAGAAACTATACCATGTAAAATAGGAGACTAATTTCTCACCTGTGTTCCTTTCCACTTAACATTTCCAATTTAGTCTTAGTGTGCTGCTGGCAACACAGTTCTCAGTCTTATTTGAGAAGTATTTTAATAAAATGTAAATCAATATCATTTTGAAAAAAAATCACTGTTGAAGCAAATATTACTATTTGAACAAGTATTTACTTTGGATCAAACGGCTATCATTTTTTTGGTAATTCATTTAACTGTTATTCAAAAGTCAGTTAGGTGTCTTTCATAGACTAGAACCTAAGTCCTTATGATGGAAAGATTATACAGTTATACAATGTATAATGTTAAAACTAGGCCCAACATCTAGCTCCTCGGAAGTCTATCACGACTACAGGGAAGATATTCATTATGTAGCAATGGTTTATGAGTGTTCATTATAAAGTGAAAAAATCTGTAAGAATCATTTATAATTCATGGTGAAGAAAGATTCGCTTGGAATAAGAACAAATGATTGATGAATGAACTGAGCAGCACTGGATATCTAGGCAACATTCCAGTCAGGAGACTTTCTGCAGTGACCCTAAATCCACAGAAGTAACAGGAACCATTGACATGATAAGAAACTGAGTCTTGGGAAGAAACACTAGGTAACCCTGTCGATATCTTTGCACTAGATTCACTGTGAAACAATAGTCTAACAGCAGCCCAAGAAGAGAACTTGAACAAAGTTAGGAGTGAAATAAAATTATCAGAGGCTGGAGATCATCCTTTGAAGGAGGGGAAAAGGAGAGGTTAATCAGTGGGAGTGCTCATCTCTAGGAGTCAGAAGCTCCCAGGTGTGATGAGATAACTGTAGATACCATTTGCCTGCATTACACTGAGAAAACCTAGGATAAAGGATACTGAATGTTTACATTATAAAGCAACTATACATTCTTAAGCAGCTATGTTTGAGATGGTTTCAACATTACACAATGTGTACCTGCATCAAAATATCAGAGGACATTTCATATGTATGGTTTTCATTTATTTATTTAAAGTATGTTAAAAAAAAAACAAATAAAATGGTTTGCAATCCGTCATTTCTGGGGTATATCATGGAGAATAATAGTAAGAATTATATAAAAACAGATGTTCCACAGTCAATTCTGTTTGGAAACATCAGATTTCTTCATTGGGAGTTTCTTATCACCATTGGTACATTAACACATTCTGTTGCTCTCCCGAGAGTCATCCATTATGCCTCAAGAGTGAGGCTTCTTAAGATTTGTTAAATTAGGAAGAGGAAAAACTGTGATGAGAACCATAATGGGCCAAGAACTATTGTAAGTCACTTCCATTTTTGGCAATGTAATGTAATATACATTCGAAAAGTTTCTTGTGTAAATAATGAGTTGGCCTTCTTACTACAGAGGAAACATCAGAATCAAAACAGATGAATAACTGAGAGACAATTCACAATAATTGAAGATCATGACACATGATCTTCAGAAACACATGCTTCAGAAACAGCTGGAGTCTTAACATTTCCAGTAAGAAGGAGCATAAACACGACTGCACATACAAAGGCAAAAATTGAATAACAGGAATTCCCTCTGATCTGGACAAGAAACTTGTTGATCAACATTGTGAACTCAGTTCAATGGGTGTCCAATTGGGGAGTGTTTGGTTCATCAAAATTGTATAAATTTTGTTTTCTTGATTTTTTGTTGTTACAGATGCTTTTACTCCCTTATCTCTTAAAATAGTTGATAAAGTATGTTTTATATTTCAAATCTATGTTTGTATTAGGTAAAAATCCAATTATATTTGTCCATAGAAAGTTTTTATATGTAGGACCACCATTACTATGGCCAAACTCGAGCTTTTCTGTGGTAACTGCATTAGGTCCTCCACTTCTTGTTCTGAGTACATGTCTATGTTCCCAGCAGACAGTGCCCATCCACCTGGGCCTTCTTGTGTCTCTCTATTCAGAGGTTCTCCCTGGACATAGGAGATGGGGAAGCATCTGTGCTTTCCCCCTACTTCCAATGTCTCCAACTGTGTATTGTGCAGCCATGTCAGTGACTCTGGAAAAATATTTAAACAGTCAAGCGTTGCTAATGTAAATAAGATTGCAAGATTATTACCAAATAGTTTCTTAAAATACTTGGCAAAGTTTGCTAATGGATATTCTTTATTTGCATTGTGTGTGAAAACTCCTCAGCCTTTAAAAAAGATAGACATGTTTTTAAAAATGATAGCCTACGGTAGCCACCTGATAACTTACGCTACATGATGACTAGTAATGTTTTTTCCTCAAGTGGAAGACTACATCCGGGTCAGAAGTTCTAAGCAAAACTAGGTAAGATTTGAAGAAGAAGAAATTGCAAGCTATTTGGTATGGAGATCTTTAGCATGATAGTCACTTCTAGAGAAATATGCAAGTTTATAAAAATATAATACATTATAGTGAGACTATAGATCTTATTATAATAAAACAAAATCTTCCCTTTACTCAATATTATTCTTGCAATGTTACTATTTATGCATGTGGTTAAAAACAAGCATATTTTGTAGCACTTCTATATGGGTAGTCTATGGAAAAGCCTTTGATGATATTCTAATGTTTAAAAAATGACTACTCTGGCCACTTTCATATGTGAACTACATTATTTCCAACCTAATTTCCAAGAAGATGCTACTTTAGACTTTCAGACTTTACTGACATAGTGACTGTTACTTGCTTCTACATCATCCCCATCTAACTTGAGAGGAACCTCACAAATTCACAACCAATCTTTGTACAGCAGATGAATGAGTGGACGGGAAACAGTGCTGATAACGTAGCCTCGTGGGAGAAAAGATGAATTCTTATGCTCTGTAAATGTGTTGCACTTGCTCTGAGATGGTTTGGAACTGCTTATTTCCAGTTGTTTGAATATTCTTGTAGGAGAAATAGCAATGGGTATCAAAGAAAGACAAAGTAAAAGATAAATCAGAAGAATAGTTCTTATTGTTTTATAAACATGAGATAGAAATACATGTAACTGGTATAATTTCAAAGTTCCTGAAGTTTACATGAACATGCTGACATGTGTTAGGGAAAGAGGAAAGAAGAGAAGAGGGAACTTTCCAAGTGCAAATGAGGCTCCTGGCAACTTATGATAACTGTATCAGGAAAGGACATCAGGTCAATATAAGAAGCAATCACATATTAAACAAAATATACCTGTCTAGCACTTCTTCAAACAGGTTATGCACAGGCCTATGAGGATAATCCATTAATCTTTCTATTTCTATTAAAGATTAAAAGGAAAAGTAATAAAGTAAGCTTTTTTGATCCCTAATTACACTGACACATTCAATTTGTATAACAAATACTTTCAGAGGAGTTGGGGAGCCTGGAGGTCAACAATTTTGTAGGACTGTGGGTATATATCAATTTATTGTTAAAAGTTTTATGAATTTGAGTGAGCTCTGAAATGAATTTGTCACTAGTCTCTGAGCCCAATCTTTTATATTTATATTTTTGAAGATTTCATAGATGAGTACTGTATTTGCTTCATTACCTCCCCCAACTCCTTCCAGGTCCTCCAATTCCTTTGTAAACCTATGGCTTCTTTTTCTTATTGCTTTACATATTTTTTTAGAAAATTTATAGCTTTGTGGGAAATGGTGGGCATTGTCATTCTAGGTGACATAACTTTATTTAAACTGCATACATAGGTAGGTGTGTATCTATAGATAAACAGATAAGTGACAGATTGACAGAAAGACAGACAGACAGATATATGGTAGACAAGTGTGTGTAAATCTAAATAATCATAAAATAATATGCTTCCCCATGACTTCATAAGAGAATGATAGTTTTAGCTCTCTTCCATTCTTTAGGGACCTCTGTGTCTCCAAGTAAAAAATCTAACACCATTGAGACATTCATTACTGAGAAACATGTGGGTGATCTAGACAACGTAATCTAATACCAGTCTTCTTAAAACTGCAAACAAATATTGCACATTTTTAGATTTACCCATCCACCATCTGAGTACCATTTAATCACTTCAATTAACTCCATGTAAAGCAAAATTTTTCAGCTTGAAACTACCTGATTTCCTGATTCTCATAATGCAAGCTATAACCTTGCATTAAAAATGCTGTGACTTGGAAATTTTATATAATTATTTAAATTGCTTTGAAGATTATATCATATAATTTGTATGTAATTAAATATGGGGATATGGATAAACTTGTATGTACACTGATAACCAAATAACGGCATGCGTTAATAAAAAGCAAAGCTGTGAACTTTCTTATTAGTACTGTGCTTCCTCAGCTAATATATTAGGAAAAAGGAATAATGTCCAAGTCAGCCCTGGTAAGGAGCCAAAAGAGCAAGCAATGAAATTATAAAAGTTGTACCAGCTTGCAGTCCCACCAACAGTGGAGGAGTGTTCCTCTTTCTCCGCATCCTCGCCAGCATCTGCTGTCACCTGAGTTTTTGATCTTGGCCATTCTGACTGGTGTGAGGTGGAATCTCAGACTTGTTTTGATTTGCATTTCCCTGATGACTAGGGATGTTGAGCATTTCTTTAGGTGCTTCTCAGCCCTGAGAATTTCCTCAGGTAAGAATTCTCTGTTTAGCTCTGTTCCCCATTTTTTTGATGGGGTTATTTGGTTTTTTGGAGTCTAACTTCTTGAGTTCTTTGTATATGTTGGATATTAGCCCTTTATCGGACATAGGATTGGTTAAGATCTTTTCCCAATCTGTTGGTTGCCGTTTTGTCCTATTGACAGTGTCCTTTGCCTTACAGAAGCTTTGCAATTTCATGAGGTCCCATTTGTCTATTCTTGATCTTAGAGCATAAGCCACTGGTGTTCTGTTCAGGAACTTTTCCCCCGTACCCAGGTGTTGGAGAGTTTTCCCCACTTTCTCTTCTATTAGATTCAGTGTATCTGGTTTTATGTGGAGGTCCTTGATCCACTTGGACTTGAGCTTTGTACAAGGAGATAGGGATGGATCAATTTGCATTCTTCTGCATGT
>CM052716.1:29233754-29244028 GCA_028551405.1 Uromys caudimaculatus | reverse complement strand
ATTTCTTCCTTACCAATTTGTATCCCTTTGACCTCCTTTTGTTGTCTAATTGCTCTAGCTAGAACTTCAATTACTATGTTGAATAGATAGGGAGAGAGAGGGCAGCCTTGTTTAGTCCCTGATCTTAGTGGGATTGCTTCAAGCAAAACAATATTTTTAAAATATATATTGCAGTCAAAATTAGATTTATTTTTCTCTTTTAAAACACACTAACAATTGTTGTAGAATCTAAAGAGATTTCAGACAAGTAAATTTCTAGAAATACATCAATTATTCCCTCATGGGAATATCCATACATTTTTCTCCCCCACCTTGCCATCTAGCAGAAGAGATCATTATTTTAAATAACAACATTAACTGTAACTTTTATTTAGAACTTTTGTTAGACCCTTAAGCTCATAACTGTAGTTATTTATAAGAAATATTTAAAGCAAGGAAACTAAAATCCCCTACAGAAATCAACTATGAATGCTGACTGATACCAAGCCAAAGAGGCTAATACTGAATATCCTTTAATAATACATGGACAGTTGTTTTTCATTCCTCTGACATGTCTAATAACAACAATGTTGCAAGAAAAGCCAAGAATGAAATATGGGAAATTGAAAGGCAAAATCCTCATTACACACACACACACACACGGCACGTAGAAAAAAATAAATCATGATAGTTAGCTACTTCATGTTATCACAAAGTGAACTTTTGGAGGGCTCCAAAACCAGCTAAAGGCAAGATATGAGCAAGTAAGAAGGCAGATGCTGTCCTCTCGCCTCACAAGCGATCGTGTTGGGAAAGTCTTTAGTAATTTGCTATTAACTTTAGCATTCCTGTAGCTACAAAAGTGTTTCAAGTCAAGCAGTAGCTGATGAACTTTTCACTCTCTTCCATTTATACTCTATTTGTGGAGGTTTGAATATGCTTGACCCAGAGAGTGCCTCTATTAGGGGTGTGGCCTTGTTGGAGTAGGTGTGACCTTGAAGGAAGTGTGTCACACTGGGAGTAGGCTTTAAGACCCTCCTCCTAGTTGCCTGGAAGCCAGTCTTTTCCTGTTTGCCTTTGGAACAAGATGAAGAACTCTCAACTCCTCCAGTCGCCATGCCTGCCAGGATGCTGCTGTGCTTCCTGCCTAGATAATAATGGACTGAATCCCAGAACTATAATCTAAACCCAATTAAGTGTTGTCTTTTATAAGAGTTGCCTTGGTCATGGTGTCTCTTCACAGCAATGGAAATCTTAACTAAGACATTATTCTTTAGAGACATCCACATGCTTGCTTGGTATAACAAACAAAAAGACAAAGAAAGGAAGTCCAACAGCTCTGCAATAGCACTGCAGCACACGCCAACTATTCTCACTTAAAAAATAATAATAAACATTGTCCTTGCTAGCTAGAATGGATAATCATTTTTGATGGAAAAATATTTTAAAAATAAGGCTTTGGAATGAAAATAAAAATCTTCAAACATGAAAACATATCACTTTAAAAATTTGTCTTAACTACACTTATGCTTATCACTTAAATTAATAGTAATTTCAAAGTATCGATAGCTAAAAATGAGGGTGGCATCATGATGAACTATTGGAAAAGCAATTTGAAAGCATAATGCAAGAAGCTTATACTAATGGCCTCTCAGAATGTCAGAGCATCCTTCCATAGCTCAGTGCTGCTACACCCTATCCTGCAGGGCTTCGGAACAGGTATACCAGTTTTAGTTGTAAGAATCATCGATCATTTAGTGCATGACCTAGGAAATGCCACATGCAAGCATCTCTGTCTCTTGGATTTCCTAATAAGGAAAATTATTTTACGTGAACAAGTGTATTTATGTATGAGCATCACATGCGTGCCTGATGCTAGTGGGGATCAGAAGAGGAAGTCACATCTCCTGGAGCTGGAGGGATGGAGATTAGGAACTACGTTGTAACTCCTGAGAATCAAACTTAGATCCTCATCGATTATCTACTGGGAAACTGGATTGGTGTCAGTGGTAATTTCCAAGGAAATAAGTTCCAGCTCAGTTATAAAACTCTATAAATCACGAATCACTTTATTAAAAGGTCTTTAACTACTTAAGATAAATGAGTGCTGCACTTGAATTTAGTGTGTTAGCTACAGAATACATCATGAAAAACATATTGCCAAGGAGAGTATGCACAATTTTGTTTCAGGCTTGCTGTTATCCAAACAAACCATAACTGACACTTCTATGCAAGAGTTCATATGTTTCTGTAGAATTATGCTTGTCAGTTTTATATGTTAATATGCCAAGGTTCCAGGCTCCAGTTATTCAATCAAAGAGTAATATAGGTACAGCTATGAAAGCAGTCTGTAGGCATGACTAAGCCATCAACAGCACACGACATTAAGAGAAATTGTTCTAGATCAGCTGGGGAGAAAGAATGCAATTGCTTGGAACTGCTAAGACTAGAGAAAAGGCTTCCCAGAATAGGAACTGTAGGTTGTTAGTACCAGAGTCATCTGTTCTGAAGGTTTCAGCCTGCTGCTGGATCACATGCCCTGTGGCTTTTGGACATAGCCTCACCACAAACATCGTAGTACTTGTTCATTTCAACATGTAGTCATCCACACAGAAAATCTGGAATTCTTATTTGAAATAGTGATTAAATGTCTCAGAACAAACTCACTCTATAACCTAGTATCACTGTTCATACTGTAATTCTTCAAAACACACATGAGTAATGACCAGCTACTTGGAAATATCAGGCATGAACTAGCTTAGTCTAGTTGGTAATGTTAAATGAGAATAGTAGAATAATGTTAATTTTTAAAATTAGTCTATGAATCTTATCTGAACAAAAATTCTTTAAGCTCAAGGAATTTTGGTTTTAGATATAAGATGTTTTAAATTTTTTACAGTACCTTTATCCAAGAGGAGAAAAAATTATCTACTTAGGGGACTTGTTCCAGGACAGAGGAAGAAGGTAAAGTGAATGATCACCATGAAGTACCACTGGCCTCACTGTGGTGAGCAGTGAGATCATCAGATCTTCAGAGAAGTATGCAGCACGCCTCCCTGAATTGTCCCTAAATGACAGATGGGAGCCTTTGTCCAGTGGAACAAACTCTCATGCAAAGAAGACTTAGGACCTGAACTTTCCTTGGCTCCTGGCCCACACTGTTTGGTGATTCTGAGCTATTTTTTTCCTGTGAACTAAGTTAAAGGAGGACATCGGGATCAAAGATCTAACACAAAATGGTAGGAATCAAGGCATGTCTCAGTTGTAAGGACTCCTCAGAGGAGGCCATGAAGACCAGAACAGACCTCCATTCTATGTATGTCTTTATGAACCTTTCTTAGAGTCATTTTAGAAAACCACAGGGAGAGGATGTGCACACATGTATTCATACAAAACCATTGATTTCTGATGTACTCTAGCTTTTCCTTATTTGGATGTCAGGATTAACCTTGATGTTAGAATTACTTTTTAAAAAGAAAGAGTTGAGGGAGAGAATAATCTATCTAGAAAGTGAAGGACTGGAAATCTATGTGCCTTCAGGATAGATAAGATCAGAACTCCGGGGTCTCTGCTCCCTGAAGAGGCTTCAGCACACATCACTGTTTAATTTATGGAGAGAAAAAAAAAAAAAAGCAGCCAGGGAGATTTTTCCAGAATCTCTCACTAGGATATCGTCATCTACATGTATAGATAACATCTCCCCTCCACCCCCTGTCACTACCTTATCTCCCCAGGTCAGATGGACCTTCTGAGCATCTAACAAAGATGAACAAGTCTGTTTGTTCCCACTTGCCCAATATGTGTGACTTTAATAATTTTTCCCTCCTGAGTCATTAATGTGTTGTAGAAATAATATGGCTATCACTATACATTGTAATGCAGAGGCTCGCATTGCCTTTCCTCCCTCAGTGTCTGTCCATTGCTCCTGTTCATGACACTACTCAATTTCTTTCTCAAGACCCTTTCTCCTGACCGCTGTTGTCTACTTCCTTTACCTTTAGAAATCCAAGCCAACAGTTCCACCACCCCCACTCAGCTGAATTTGCTCCAGGTCAGTAAGTTAGTGAGACTTCAAACACCCCTTCTTTTGCTGGCTGTCATCACTTCTTGGCATGGACCATCACTCTCTTTATCTCTCAGTTTCTAGGAAAACTGCTCTCAGTTTCCTGTCCTGTGACATTGGCTTCTCCTTTTCTCAGAGCCTGCTTTCAGACTTTGACAGACAAGGTATCAGTTGAAAATAATCATTAAAAGGAATAAGGGGAGATAAATTAGCGCCTGTGAGAGTTTCCAGTGGAAAATAAATGAATTCTCAACTTTCATTCTATGTAGATAAATATGATATTTTGGTTTCTTTTTAGATACTTGGGGAAATAAAAGCATGTGCAGAAATTAAAATAGCAATGCCAATGAAAATGGTATTAGTGGAGATAGAGAGATAGCTCAGGGGATAAAAACATTGACAGAGACCTTGTGTTTGATTCTCAGCATCCATGTGACACTTCACAACCATATCTAACTCCAGTTCCAGGGAACCCAACATCATCTTTTAGCCATCATAGGCACTGTATAGGTGGTTACAGATACTCAGACAAAAGACATACAAAAGCAATAAAAATAAGTACTTTTAAAAGCAATCAAATTTCTAAGAAATGTCTATGGAGACATCCTGTTTATTAGCTACCAATCTTTTCATATGCAATATATATTTGTAGGAAGCCAAAAATTCATAAAGCACTGCTTCAGGTACTCATTTGTACTACTGTTTCGCCTCACATATTTTCATCATGATTCTGACAAGACTCTGGAAGATAAAGAAGAACGTGTCTGTAATCAGGAAGGAAAGGTATGTCTTCTCTAAGAGGGAAAACAATACCTATGATAAGATAGGATTGTCAACACACAACTGGAATGGAGATAACTCGTCAACAGTTTCAAAAACTCAAAATCCTTGGTCCTCCCTTGGGATTAGTACAGGAAAAAAAAAAAAAAAGAGCAAGAAGACTCCAAAGATCTTAGTGGGATCAGAGATACAGGAGAGGGTTAAACTCACCTGCTCGCCTACTCAGTAGACATACAGTAAGGAGTGTCAAGGACCCAGGGGAAAGAGTAGCATGCTTAAAGACAAAAGAAATTATACAAGCTGCATGGTGATATGCTAAAAGAAAAATGTATGAACAACAGTACCGAGAAATGCTGACCTTCCTATACACGAGATAAGTTTTCTGCATTCTGTTAGCTGTTCGCATAAAAACAAGTTCGAACATCACATGTGTTTCTAACAGGCATATTTCCATGGAACACATTCTTAATCCATGAGTTATGAAAAACGATTGCTAGTGCAGTCCCATACTCCCACATCTGCTAAAAGATTTCCTTCCAGCAAATTCAGGGAAATACAGTTAAAGAAAACATGTGGAATGTTCAGAGCCATATTTTTATACTTCATTATATCTAAATTTCAGTAGCTGCCTATATGAAGCAAAGCATTGACAAATGTATCTATATTCCCCTGCTGACCAGCATGACAAGATACACTGAGAAAACCGAGTGTTTCTGGCAATATAATGTCATCCAGGAAAATATACAGAGAGAATCAAAACATTAAAAAAGTATTTAACTTGGATTGGTGAAGTTGGCTGCAAGATATTCCTTAATTCTTGACATCGCTATCTCCTCGGTTCATACTGAGCCCAATTGCTCCCCAGGGGCAAGGATCTTACTGACTTGGAAAACTAAAACAACAGAACTCGCCTATGGAGATAGCGGCAGTGGGAGAAGTCTTCCCTCTATAGATGCATCAATCAGCCCTGCAGTTCCCAGAAACAGTTTACCATTTCCTGTAACCTTTAAGATTATAGTGAATTAAATATTCCATTGGTACAGAAGATAATCTCATGATGAGGCCATGACCTTTTTTTCTTTTTTTTTTTTTAACTTTAACTACGGAAAACCCTGCTAGTCATTGCAAGAATTTCAAATGTGAAAACGCAGCCAAATGTATACAGAATATCATAATCATGGGACTCCTTTTCCTATATTGTTTTATAGCAATCTGCCCAGCTCCTTTGACCCTTAGCTCATGACCATATGTAAAGCTTGCTTTCTGACAAGGCATAAAAATACTAGGGCCTTTTAAATTCAGCATCTATTCAAAGTGGTTGACCTAAAAACTCTAAGCAACTGTAAATGGGTTTTAGGTAGATATGCATATAAATGTTTTCTTGTAAAAATTTTTGTGTCATAATAAAGAGAGAAATATGCTGCTGCAGGAAGAGCTGAGGCACAGGAAGGGAGCCTTGCTTCTAATCATTGGGAGGATGTTGTGATTACTTATAAGTAACATTTCAAATGGTGGGGTCAGAAGGCATGAAAGAGAAAATTCTATTGGATTTGTCTCTGAGGACTTGCAGTTAGGTAAAGAGGACATGTGTGTCCATTATGGAGGCTTCAATACCTATCTCCTTAGAATCATCATGTGAAACTTATCTTCTGCTTCTTAAGACTCTGCTAGGATGAATCTTCAAAAGATGGAGTAAGTTTTATCTTGAGACACTTAAGAAGAAGCAAATACTATATTATAATACTCCAGAGTCTCAATACAAGCTGGCGGTTGAGGAATTTTGGGCAAAGGATAAATGCTTACATTATACCACCATCCCACAGGTGGCTCTATCTTATCAAGGGCAATGAGCTGAAGTGCCTTATATTCAAACCTTCATGAATCTCTAGCAAGAAAGGGAGATGAGCAAAGAGAAAACACAAAATGAAACTCAAAGTATTTTATATAACCTCTGGCTATGTCCAAACCCTAATTTTCAGACAAGAAACAATGGGGACCAAGTCTCAGATGAAGGATCTCCTCATGCTCTGCAGAGTGCCACACCTCCACATTTTTCTTCTACTCCAAGTTATCAAGGAGAAGAGAACCTAGCCTTACAGGGAATTTTAGGACTGAAGTCTTCTATCAACCATCCTCTATATCCCTGTGGCATTTCCACTAAGTGAAAAACTTCGCCTCATGGGGATAGAACAACTCTATATCCCCGACAATCAAAGACCTTCAACAATGCAATGAGAAGCTAGCAAGTTTCTCTGAGGATCATATCATTTACCAGTGACTTTCCTCCTATGACATTATACTACAAAGTCACAAAAATAGACCTGCTCTTAGACTTCTTGCTGAACAACAGAGTGTCTGGGAGAGGGCTAAATTAATAAAAGGCATTTGTATATTTGCAATGCACTTTGTATATCAGAACATCAGCACATTATTTATAAAACATATTTAATTACCATGTAACTCAAAACTAAGCATGTTCTCATTACCCATGGAGTCATAGGTATGTGAAATAAGACCATCTTAGCTTCAGGATCTTGTAGCTATTTGGAACTTGAAAACAGCTTCTTCATATCTTTCCATAGTCATTTTTTTCTTTGTTGGTTTTGCCTTTCCTATTAAACAAAAAGGAATTGGAGATGCATTATGAAATTTATGTTGAGTTTGGATTATGTCTTTATTCAGTCATTTCTACTTATGATGTTTGATTTCTTGGTTCAGAATTAAATCATCACTGGGCTCAAACATAATACTCATTAGAAATTAATAAAATGTTTTTTATCTTACCATAGAGTTTTCTGGACAATGAATTCTAAGACTTTTATAGCAACTGCATAAATATATTGGTTTTATACCTCCTTACTATAGTATCTAAAATGACATAAATAGCCAATATTTAATACAGATATTAATATAATACTATTATGTAAAATACTGTTTACAGCAAAGAAAATATAAATGCTCTCAAAGTTAATAAAGAAAATCTCTCTTTCTCTCTCTCTCTCTCTCTCCTCCATATCTCTCTCTCTCTCTCTCTCTCTCTCTCTCTCTCTCTCTCTCTCACTCTCTCCTTCCCTCTCTTCTACCCCCATGTGTATGTATGTGAGGCTCATTGACATATAAGTTTTGGTGCACTACTAAAATTTGTTTACTACATAAAAGTTTAGAATTGGATACATTTTGATAAATTTATACATTTATGCAAAAACACTTCCAATTTAACTTAAAGTGTTTCCATGCTGCTCAGTGTGCAAAAGTGTCCTCACACCCATCTGCAGGCAATCACTGCTCCCCTCTTAAGCCTAAGTCCTTTACCATCTGCCTTTTCTTCTGTAATTTTGCCCATTCTATAAATTTCATGTAAACAACATGTCTCGGTCAGTGCTCTATTGCTGTGAAGAGACACCTTGACCACAATAACTTTTATAAAGGAGAGCATTTTACTGGAGTTAGCTTACCATTCCAGTGGCTTATTTTATTAGCATCATGATAGGAGCATGGTGACACACAGGCAGGCCTAGTGCCAGAGAATAGCTGAGACTTCTACATCTGAATCCACAGTAGCAGGCAGAGAGAGAGAGGGAGAGAGAGAGAGGGAGAGAGAGAGAGAGAGAGAGAGAGAGAGAGAGAGAGAGAGAGAGAGACTGGGTCTGGCTTAAGCATTTGAAACCCCAAAGCCCATCCCCATTGACACACTTCCTCCAACAAGGCCACGCCTAATCCAACATGGTCTCATGTCCTAGTCTTTTCAAATAATGCCATTCCCTATGAGTTTATGGGAGTTGTTTTCATTCAAACTACCACACAACACCAACCATATTAGACTTTTGCTTCTTTGCTTTTTTTTCTTGGAGCTGAGGGCTGAACCCAGGGCAATCCTATGCAATTGCTCTACCACTTAGCTAAATTCCCAACTCCTGTCATTTTCGAGACAGGGTTTCATAGTATAACCATGGCTGTCTTGGAACTCACTCTGTAGGCCAGGCTGGCTTCCTGAGTGCTAGGATTAAAGGCATTCACCACATATCTAGCCCACAGTATTAGGTTTTTATGTTTAACTCTTTTCCCTAAGCATAGTAGCTCAGGCCTAACTGCCAGCAGGAGTGAGAATTAGTCAGATGAATCCATTCTGCCTCCTGCATAACCTGAGGAGCTCTTTTCAAAGACTCAAGTCAAAGTGAGGTCATTAATTTTGTCATAGAAAGTAATTTCAAAATAGGCCAGTATGAAGCTGAGTGGCACTTTATTAAGAAGATGTTTCAAGGACAATGAGATGGCATAGTGGGTAAAAGTGCTTGCTGTGTCAACCTGCTGACCTGGGCTTGATCCTGGACACCATGGTAAAAAGAGAGAACTTAACAGAAAGTTGTCCTCTGACCTCCACGCACTCATACACCCACATGCATGCATTCATTCATTCATTCCCTCATTCATGTATTCATTTGCTCATTCTCTCTGTCATGTATACACATAATTAATATTCTTAGTTAATAAAAAGGTTTTAGCATAGGTTTAGGCTTGAGCATTATGTAGAGATGCCTAGGGGAAGTATCGCACAGGCCAGAGAATGGAACTTCTCAAGAAAGGTTCATGTTTAGGTGTGCTACTTTAGCCATACACATGATTTTGGAGCCTTCTAAAGCACACTGTTCAGAGTGTTACTAAGGAACTTTTCTTTCATTTTTTGTTAGATGAGATCACAAAGTGTTTCCTGGGTGCACTGATACATTCAAACTGTAGGATATCAGGATTGCAACAGGGAGTTAAAGTACTTTAGTTTTTATTTCTGTAAATTTACTGTCTGTCTTGTGATAGCCCCAGAAAATTGACAGTTTACAGCTGGAAAGGGAAACAAAGCTTTTTAAATTTCTCTATCTTTCTGCTCTGCTTTCCACTGTTGCTGTACATTGGCAGTCTGTTCTTTTTATTGTTATATAGTGTTACGTTGTGTGGATACATTAGATTTGCTATATATTTATATGATAAACTTTTTAATTATAACCAGTTTTCAGCGATTATAAATAGTGCGGGTGTAAACATTTACACACACATCTTCTTAAAGTTATATACACTTTAATTTCTCAAAGAGATGTGTATGTGCACTTTCAAGATCAAGTTGTATCCATTCCTCTGTTGAGGGACATCTGGGTTGTTTCCAGCTTCTGGCTATTATAAATATGGCTGCTATGAACACAGTGGAGCATTCGCAGGCAAATGGATGGAACTTGAAAATATCATCCTGAGCGAGGTAACTCAGTCACAAAAGAACGAACATGGTATGTACTCACTGATAAGTGGATATTAGCCCAAAAGTTCGGAATACCCAAGATTCACTTTACAGTAACCACTGGACTGAGAGTGAGGTCCCAGATGGAGGAGTGGGAGAAAGGTCTGAAGGAGCTGAGGGAGTTTGCAGTCCCATGGAGGGAGCAAGAGCATCAACTGGCCTGACACC
>CM052716.1:29222791-29233654 GCA_028551405.1 Uromys caudimaculatus | reverse complement strand
AGGGATTGGGTGGGCGGGTGGGTGGGAGGTGGAATATCCTCATAGAGGTGGGGGAGGGGGAGGGGATAGGGAATTTCCAAAGAGGAGATCTGGAAAGGGGGAAACATTGGAAATGTAAATAAAGTATCAAAAAATTAAAAAACAAACAAACAAACAAAAAAAACAAAAAAAAGATCAAGTTGTGCGCATATGATCTATTCTGAATCTTTCAATTTGCCCTTTAAAATGAGAGTGTACAAGGCCCCTAGCACATATGTAGCAGACATGAAGCTCAGTCTCCATGTAGGTCCCACAACAACTGGGGCTGGGCTGTTCCTGTTGGAATTCGAAAAGGCTTTATGGTCACCTCCCAATACAGTGATGATGTCATCGCTAGGCAACAATGACCCTCTTTGTCTGTTGCCATGGCAACCGCCACACAATCCAGGTGGCATGCTTCATTGTGTGTCTCACCTGTGTGCCTTACCTGTGCACGGTGGTGCACTTGATTACGTCACAGCCCGAATAAAAGGCAGAAACCCCCAACCCCTCACCCCTTTTCCTCCTTCTCTTCCTCGTTCCCCCTACCCCCAATATGCCTCTTCTTGTGGGACTGCGTTGGTCTGGCATGATCTGTCTATATATGAGCTGCCTTCTAACAGGACAGTCATTCAGAATCCATTCCGCAACAGGGCTGCCTTGTTTGGCCTCAGTGGGAGAGGATGTGCCTAATCCTGAAGAGACTTGACAGGGGGGAGTCTTGGGAGGGGCTTATCTTATCAGAGGAGAAGGAGAGGGGGATGAGGAACAGGAAGAAAACAAACAAACAAACAAATAAATAAATAAAAACAATGGTGTCAAGCTTTTATTTCTACCAGTGCTGTGGTAAGGGCTTCCGGTTTTCCACTTCCTTGATAACCACTGGAACCCTCTGTCTTCTGAAGTCTTACCATCCTGCTTGGGTACGCATTGGCACTTAATGTAACTTAGCAACTACTTCCCTAGGACTAATTATCTTAAGAATCTATCCATATAGTAATTAAATGCATCATATCTTCTTACTCAAATATCTCTTCATAGTTTTTGTAATTATTATCCAGTCTTTTGATCTTATTGTCAAATGACAATTTCTGTTTTTCTAGCTACATTGTTCTTTTAAAGATTTTTTTAAAAATTTTATCCTAGTTTGTGATTTGTCTTCTCACTTTGATTTGTTTTTCTTGAAAAGAAAGGTTTTCAATTTAAATGAAGTAAAATCTCATTTAGTTTTTGAAATGGCAATATAAGTAATATTATTTTATTAACCTTATCTTGTAGATGAATCATACAATTTTAATGAAGTCAATCCCACAACCCAGAGACAAGGCTCCAATGCTTGTTATTTTACCCAAATGAGTTCAGAGTGATATTCTTATTGGATATTATCAATTCTATCTCATCTCCTTTCTCTTTCTCTCTCTCTCTCTTTCATTCTTCTTTCTAAAATTATAAGTCTTTCGCAAATGTCTTACCACCCACGTAATGAGAATTCTACTTCCTTACATAAAGCCATGAAAAGGAATCATTCTATTTTGTATACATAGGTGTATATGTTTATATGTAGTATACAACGACTACAATAGTGAATGTCACTCCTGAAATTTACTGAGGTTTCAAAGATATTTTCATCATAAAAAGAAAATGGTATGTAAGATCATAATGTTAATTAGCTTATTGCAACAAACATTTTACAGTATATACAAACATTTAAATATCAGAGTAAACTGTTAACATGTATATTCTTTATCAATTAGAGCACAGCAAAATTGGGGAGGGAAAAGAAATGACTTATATATAATGATTTGCTCACGGAGGTGACTAGAAAAGAACCTTGTTTCATACTCTTGCCAGAGGTAATTGGATAATAAAACTAAATTGCTGTTTAGATTTTCTAAGATCTGGGTCTGCTTTTGTTCAAGGATCATTTTTTATGTGTTCTTAAAGATGGCTTAAAATTATTACAGATCCACTTGATTTAATAAAAATTATAAGCTACATTGTCATTGCACAGATAGTCAACAACATTGGAATGCTAGACTCAACGTAAGGGGCAGGAAACAAGCTGGTGGGAGCTTCATTACTTCACCTTGTCCTGCTCTGTTCTATATTAAGAGTAAGTTGTTCCTCATGGCACTGTAAGCTCCGATTTTGCAGCACACCTTCTTCGTCTCCTGCCTTTGAAGATACATGGGACACAGAATTGTTTCCATGACAGTGAGTCCCTGACACTCACTGGTAGAAACAGAAGACAGCATGGGGTGTGCTGGATTTGTGGATCTTACTGTCTTTGGTAATCGCTTTTTTAACCTCTTTATTCTCTTTTCCCATCAGTCCCGGGACACACGGAATGAGAAGCTTGCCACGATGGCACTGCCACTGATGGGAAGAGGAGATTTTTCCCGGTTTAGTGTGTAAAGTATAAATACTGACAGACATCGTTTTAAAATCTGTCGCCTTACTTGCCACCCATTCCTTTATCATAGCACTTCCATATTTTCAATTCTATTCCAGGAAATGATTTGGGTAAAAAAGAAACATTTATAGAAAGTTCTCTTTCTTTACGCAACAAAGCTTTTAATTCACAGATGTAATAATGAGGTGAACTTGGACAACACTTGCACTTCCCAGGAACTGAGTGTTTTCACTAGTACATGCCACCTCATCACTCTGCCTGCCACTGTTAGCAGGCCTTCCTTTATTTTCTTTATATTTCTATCACTACAGAATAAAGACACAAGACTGAGCTCTCAATGTGCATATCATTTATATTGACAAATACCATGTTCGCTCTTTGCTTTATTTTTTTAATTCTCAGAGCTATTTAATATCAGTGTCTGATTTGAATAATAAATGAATAAGAACTGAGTTTTAAAAGTATACAGGTTTGAGCAGGGTAGGATGATATCATGGAGTTAAATTGTCTCATTTTTATTGAAATGGTAATTTTCAATGTTTTAAGAGAATTGTCTATATATTTACCAATTTTTTTTCAAAACATTTTTCTCAAATTTCCTAGAACTCTGTTGTATTCTGATACTTAGAATATCTTAACTCAAGGCAGTATAACCTAACAATGATTTTAATTTTTAACCTAAATAAAAGTGTTTGAAAAAGGTAATTTACTTTTCTCCCACTTCTTTTAATGTCTTTACCTTTTGCTGTCATTTTTTAAAAGAAAACTGTAATATTAATTTGTAACATGTTACGACATTTTAAATTGAAAACTAGTTCTCTCAAAATCATCTAATTTTCTAATTTCTGATTAAGTCATCATTTAATTACATATTATTTACCTAGCAATTGCAAAGACCAATTTTACCATTTTGCTATATATTCCCCATATTTACATAGACAAGTATACACATAAAAGAGCAACTCCAAGACTCAGATTACCACCCAAGGAAGCCATCTCTCTGCCTTTTCTCCATCTTTGTTATTCTCCCAGTTATTCTCAGAATCCCAGAAGGCTCCAACTTCCTCAGCCCTCTCCACTGCAGGCATCTTGGACAAAATGTTATGCTGAACGACACTTGAAACTTGTGACTCTTAAATGTGGTGAGACTTTTAATTTTGATTTGAGACTCTGTTTGAAGAAAGAATGAATATAATTTATTATTTATTTCTTTTATCTTAAAGCTTTTCTTTTGTCCTGGTGAAGAAAAATGTGTTCCCATGTAGTTTCAAAAGAAAGTGGGAAAAAAGGAAATTTTAAAATTATTTTTTATTATATGTACAATGTACAATATATTACATACAAATGATGGATGTAAGTGTGGCCATATGTGGAGGTAAAAGACAACAGACAACTTCATAGGGTCTCTTTTCTTTTTCTAAGTTTGGAGTTCTGAACTCAGGCAGCCAGACCTGAACAGAAGCACTTTTAACCCCTGAGTCACCTCGAGTTTCCACCCCCTGATGTCTTGTTATTTGATTCTGCTATGTCAACCTAGTAGATCATAATTGTAAATATGAACTATCAAGATAACCTAGATAAGTAATTTCTAGACATCAGATGTGCATGTATGTTGATCATGTGTGCACACAACCAGACACATATGTTTAGAAAATTAATGTCAGATCAGCATTACAATTTGTTTCTGATTTTTAGAACAAAGACTAAACTTGCCTTGGGCATAACTTACCTTTCTTTCTCTACCACAGCAATCTGTTGTGCACCTTCTCTGAGGTAACCTCACCACGAGGGAATCAGCACTTCCATATGGACGTGAAACCCTTGAGGAAAACCAATTTGCAGAAGTTTTTGGAAAGAGTGAGAAATTGAAAATAACAATTAAACAAAAAGGAAAATGCTATATTTTTCCAAGTCTCAGAATGCTGAAATTAGCACCACAAATATTAATTGTGCTATTTATTATAATTTTATTCACCCATATTTACATATATACATTGTAAAGGTGAATTACTTAGTCCCTAACCTCATGATCCTTAAATATAATGTTCACTTAACATTCGGTGTTAGAGTACCCAATCAGCAAGATCAGAGTAACCTATAAGCTGTTCCCATAAATTTTAAAGAGCAACTTCAGTTTAAAATTATCAAGAACCAAATAAGTAAGCAAGCAAAGAATAAGAAAATATTAACAAGTTTAAGCATGTTAAACTATATCTGAATGCATGCCAGGCAAGACTATGGTAACAATATAACTTTTATTTGTCCACTATGAAGAAAGTGAGAGCTGACTAACTACTTTATTGAAGCTGCAGGGAAAGGGGCACTAAGATGTAGCTGATAAGTGTTGGCATCAGGAGCGCCAAACCGATGATGTCGCATGCAGGTGACGTCACTCAGGCGACAGTGTGACCCGCCCACCTGTTGCTAAGGCAACGGCCACCATATTCCCAGAATTCACCTCGACCCACTGCCCGCCTTTACCTGTGGCTACGTCATGCCACGTCACTTTCCCTATATATACGGAAGACTTCCCTTTCTTTTTCTCTCTTTTCTCCCCCTTCTTCCCTTCTCTCTCCTCGCTGCTACCTTGTCCCCCCAAATAAACCCCTCACGTGGAACTGTTTGGCTTGGTGTGGTTCTGGAACGTGCCGCCATCTCCACCGCAGCACATACTGGACTCGTACCAGCAAAATATTTATACAACAATAAGGAATGCAAACTGATAAATCTTTTTTAAAACTAAACTTAAATTTGCCCGAGTATTTAGTATCATTTGTGATTTTTAAATGTTCAAGTCACTCCTAATGTCTCCTAATAGAAGACAGCGCCTCAACAAATTACAAATGATCACTGCAAAGGGACTAATGTTGCCCTCACATGTGACAAGAAAGAGTTGTCTGTGTTCATTTTAACAAAATCTACAAACCAATGAAAAATAAATATGGGAGAGGGTACATGGCATGTTTTGAGGAAAATTAAATGTCGTATCAGGCTCAAAGAGCCTTTGGCGCTATATACATGAAGCTGATGGTAGCTATCATCTACTAGAAGGTTGTGGGAACCTTGAGGGTGGGAATAGAAGTGAGATGCATCTCCTAACAAAAGTCTTAGCTCTTAAAGACATGTGAATACCTCATGTCTACAAAACAAAACAAAACAAAAAACAAAAAAAAAACCCAATTAAATAGTAATAGCATGAAACAAGAGATGGTATAAAGGAGGAGGAAGTTGAAAGGCAAAGAAACAAGCCTTTGAATGTCCAGTAGCTCTGCAGAATAAACTACAGTTTGGAAAACATCCCTCACGGCATCTAACACAGTGGACCCACGCTTTTAGAAGTACACTAGCAGTGGCTGGAAGAATTGAATAAGACTCAGTGGCACCAAAGAGTGGCTTAAACAAAACAAGCCATGATGCTGGTACATTACCACACTATTTCTAAATTTTCTTCAAAGCAGAATATATATTTTCTCTTTATTTTGACATTTACAATTCCACCTTGTTTTGTTGTTCACTAAAGTCTGACTCCCAAATGTTTGAAAGCAAAGGTGACCGTAAACCTGGAAGAAACACATTTGAATGCTTAAGATTCTGTTGAAATGATTCACCTACAGGAATCTGGATGTTTTAAATTAGTTAGCCTGCCAATGCGGCTCAGATACAAGAGCTCCATGTTTCTGATAGTCCATTTCTCTCTGTGTATATACATACACAGGAAATATTTGTGATAATTTCCCAAAAAAAAAATCACTATGTTTATAGGTTGGTTGAATTTTAAGTAAGTTTTATATCTCCTTTGTGACTTTTTAAAAAAATTGTTTGAAAAAATTTAAATGTAAGAAAACAATGAGGCTGTTTTTATAAAGATGATACATGGTATATCCAACAGATTTCAAGACTGTTGTGACACAAAAGCAAATAAACAATGCAGATAACATATTTTCAGTGACTGTCATTTTCTTGGTTTCCTTAAAGACAAAAAGATATCTGTGGTAAAAATAATACCTGACGACATTGTTACAGTTTCAAAATGATAAATTGTCCTCTTAATTTTGGATTTGTCATTGACACGCCTGAAGAGTAATGTGCTTTTATTCCACTGTTGTATCCCCTCATAATCTATGCGTGAAATTGCGACATTAATATCCTTTCCTTCAAAGCAGTCACACTAAGAAGTGGGGCTTTGGGAGGCTGAAAGAGGCAAATCTCTCTGGGTTGGGTGTCAGTGTTCTTGCCCATAAGGACCCAGAGATCGGCCTTCCTCCTTCCATCACGTGGGGACATACCAAGAAGGATTATCTGTGAACCAAAGATGCGCCACGTGTGCCGACTCTGCCAACACTGGGATCTCTGCCTGAGCTATTGTGGCAAGAAAAAGAAAATGCATAAAATCTGGTCAGGTCTGCGGCGAAGATACTCCTCATTTCAGTTAAGAGCCTGGATCTGACGAGAATTGCTACCCTTGAGGATTCTTCCATTTCCTACTTGGTTTTTGTTTTTGTTTTTTCTTTCTTTCTTTCTTTCTTTCTTTTCTTTCTTATTCGTATCTTATATGTTTCCAACAACTTTATTTGTTATCTTGAAATATAAAAGAGCAGTATTTGACTCAAATCGCAAGACCTAGGAAATTGAACCCTGACCTTCATGAATAATAAAATCCTTCAGCAATATGAAAATTAATGGATAAACACTTTTAACTTAAAATAAAACACCTGCCCAGCACCCTGTGGATCCTGCCAGCTGCAGTGCCAAGGAACAAGGGTTGGAAAGTCAGACCTGGGACCTGACTCGGGATCCAGGCAGGGCTTAATGCCTCCTTTTGCAGGAGCCTCTGTCACCAGCTCACTGTTTTCCAGCATGAACTCCGGAACACTCATCTGTTACTGTGGTGACAGGCTTTCACAATATCCTCTAGCTGAAGAAATGTGACCACAGCCAGGCTGACTTCAGACACAAGCTATTTTAGCAGCAGCAGCTGCAGCAGCAGCAGCAGCTACAACGGGGAAAACAAAGTGCCGCCAACTCCCAGTGAACCATGCGGGTGCTTCATATTAGCTAATTATCTGGGGACTGGATATGGGAAACACATCAGGAACCTCTCAGAGCTCCTAGGGGCGCTATTTTCCTTTTTGATTCCAAACAAAATATAAGAATCCCAAATGTGTCCAAGCAAGGCTAGGGATGTGCAGGTCACAAAGAGTCTTAATCTGTACCTCCTCATCAAATCTGCCAACATCTGATGAGCGCCCTTTCCCTTTCTACCTACTGAACTTCATTCCCGACTCCCCGAATTTAAGAGAAGGAATTATAATGTGCTAAATCTTTTGCAAAGTCTTTTCTTCTGTGGCAGACAGTAAATGACTTTTGCATGTATAAATTTCTAAACATAGAAATCCAGGGACGATTTCTATATTTGGGCTAACAAGAAAAGCTGGTCATAAATCAAGCTAGTATTGTTACAGAGAACGTGAGGCAAGGACGACATATTTCACAGGATAAATTAAATTTCCTCTCTCTCTCTCTCTCTCTCTCTCTCTCTCTCTCTCTCTCTCTCTCTCTCACACACACACACACACACACACACACACATGACTGGAAAGTATAAATTTCATTCCACAATATGTATGATATCAACAAATTAATTATGTCAAAGTATAATTACATCAAAGTATAGTGAGATTTTACAAATGCCTAAAAGCCCAACAAAACCTAACAAGAAGACAGGGTACTTTATAAAACCAGAATGTGTAGACTAAAATCATTTAAAATGTCCTCAAAATAACTTGCCACTTCAGAAGTTAAGACTTCAGGGGGAGACATTTGTTACAAACCTTTAAGTATTCAATAGAATACACTCATCTGGGCCATAAGTACATATAAACTTCCAATGTAAAAATATAGAGAATTCAACCTTTGGGAAGATTTTGTCAACATTCTGTGTGTGTGTGTGTGTGTGTGTGTGTGTGTGTGTGTGTGTGTGTGTGTTTGTGTGTGTGTGTGCGTGTGTGTTCATGTGCTCATGCTTGAATGTGTGTAGATGTGTGTAAAATGGAATTCTGTCACACAGGGTTACAATTCTGGCCCCAATCGCTTTAGATTAGCCGAATCCCAGTGGTAGGCGTGGGAAACTTTCCTTGTTGGTCGGAGGCATTCAGTTGCCCTTTGTTGTCTACCAAACTTAAAGGTAAGACCACACTGCTGAAGATACCACATACTTTGAACATCAGATATGCAGGAATTCATCTAACGTTGACCAGGAAAGCTCTCTCTACAAAATGGCTTTCATAGTATCTGAAAGAATTATGTAAGCTACCAAAGGAGGAAAGCAATTAGTACTCCTATCTGGCTGTAAAGGTAACACACCAGAACAATGACTGATCCAGTAAGATATCCTTACAGGTGCAGTAGTAGCAGGTATAAATTGAAGGTTACTATCTGCTGTCTAATTGAATGAACTTAATGGCCTCTCTAAAGGAGTAGATACATGCCTAGAACTATAAATCTAGGAGACTAACAATGACTGGAGAAGTCATGAACCTAATGGATAACGTACTAATATCATGTTCCTAAACCAATATAATTTCTGATTTGTACTTATTCTCATACCCAAGAACAAGTGTAGGTCTAAGCCCTCATCAAAGAAGTTTCTTTCAGCAACAGACAGAGATCCACAGTTGGTCAAAACACAGAGGTTTGGGAATATACCCAGGATCATGGAACTCTGATTTACAGCAGCAGTATGATTTCTAAGTATGGTGAGAAAGCAGCAGCTAGGTCACCCATTCAAATTTTCTATTTTAAGAGTTACAGCACCAAAAATAAGAAAATGATTACTGACCTTATCTCACTATGAAAGCTTCAAAGCCACAGAACATGACCCAAAAATACAGGAAGCATATACACGACCTGAGACTCAACACTGTCCCATAAACCAAGCCAATTTCGGTTTTAATTAGACTTAAATAAGCAACCACCACACCCAAGGTTCTGAAATTCATTGTCCCTTGGTTTATTATCATTCAGTCTTGTATAAAATTTAGCCCTATAATAGTACTGTTTTCCAAACTGCTTCTGGAAGAGTGATCAAATTTCAACATCTAAAGACTTTCACACATGTAAGGGAAAGTTCCTTAGTACACTTAGCTAAAACCAAAATCTCACTGGAATCATTAACTTGCCACACAAATTTACTCAGAACTTGGACTGTAACCTTTCAGAAAGTTCTTTTGGTGAGCTACATTTAGTTAATTTCTATCCAAAGAACACTGATATATTCTGGTTATTATCTCTTAGACCAATATTACTTTGTGACTCTGTTTTCACTTTTAATTAGCTCAACAGTTGGTAACAGGGACATATCCTCCTGCTTGTTTACACTGCTGTGTGGAAAGTCATAGCAATGAACCCTGAGTTCATTCCCTACTATCACCATAGTCCCTTTTTCTCTATAAACCTGAAGCATTAATGGACTAAAATATAGTTAAGCCTCAATTGAGTGGCATCTCCTTTTTCTATGGTTATAGACTTGGTGGATGTGAAAGCTCCTATCTTATAACACTAGCTTTGTTTGAGATCTTCCCTCAAATGGTTCATTTTGTGTTTCTTCCTAGACTACACAGCTTTCACTATTTATGTGTGCCCTGAGCTTTTAGATTATAAAAATGCCTTGTTTCATCATGGTTGTGTTGCTCAAGTGATGTGACACGGGGTAATGTTTTGTACTGTCGAAAAGACTATTCCCTGAAACTCTTTGTATTACACAACTGTGTTCAAACAGACAACCACAGACATTCAAACTTTTAGGAGTTCAAAAGCCTTATCCCATTAAAGTGTTAGAAAGTTGCTACATTCCAACTTATCTCCAGTTCCCAGGCTCGCTGAATTGCTGACTCATGCTGACTCATGGATGGCTCTTGTCCCTAAATACTTCTTACTTATTTCCCTAAAATTAATTAAAGAAAATAAAACATAAAGAAAAAATCTCTTTAGCTTCCATTAATAACTTGAGTTTTGTACCTCATTCACCAAAATTAACTTCTTGAGTTGGAATTGCCCAAAAGTAAAAACTAACTAACTAATAATACAGCTATATCTGTATAAAAAAATGCTGCAATTCCCTGAACTATCATAGTTGTTTTGAGAATACTATGTTGGAAAAAGATATTTTTATGCCTTTCCACAATGTCAGAATTTATTGAAATACAGTAAACTCATAAGCTGCACATCAGCCTCATTGGAAATTTGTCTTGTAGCCCCAAATTCCCTTCATAACTGTCTGTCAGAAGACACTGGTTCTTTGTCGAAAATCAAGTGATCATATGTGTGTGGGTTCATTTCTGGGTCCTCAATTCTATTCCATTGATCTACCTGCCTGTCACTGTACCAATACCATGCAGTTTTTATCACTACTGCTCTGAAGTACAGCTTGAGAT
>CM052716.1:29206432-29222291 GCA_028551405.1 Uromys caudimaculatus | reverse complement strand
TGGGGAGGGGATGGGGGGTATCCAAAGAGGGGACTCAGAAAAGGGGAAACATTGGAAATGTATATAAAGCATCAAAAATAAAAAAGGAGGAAAAAAAAAAAAAGATAAGCAAAAAAAAAAAGAAGACACTGGTTCTTTTATTCCAATCCTCATTATTAATATTTACTTTTAGATCATACATTATACATCACATAATACTTAGTTCTCTATATATGCAGATTATAGAACAACTCACAAAGAGTTAAAGGGGCTACAGTGGTCTTCAAGACATTCAAATAGGTTTTAGTAGAGGAAGAGGTGTAAGACTCTGGGGAGTCTTATCTTACCGGAGACCCCTGAGTGAACACCATGGAGTCGGGTATCGATGCAAAATGCAAGAGGAATTTATTGATCCAGCATGCTGGGGTCATCCTGCACACCAAGGCGGGGAAGAACGACCTTACACATCCCATTCAGTGAGCTTTTATATGGTTTTTAGAGCAGCAAACATTAGGCACAATGTGTTTGGCAGAACAGTGTGACTTTTAAATTGGTCTTTAGGGAATGAAGTAGCAGGGGCTTAATCAGCCCCTCCCTTCCAGCCTATGTGCTCTCTAACTTGTTTCTTCCAGGAGGGGAGGGGTGCCCATGTGTTTGGGGACCCTGGTAGAATATCCCAAAGTTCCAGAGCTGACTTCTCAGAGAAAGGCTGATGGACATGGGAGCGCAGGTTAGATAAGGAAGGCTACTGGAGAAACTGCCAGAGCCAAACTACCAATGACTGAGTTCACCCAAGACCCAGGCTTGAGTTGAGCTACAGAGGTGAGGTACAGGACCACAGATGCCCTGAGGCATGGTTCATGGGCAGATCTGGGTAAAATAACAGATGGACAGCAGGATGGACAGAAGCTAGAGTAGTCTCTGTCAGCAGTGGTGTTCAAGCTGAGGACACTGGAGAGTTCTTCACACATCAGGCTTTGACTCACATCCCCAGTGGTAAGCCTGCAGGTCAATGAGGCCACTGCACTTATAGCACTATGTGTCCTTTCTGTTGAATCTAGTTGAGGTCATTATATACTTGTCCCTGGTCTGGTGCATTCCATAACTTCTCAGACTTAAATTTCTTGATATGGTTTTATTTTGATATGGTCATATGGTCCAAATTTGCTTTGATAAATATATGAGGTGCTGTCACTTTACTTTTAGAAACAAATTATTAATCAATCTGTGCCTAATGGGTGATACTGGGATAGGTGCTATGCAGTGTACATAAACAATGAGGTGAGGTAATCTTTTTTCTTTCTTTCTTCCTTTTTTATTTATTTATTTACTTTACATCATGCTCATTGCCCCATCCTGGTCACCCTCTTCCAGAATCCTTCCCCCATCCACCACCCTGTTCTCCTCTCAGTAGGTACGGGTTCCCCCTGAGTATTCCCTGATCTGGGCACATCAAGTCTCTGTAAGGCTAGACACATCCACCACTGAAGCCAGAGAAGGTAGCCCAGCTAGAAGAACATATCACACATATAAGCAACAGCCCCACTCCAGTTGTTCAGGACCCACGTGAAAACCAAGCTGCATATCTGTTGTATATATGTGGGGAGGCCTAGGTCCAACCCATATATGTTCTTTGGTTGGTGGTTCAGTCTCTGAGAGCCCCACAGGTCCAGCTTAGTTGACTCTGTTGGTCTTCCTGTAGAGTTCCTATCTCCTTCAGGGCCTGCATTCCTTCTTCGTTCTTCTATAAGAGTCCCCTCTCTCCATCCACAGTTTGGCTGTGGGTATCTTTATGTGTCTGCATCAGCTGCTGTGGAGCCTCTCAAACGACAGCCATGCTAGACTCCTGTCTACACTAATAACAGAGTATCATTAACAGTGTCAGGGATTGGTGCCTGCCCACAAGATGGGTCTCTAGTTAGGCCAGTTATTGGTTGGTAATCTTGTCTCAATCTTTTTATTCAATAATGGTCTAAATACTGCTTACACTGGTGTCACACTGGGAGGAACACTGTGATCAGAATATACTGTATGTATAAATAATATGAGACTATATATACATACATACATACATTCATAAATACATAAAATATATGTGTAATATATATTATATATACTACATGTACATATTACTTATAATATGCATATATAATATATATACATATATGTAAAACTTTCATTTCACCTAACAAAACATCACATTCCTTAATTCAGAAAAGCAATGTCTATGTCCATAAGAATATACAGTTCATATGTTAGAAGGGGATTTCTTCTCTGGCAGTGCTCACTTATTAGCCAGAGTGAACAGCCCTCATCTTCTGTGATGAATCAGGAGTGTTTGACAGAGATAATCCTTTCATCTATCCTTGGATTTTTGCTATATACTCTTTCTATCTCTGTTACAAGCACACTATTTAGCTTAATAAAATTGGATACTTGTACATAGAATTTTACAAATAACTAGAAATCGATTTGACAATTAACAAATAAGAACCCCTTACCTAACATTATTCTAAATAATCACACTTGGAGTCATCAAAACACATATTTTTACATGGTGTTTATAAACAAAATGCCTGCAAAAACTAATTATTTGCTATTCCATTTGTATGCTGCTGACTGAAATGCTGTTTCCAGTCTTTGCCAGAGAGCTTCTTGTTGCAATATAAGGGTTAATGAAGAGACTATTTATAGAGCTAAGAAAAAGCAACTTTGAGTGCTTAGCTGTGGATGGACATCTATGTTACTCCACCTCCCTGAAGCTCCGTGAGCACCATGGAAATGGGGTAGAGAGATGGAAGAGCTCCAGAATGGGAGGAGAACTATAATAATGAGTTCTGGGCATGGCATGGCTGTTATACCAACTCAAAGCAACTATGCTTATCTGCACAAGATCAAGCAAATTAAAAATCTAGCACAGAGGGATGAGGGGTTCCTGATGCCTCAGCCTAGTTGAGGAGCTATTTTGGCAGCTGATGGTTTCTGGGGGAGGAAGAGTCACTTTTGGGGGCTTAATAGACACTGTTAGGATCCCCCATTTCCCAGCTGATGACACCACACCCCAGAGCATATGGGTAGCACTAATTTCATATGGGAGGCTAAACATATTAATAACTAAATAACAAAAAGGAAAACATCAAGTTGTGGAAGGAGATATGATGGTAGGGTCCTGGGGGGAGTTAAAAGTGGGATGGGGTGGATATGATCAAGATACATTGTATACATATATGAAGTTTTCAAATAATAAATAAAAAGTAACAAAAGTCAGTTAAAAGAAAAATAAAATTTCATTTTCTTATTTTTTTTTCCTGTATTGATCAGTTTTTACATTGAAACAGATATTTGCCATTTTTTTTAGATTGCTAAATGGGTACCAAATCTGACTATACGAAAGAAGAGTAATGATTCAGAAAATGATAGGGATATGACTGACCATGAGGTCCAGCCATTCTGATGTTAAGTTTACAAACAGCATAAAAGGCTCAAAGAGATAGACATAGCATCCAGAAAACTTGTTAACAGTAGAATGTCCCAATTGCCAATACTTCTATAGAATATCTAGTGTAGAGTAGTTTTCCCCAATATTATGTCATCATTTTCCATAAAATGTCCTGAACTTGGAAAACTGGAAGGTAAGCAACAGTTCTTAAAACATGATTTATCTGAAACAATTAAAATCTGTAGAGATCCAAGAGATATAAGAAATAGAAAAGAAGATCTACAGAAAGTGTCAAAGTAAATCATACACTGATACCAATTAATACAGAGAAAGAGAGAGAGAGGCAGAGACAGAAAGAGATACAGAGAGAGAGAGAGACAGGAGACAGATAGAGATTGGTTTTTCAATTGAGTCATATATCAAATGAGTTCATTAAATCACATTCCAGCTACCTAGGGCCTCCAGCAATGAGAGAATGCAGCATCTTCAGGTCCTATCTTGAGTCATGAAGATGAGTCAAAAAGTACAACAGGGCAGAGGGAGGGATGATGAACTATGAGAAGGAATTAACACATTTGTCCTCTGTGGAGTGATTCAACGTCTGTTCTTCAGATACAAAAAATACATCATGTTGCATTCCCCCATAAAGGGAAATAAAAGTGTATAGCTGAAAATTCATGGATAATCAATTAAATAGTGAGTTTTTATGAGGCTTGTTTTATTGAGGCATATTAAAACATAGTTCCAAAGCCACTATCTAGAATCATTGCTAAAGTGACTTATATGAAGAAATGCATTTGAAAGTAATTTATCTCAGAAGGGGTTGCTAGTGCACACCTTTAATCACAGCACTAGGAAGGCAGAGTCAGGCTGGATCTCTGTGAATTTGAGACTAGCCTGGTCTACAGAATGAGTTCAAGGACAGCCAGGGCTGTGCAGAGAAACCCTGGTTCAAAAAACAAAACAACAACAACAAAATTATCTCAAAAGTTTAGAATATTGTGATCTAGTTTCTATGTGTAATTCTAATCTGAATCAATTAAAAGTGTGGGCTCCTCAGGGCTCTCATGTCAAATATTCACAGCAGACAACCCTTTCCATACATCTGGCCAAGGTAAAATTCAAACTCCATCTGGGCTGTTGAAACATAGCTATCCCCACCATCTACAGGGCCTGAAGCAAGAGAACAAACTGAGGCCTACATCCCATATGTCAGACCACTAAGAAGATATGAATCAAACAAAAGCTCATTTAAGATGCTCTATTTTCCTCTCTAGCAAACTGTACCAACAAAACAATAAAATTCAGAATTTAGCACAGTAGCCTGCTCTGATGAACACATTTTTCATAACTCACATTCTATTAACAGCAACAATCTAACAGTTTGAAAAATATCTGACAAACATACTCAAAACATTACTAGTTTGAATATTTTCTCTGGTATACTTTTAGTTTCATTAAGATGTTTCTAGTCTCTGTAATGCTATTTTTAAAACATTGCATATTCTGAAGTGTGCTTCTAACAGAAGGGTCAGTGATAAAGTCATTTCATTAGCATAATATTTAACATAGTATGTATTAGAGTTTTGAGTATGATCCTTATTCTTACCTACTGAATAGAAAACTGATTTTGTAATTATGCTGTTTCCAATGGCATAGTTTTTTATCTATTAAAAATTTTGCTTTTTATGTATAAGAACCATAAAGGATGAACATTTTGTGATAGTCAATAAATGAATGAGTAATTATACATTATTTAAACTTAATAAAGGTTTTATTAGCATTATCTATTAATAATTATAGAAAAATTCAACTTTAAATCAGTAACTTTTAAATAGACATTTTGTTTAATCCCTAAAATTTATAATATTATCAATTTGAATATAGCAACAGAAAAAAGTCAACATTTCAATTTGTGATTGATTCCCTGAATCAGTACTTTGAATAGAGCCAATAACATCTATAGTAACTAACAATTTTTAATTTGACTAAATAAGGCAAATACTAAAGAATTGTATTTATCCTAGAAATCTGAGAGTAAAATGAAAAGTACAGTTTTTACAAATATGGAGAAAAACTTAGTTCTAATATCATATTAAGATTTCTGAATGAGAAGAAAGAATAAACAATTAATCATCCAAAGTTTTCAGCCATGAAATCATTCATTTAAGTATCATAGAGACTGAGCAAGTTGTAATTAGAATATATGTAGATATTGAAGTGGAAGTTTCTGTATATGTCATGTGAAGCAGACTTACCTGATCTTTTGCTAAGACAGACTCACATGTTATTTTGCTGAAGCAAGACCCATGGAAGGACACATGATGTGTGGAGAGAGTATAAACAGGATTCAATGGACAGGGATGGGGCACTTGCATAGCTACATTTGCAGCACTTCATTGGTCTTGCATCTTCATTGACCTTTACTTCATTGAGAGAGGCACAGTATCCCTGCTGATTCTGGTTATTTCTGTTGACTTCTGCTGACTCGGCAGAGGCCTGGCAGTTTCTGCTGGATCATGCCACCACTGTTGATTTGTGTTTGGTATCCTCATACTACAGAACTGAACTGTTGGTATCCTGACAAATGAAGATTGAAATCACCCCCCAAAACTAAATCTAAACAGGTCTACATTCCCCTGGTCCAATTTACCATCTTTTCTCCTCCACCTTTGGACTGTGGGCTAGAAGGAGGGTTAAAGTATTTGAGAACCCTTATCAAAAGTAGGTTTTAAAAAATAAGCTTGCAATATATACTTAACAAATATGCATGTAATAATAATTGAAAAAATGGCCATAAATTCGAAAGAGAGCAAGGAGGGTGTCTTAGTTAGGGTTTTACTGCTGTGAGCAGATACCATGACCAAGGCAAGTCTTACAAAGGACAACATTTAATAGGGGCTGGCTTACAGATTCAGAGGTTCAGTCCATTATCATCAAGGCGGGAATATGGCAGCATCCTGGCAGGCAAGGTACAGGAGGAACTGAGAGTTCTACATCTTCATCTAAAGGCTGCTAGCAGAATACTGGCTTCCAGGCAGCTAGGATGAGGGTCTTAAAACCCACATCCACAGTGACACACATACTCCAATAAGGCCATACCTAATAGTGCCACTTGCTGGGCCAAGCATATACAAACCATCATAGAAGGGCATATGGGATGGTTTGGAAGGAGGAATGGGAGAAGGACATAATGTCATTATATTATAGCCTCAAAAAAAGAAAGAATAGACATAAACAAAAAATCTTCTAATAGAAGGTTTGTCATTGAAATGAGAGTACTTTTTATGTATCAGCTAAAACAAAGTAAAGTTGATAATAGTTGTTAGATGTGACATCAGAGATTAAAGTCACATCCCATGATTTCTGGCTAAAATCAACTTTAATCTCACATTTAGGAAGCTATGGGCACAAATAGTTATGGGTATGATACCAAAAATTATGATTATGGTCAGTTGTACCAATTTTGCAAACCCCAGTATTGACAACAATCTGGTGAATGATTTTTAAATACTGAAAAGATAATTACAGTAAGAAACAAGTTAAGTTTCTTAGTTTGGAGGAACAAAATGTAATTATTTATAGCCCTAAATGCTTTTGAAGGAGCAGGTATCCAAACCAAATGTCAGGTATAAGGGAGACCTGAGAGACAGGGGCAAGAAAAGAATTGCCTGTATACTGAGACACAATCACTGTGTAGTCCTCAGTATCACTGACAGGGAATTTTAAAATGGACACAGAGCCGGGCAGTGGTGGCGCACACCTTTAATCCCAGCACTTGGGAGGCAGAGGCAGGTGGATTTCTGAGTCCAAGGCCAGCCTGGGTCTACAGAGTGAGTTCCAGGACAGTCAGGGCTACACAGAGAAACCCTGTCTCGAAAAACCAAAATAATAATAATAATAATAATAATAATAATAATAATAATAATAATAATATAAAATGGACACAGAAAGATACTGGATTACAACTTATCATTGTGAGAGGGAAGGAAAGTGCTCTACCTATCAGATTAAAGGTTTTGTAAGCTGAATAAAAGAATGAGACATAGAAAGTTCTACTTTTAACAGAGTCCAAATCAAATGATACGCTTTGGGGGACAAAACACTCCCCTTTGGAAGAGGAGGAACCGGGCGTGCAATGGGTTTCTTCCTTACAGTTATTACTTAAGGGCTGCACACTGCCCTCCTCCCAGACTGACCTGGACCTGAGGCTCGATGACAGCACTCCATACTTTTGATCGTACAAATGTGGAAATACTTAACCGTTGTATAATTTAGTTTTCCTTGTAGTCAGCCTAGATAGAACTCAGGATATCTAGATAGGAAGAAACAACTTACTGAATTTAGTGTATATTCCTGTTTACCTTTTAGCTTTCTTAGCTATGAGCCAGGAGAGAGCAGCTAATTAAATTTATCATTAACCTTTTAGCTTTTAGCCAGACTGAGCCCTATATCAGTTTCGGGGCCACTTTGCCTGTGTTAGAAGCAACCCAGGCATCTTCATCCTTTAATGAGAAGCCAGTGCTGGTCTATTTTCAACCTAGCAAAATAAAGACAATTCTTGAACATTTTCAATTATAGCACTTGAAATCTAATTCCTTTAAAAAAATTCTTACTTCGGATCAATGCTTTAAAACATCCTGGTTCTGAATGATGGTCTGCAGGCAATTGCCTTTAAGGGTGTGGCTTTTGGAGCCCACATGTTCGTGTCTAAGGAAACAATTATGACTCTTTTTATTATCTCTTCCAGAGTTGTGCCATAGTTTATCTTATTTTATTTTTACTTTGTTTTATGCTTGCTTTCTTTAGGTTTTTAGTGCATATGAGATTTTTTTCTTCAAAGGAGGTCTCTACCTCCTGGTCTGGACATGGGATGCACTCATGCTCATTTTTTGTAAAGGGAGTTTTTGACTAATCACTCCATTTGTGCCGGAGGATACTGCCATATTGCTGTAAGTGCTCCCCTCCCCCACTTCTTTATTTCTTTCTTCCTATCACCCCATGTCATGTGGATGAAAACAAGCACTGTTTCACAATGTGGCAAGTCCTGCAATCTACAGAACAAACTACCTCATGAGTTTTATCATCACTGAGCCTGTTATGACTATGTAATCCATAAGCTAACATGTTCAGTAAAAACAATCCAATATTTTACTCGGTATTGCTGCTGAGTATCAAATGAAACGATTCCTACTAGGATAAGAGATAGTCTCTCAAGTTTTGTATGCAATCAGGACTGAGGAGTGAAGAATCTTGTTATGCAGAGCTGATCGTTCTGATAATAGTGGAGAAATTTTACCCTCTTGCATCAATCTCCAATTCCTTTGTTCTTTTCCAATATTTTATTGTGCTCTGTTCCCTCCATTTGTCTGTCATCTTGTGAAATGTTTTCTGTTATTCTTAATTTTATTTCAACAGCATATTGACACAGCAGAGTGTTAGGGAGCTATTGAGAATTCTGCGGATCCCATGAGCCAGCAGCTTCTGACTCCATTTCTCGGACCCCTGAGGCAGTGTCTGTTACCAGACCCTGCTTTATTCCAGCCAGCACCTCTGGTGACAACTCTAGTCAGCATGTGTGCAGACATGCATCCATGTGCAGACGGCTCTGATTCACAGAGTCGTCATGCGATCTTTTGCGTGATCGTCAATAACTACCACTCATCGCGGTTTTCCCCACGGTGGAATTTCCTCAACTTGAGAAGAGGCATTGAGGCTATTCTGAGACTTTTACTACATCAAGGAATTAGTGAGGCAGCAAAGTCATTTTATTTGAAATAACAACTGAAAGCCAACTTGGAATACTGCAAGAAGGGACCAGACCACCCCATAATGAGTCTGACTGGAACTGATTCCAAGAGCATAGTTGTATCGGGAAGACTATATTTCTTTGGAATGAAAATACAAGGTGGTCAGAAGGACAATTAAATAACAACATCCATGAGTAGCCGGAATTTCCATCATCTTGATTCTGGTATATTCAAGTGTTAAGTGTGTTTGGCAAGCAAAAAGCAATTAAAGATCCAAAACCCGAGTGAGAACTTCACACACCTACGCCTCTGGGAAAGTGGTAGACAATATTTGGCAATTGACTCTATAAACGTGTTTTAAGCAAGAACTCATAATGGTGAAATAATGCAGAGGAACACATTGTGGTAAGAAAACCATGATCGTGATGTCAAGAAGTTAGCCTGTTACGGTAATACAAGCAACACATTTTTGTCAGCACTGACTGTGGTCCTGGCTGTAGGCTAATTTCTGATGCCTGGTTATTGTATTACCATCTACGGGTGCTTTGGAGAAATATGTATGCCTGAAGGTTGATAAGTCATTCAGTTAGAAAAGGCAATCTTAACATGATGACATAAGTCTGTTGTATTGTTGAAGAACAAAAGGGCTAGTAATGTAGCAGTGAAGATGGCTCAGGTTGGATTCTCAGCACCCACATAAAGCCAGGTGCAATAGCTTTTGTCTACAATCCCAGCATTCCTACAGTGACACTGAAAATAAAGATATCAGAATGCCTAGAAGCTTGTAGACCAGGTAGCATGGCAATAAAAAAATGACCCTGTCTCAAACAACATGAAAATAAATTCAACACCCAAGGTTGTCTACTAACCTGCAAATGTATTCCAGGGAATGTGTCTGCATTGGTACATTATCGTACACATGCATATATACACAGATTTAAAAAAAATAAATATAGTAGTAATTTTAATAACACACTATGAGCCTAAATACCTCTGCTCCTTTTCTTCCATACCCTTTAGTGGTCTAGATATACCTTTGTGTTTTGCTTAATTGCTGCATACCTACTTTATATATTTAGATTTTTTTGTCATATTAAAATTAAGGGCTAATGCATAATAGGCACTAATTAATGAGGCACCCTAGCCTCATACACACATTTTAATTCAAACCAAGTATTATATCATTTGACATTTGTTCAGCAACCTCCATCCCATTAAGATCCAAAATATAATAAAATGTTAATTATTTAAGCATCGTCAATCAAATACTTAATTTTTGAGCCTCCCAGGCCCTTGGGACACAGGGACTGAGGAAAAGCCTGGGACAGGAGCCTTCTGGTTTCTATCTGTGGCAGGAGACCTCTGCCTGGGCCACCAGGGCTCCATAACCAAATAGTGCCAGGAGAAAGCTAGCCTCCCAGGAGTGTGGAAAAAGCCTGTCTGCTCAGAGAAACCCACCTGAAATCCCAATACACAGTGACTGAGGAGTAGTCTTCAGGTTTCTTTCGCTGGCTGGGGAGCTGATCCTGTGACACAGGGCTCCATACTCAAATAGTGCCAGGAGAGAGCTGGTATCCTAGGAGTGCTAACACACCTTCGAGCACAGGCAAGACCACCACTTCTGTTCAGATTCACTGGACCAAGAGGGAACCTTGCCGAGACATCAGGGCACAGGAACCAAGGGATAGCTGGGGACAAGATCCTTCTGGTTTCTGTCTGCACCCCAGAGCTGACCCTGTGCCACAGCTCTCCAAACCCAAATACCTCTCAGAGAGAGCTGGTCTTCAAGGAGTATTGACACAGAGACTTGCAGGAGGGACAAACAACAGCCAGAGAAAGTGAGACCAGCTAACACCAGAGATAATCAGATGGCAAAAGGGAAGGGCAAGAACATAAAGAACAGAAAGCAAGGCAACTTGGCATCATCAGAACCCAGTTCTCCTATCACAGCAAGCTGTGGATACCCCAACACACCAGAAAAGCAAGACTCAGATTTAAAATCATTTCTCATGATGATGATAGAAGACTTTAAGAAGGAAATAAATAACTCCCTTAAAGAAATACAGGAGAACACAGGTAAACAACAAGAAGCCCTTAAAGAGGAAACACAAAAATCCATTAAAGAATTACAGGAAACCACAATCAAACAGGCAGAATTAAAGGAAAACACAATCAAACAGATGAAGGAAATGAACAAAACCATCCAGGAACTAGAAATAGAAATAGAAACAATAAAGAAATCACAAAGGGAGACAACCCTGGAGTTAGAAAACCTAGGAAAGAGATTAGGAGTCATTGATGCAAGCATCACCAACAGAATACAAGAGATAAAAGAGAGAATCTCAGGTGCAGAAGATACCATAGAAAACATTAAACAACAGTAAAAGAAAATGCAAAATGCAAAAAGCTTCTAACCCAAAACATCCATGAAATCCAGGACACAATGAGAAGACAGAACCTGAGGATAATAGGTGCAGAAGACAGTGAAGATTCCCAACTTAAAGGACCAGTAAATATCTTCAACAAAATTATAGAAGAAAACTTCCCTAACCTAAAGAAAGAAATGAACATAAATATTCAAGAAGCCTACCGAACTCCAAATAGATTGGGTCAGGAAAGAAATTCCTCCTGTCACTTTATTGTGAAAACACAAAATACACAAAGCAAGGAAAGAATATTAAAAGCAGTAAGGGAAAAAGGTCAAGTAACATATAAAGGCAGACCTATCAGAATTGCACCAGACTTCTCACCAGAGACTATGAAAGCTAGAAGATCCTGGGCAGAACTCATACAGACCCTAAGAGAACACAAATGCCAGCCCAGGCTGCTATACCCAGCAAAACTCTCAATTACCAGCCGTGCAGTGGTGGCGCACACCTTTAATCCCAGCACTTGGGAGGCAGAGGCAGGCCGATTTCTGAGTTCGAGGCCAGCCTGGTCTACAGAGTGAGTTCCAGGACAGCCAGGGCTACACAGAGAAACCCTGTCTTGGAAAAAAAGGAAAAAAAAAAACTCTCAATTACCATAGATGGTGAAACCAAAATATTCTATGACAAAACCAAATTTACACAGTATGTTTCCACAAACCCAGCCCTACAAAGGATGATAGAGGGAAAACATCAACTCAAGGAGGGAAACAACACCCTAGAAAAATCAAGAAAGTAATCTTTCCATAAAGTCAAAATAAGATAGCCACACAAACATAAAAGTAACATCGAAAATAACAGGAACCAACAATCACTATTCCTTAATATCTCTTAACATCAATGAACTCAAATTTCCCCAATAAAAAGACGTAGACTGACAGACTAGATCCATAAAGAGGACCCAGCATTTTGCTGCAATCAAGAAACACACCTCCGTGATAAAGACAAATACTACCTCAGAGTAAAGGGCTAGAAAGCAATTTCCTAGTCAAATGGTCCCAAGAAACAGGCTGGAGTAGCCATTCTAATATCGGAAAAAATCGACTTTCACACAAAAGTCATCAAAAAAGATAAGGAAGGACACTTCATACTCATCAAAAAAAAAAAAAAAAATCTACCAAGAAGACCTTTCAATTCTGAACATCTATGCTCCAAATGCAAGGGAACCCACATTCATAAAAGAAACTTTACTAAAGCTCAAAGCACACATTGCACCTCACACAATAATAGTGGCAGACTTCAACACCCCATTCTCATCAATGGACAGAACTTGGAAATAGAAACTAAACAGAGACACAGTGAAACTAACAGAGGTTATGAACCAAATGGATTTAACAGATATCTATAGAACATTTCATCCTAAATCATAAGAAATACCTTCTTCTCAGCACCTCATGGTAACGTCTCAAAAATTGACCATATAATTGGTCACAAAACAAATCTCAACAGATACAAGAAGATTGAAATAATCCCATGCCTCCTATCAGATCACTATGGATTAAGGCTGGTCTTCAATGGCAACAACAACGACAGAAAGCCCACATGCACATGGAAGCTGAACAATGCTCTACTCAATGACAACTTGGTCAAGGAAGAAATAAAGAAAGAAGTTAAAAACTTCCTAGAATTTAATGAAAATGAAAGCACAACATATCCAAACTTATTGTACACAATGAAAGCTGTGTTAAGAGGAAAACTCATAGCTCTGGGTGCCTCTAAAAAGAAACTGGAGACAGCATACACTAGCAGCTTAACAGCATACCTGAAAGCTCTAGAACAAAAAGAAGCTAATAAACCCAAGAGGAGTAGAAGGCAGGAAATAATTAAACTCAGGGCTGAAATCAACCAAGTAGAAACAAACAAACAAAAAACTACACAAAGAATCAACAAAACCAGGAGTTGGTTCTTTGAGAAAATCAACAAGATAGATAAAACCCTAGCCAGACTAACCAGAGGGCAAAGAGACAGAATCGAAATTAACAAAATTAGAAATGAAAAGGGAGACATAACAACAGATTCTGAGGAAATTCAAAAAAACCATCAGATCCTACTACAAAAGCCTATACTCAAGAAAACTGGAAAATCTGGACAAAATTGACAATTTTCTAGACAGATACCAAATATCAAAGTTAAGTCAGGATCAGATAAACCATCTAAACAGTCCCATAATGCTTAAAGAAATAGAAGCAGTCATTAAAAATCTCCCAATCAAAAAAAGCCCAGGACCAGATGGCTTCAGTGCAGAATTCTATCAGACCTTCAAAGAAGACCTAATACCAGTACTCTTCAATCTATTCCACAAAATAGAAACAGAAGGAACACTACCCAATTCCTTCTATGAGGCCACAGTTACAGATACCAAAACCTCACAAAGACCGAACAAAGAAAGAAAACTTCACACCAATTTCTCTTATGTATATGGATGCAAAAATATTCAATAAAATTCTCACAAACCGAATCCAAGAGCACATCAAAATGATCATTCATCATAATCAAGTAGGCTTCATCCCAGGGATGCAGGGAAGGTTCAATACCCGGAAATCCATCAATGTAATCCACTACATAAACAAACTCAAAGAAAAAAAACACATGGTCATTTCATTAGATGCTGAAAAAGCATTTGACAAAATTCAACAACCCTTCATGATAAAAGTCTTGGAAAGATCAGGAATTCAAGGCCCATAACTAAACATAGTAAAAGCAATATACAGCAAACCAGTAGCCAACATCAAACTAGGAGGAGAGAAACTTGAAGCAATCCCACTAAAATCAGGGACTAGACAAGGCTGCCCTCTCTCTCCCTATCTATTCAATATAGTAATTGAAGTTCTGGCTAGAGCAATTGGACAACAAAAGGAGGTCAAAGGGATACAAATTGGAAAGGAAGAAATCAAAATATCACTCTTTGCAGATGATATGATCGTATACTTAAGTGACCTGAAAAAGTCCACCAGAGAACTGTTGCAGCTGATAAACAACTTCAGCAAAGTGGCCAGATATAAAATAAATTCAAACAAATTAGTAGCCTTCCTATACTCGAAGGATAAACAGGCTGAGAAAGAAATTAGTGAAATGACACCCTTCACAATTGTCACAAACAATATAAAGTATCTTGGTGTGACTCTATCCAAACAAGTGAAAGATCTGTATGACAAGAACCTCAAGTCTCTGATGAAAGAATTCTAAGATGACCTCAGAAGACGGAAGGATCTCCCTTGCTCATGGATTGGCAGGATTAATATAGTAAAAATAACCATCCTGCCAAAAGCAATCTACAGATTCAATGCAATCCCCATCCAAATTCCAACTCAATTCTTCATAGATTTAGAAAGAGCAATTCTCAAATTCATTTGGAATAACAAAAAACCCAGGCTAGCAAAAGCTATTCTCAACAGCAAAAGAACTTCTGGGGGAATCAGCATCGCTGACCTCAGGCTATAATACAGAGTAGTAGTGAAAAAACTGCAGGGTATTGGTACAGTGACAGGCAGGTAGATCAATGCAATAGAATTGAAGACCCAGAAATGAACCCACACACCTACGGTCACTTGATTTTCATCAAAGGAGCTAAAACCATCCAGTGGAAAAAAGACAGCATTTTCAACAAATGGTACTGGTTCAACTGGCAGTCTACATGTAGAAGAATGCAAATTGATCCATTCCTATCTCCCTGTACAAAGCTCAACTCCAAGTGGATCAAGGACCTCCACATAAAACCAGATACACTGAATCTAATAGAAGAGAAAGTGGGGAAAAGTCTCAAACATCTAGGTATGGGGAAAAGTTCCTGAACAGAACACCAATGGCTTATGCTTTAAGATCAAGAATAGACAAATGGGACCTCATGAAACTGCAAAGCTTCTGTAAGGACACTGTCAATAGGACAAAATGGCAACCAACAGATTGGGAAAAGATCTTAACCAATCCTACGTCCGATAGAGGGCTAATATCCAATATATACAAAGAACTCAAGAAGTTAGACTCCAGAAAACCAAATAATCCTATCAAAAAATGGGGCACAGAGCTAAACAGAGAATTCTCAACTGAGGAAATTTGCAAGGCTGAGAAGCACCTACAGAAATGTTCAACATCCTTAGTCATCAGGGAAATGCAAATCAAAACAAGTCTGAAATTCCACCTCACACCAGTCAGAATGGCTAAGATCAAAATCTCAGGTGACAGCAGATGCTGGCGAGGATGTGGAGAAAGAGGAACACTCCTCCATTGCTGGTAGGATTGCAAGCTGGTACAACCACTCTGGAAAT
>CM052716.1:29179390-29206332 GCA_028551405.1 Uromys caudimaculatus | reverse complement strand
CTCCTGGGCATATACCCAGAAGATGCTCCAACATGTAATAAAGACACATGCTCCACTATGTTCATAGCAGCCATATTTATAATAGCCAGAAGCTGGAAACAACCCAGATGTCCCTCATCAGAGGAATGGATACAGAAAATGTGGTACATCTACACAATGGAGTACTACTCAGCTATTAAAAACAATGACTTAATGAAATCTGCAGGCAAATGGATGGAACTGGAAACTATCATCCTGAGTGAGGTAACTCAGTCACAAAAGTATGAACATGGTATGTACTCACTGATAAGTGGATATTAGCCCAAAATTCCAGAATACCCAAGTTTGTCTTTACAGTAACCACTGGACTGAGAGTGAGGTCCCAGATGGAGGAGTTGGAGAAGGGACTGAAGGAGCTGAGGGAATGACAGCCCCATGGAGGGAGCAACAGTGTCAACTGGGCTGACCCCCCGCTGCTCCTGGAGACTGGACCACCAACTGAAGCATACTCATTGAGGGACCCATGGTTCAGACCACATATGTGGCAGAGGAGGGCCTTGTTGGCCATTAGGGTGAGGAGAGGCCCTTGGGCCTGAGGGTGTTAGAGGCCCCAACACAGTGGAATCCCAAGGTGTGAAGATGGGATGGGTGGGTGGGGGAATACGCTCATAGAGGCAGGGGGATGGGGAGGAGATAGGGGGTTTCCAAAGTGGAGACCTGGAAAGGGGGAAACATTTGAAATGTAAATAAAGTCTCAAAAAATAAAAATTAAAAAAATACTTAATTTTCTCACAAATCTGTATGTATTAGATGCTATCGTCAGGCACAACAAATGCCATGTGCTATCCTCCTAAGAAATCAATCCTTGCTTTAGGAAGACAAAGTACCATGACTTCTCTAATGAATGAACTCTGTAGTTATTATCAGCTTTGTGAGTAAAATATAGATTTGAATGCTAAGGGTTCACGGCAACCATGTGGTGGTGATTCTTGTGGGAAGAGAGCGGAGAGCTTAACACACCTGTGTTCACAGTCTAGTTGTGTCCCTTACAGGATATCTGGCAGCCTGATTTTACAATCTGCAGAGAAGAAAGACAGTAACAACCTGCACCTTATTCTGTTTATTACTGAAGACTTAATGTAAAATGCTGGCTCATAAACTTGGGGGTCTGATGTAGAAAGATTGCTAAGAGTTTGAGTACTCCCTGGGTTAGAGAATAAGAACGTGAATGTGTGTGTGTGTGTGTGTGTGTGTGTGTGTGTGTGTGTGTGTATGTGTACACATAAGAGACAGCACACTCACTGTAATTCTAACTAATTCCTTTAAAACTCTTTAAGTGCAAGAGATTATGAAACTAATTAAATACAATGTATACTGCTATTAAAATTCTTTAAGATGAAAGCATTTTTTAAAGTTACATATTCACTAAATGTAACTAGATATTACATACTCCATAAGAACTGTATATCCTAGTGAACTTTTGGCTATACCAGAGAAAAAAATATCTAAAGGCAGAAGAGAATCACTACCTGGTTCTAAGATTTATTGTGAAAACGTTGTGTGAGTCATGGATTGTCAATAGGAAAGAAATGCGCCTTTGTTGGATGCTTGATCTCTGGAAATGAAGAGAAGCAGCTTTGTAAACACTCAACACAAAAAGGAACTACCATCTATACAACCTTTCAAAGACAGGGCTGTTGAACACTTTATATGAGGTGATCAGGGTGGAGAAACTGTACAGAGATTTTTATTCACTGGAGCAAATGTAAAGGGGAATCAGCTTAATGCTGTGACTCAGAAGAAAGGGGTTTTACAGTGTTCCTATTGTTTTTCTGTGATAACCACACCATACCCTTGAACACGTGTCACGGAGTTACATGGTCCTCACACTTCAAGGGAACTTAAACCAGATGACATGCGCTGTTTTCATGGTCCTGACATGTTTGTAGATTTTTCAATAAGAGGTTCTGAACTTTTATTTTGTCCTAAGCTCTGCAAACTCAGCCTCAGCCCTGGTAATGACTTTCCCATATGTTCTATAAATGAAGCTCAGTGTGGAACTGTCCATCTCAATAAAAAACACAGTTAAAGAATATCACATAAGGCTAAGCACAACAAAAACAGGGCCTTTGGATCTAATCTATTTTTGTTTCTAGTTTTCATGAAAAACAACTTTCATGTTTCTTTTTCTCATTCTGGGATGTTGGTGTTTGAGGGACAACATCTGCAGTACCATAATTACTAACTATAACTCTCATGGTTTGGCCATCATGGTGCCTTTCCTTTTAATTTCTGCTGTAGTACAGTGTAAGTCTTGGCCACTTTCATCATGTGTCTGACTACAGTGTGTACACTAGTCTTTTCCCTTTCCCTTCTCATAGCTATGAGAATGGAAAACAATCAGGAAGCCCCTAAGATATATTTCTAAACAAATATGTTAAATGTCACGTAATAGGTTCAGTACATGTTTATAATCTCATCACATGGGAGGCTGAGGCAAGAGAATCAAAAGCTAGAGGCTACCTTGGGCTAAAGAGCAAATTTGAGATTACAGTGAATTTGAGCCTAGTCTTGATTATACAGGAAAACCATGTCTCATAAATTAAAAATTAAAAGAAAATTAGTTGAAGAAACAATAGTACCTAAAATAATAAAATTATCAGTGACAGAAAAATGAGATTTACTTTATCACCCTGGAGAAGAAGAGGGAGTTGAGGAACACAGGCATTGACAATATACTGAAGAGGAAAAAAGACAGATGGTAAGAGTAAGTATACTGGCTGGTTTTGTATGTCAACTTGACACAAGCTGGAGTTATCACAGAAAAAGGAGTTTCAGTTGAGAAAATGCCTCTATGAGATTTAGCTGTAAGGCATTTTCTCAATTAGTGATCAAGGGGGGAGGGCCCCTTGTGGGTGGTACCATCTGTGGGCTGGTAGTCTTGGGTTCTATAAGAAAGCAGGCTGAGCAAGCCAGGAGACGCAAGCAAGCAAGCCAGTAAGTTATATCCCTCCATGGCCTCTGCATCAGCTCCTGCTCCCTGACCTGCTTGGGTCTCAGTCCTGACTTCCTTTTGTGAACAGCAGCATTGAAGTGTAAGCTCAATAAACCCTTTCCTCCCCAACTTGCATCTTGGTCATGATGTTTGTGCAGGAATAGAAACCCTGACTAAGACAGTAAGGATTTCATAATTCAACTAATTATGATGATGTAATGTTTTTAAGACTGATAATGTACACATCTGGCTCACTAGCAAGTGGAATTCAAGGTCATGAAAGGGGCAGCTTTATATTAGACAAGACCAGGCATATACTCACCCTGCTGATAGCTTCCCTGCAGACCTCAGAGAACTTTCTGGAAACAGAGATTGAACAAGATGGAGCTACAAAGATCCTAAGTCAATATAGACAGACGAAGCTACTTCAGGATTCACACCAGCAATGTATAATACTGAAATAATGACCTTTTCTATGCAAAGAAATAAGAAAACTATGTTTTTAAAGGGGAGTTAGAAAGACATGCAAAGAGAAAAATGCTGTGTCTAGGATCTGCCTGAGCTCATCTAAATCCTCATCTCCAGGCTGCCTAGGCTAGGGCTCCTCAAAAGCAGACTCATATTCATCCTCTGCCTGATACTTTGGAGACAAGTAACTCAAAAGGTTATCCCAGAAAATTATGATTCAAAAAGGAGGCTGTAATACTTAGACTGTGCAGCTGTATACCTATCTCCAGTTCCCTAAGAAAAGCATTGACCAACACAGTCTTCTGGCTGACCCTTCTCTAAATGCTTAGCTCCCCAAGAACAGTGATGTAAAAACAACCTCAAAAAAGTCCCCTCAAGGTAAAAAGGAAGTCTTCTAAAGGAGCCAGTGTTGGACATGGTTGTGGTCATTTGCTAAGGCCAACATAACAATCTATAGCAAACAGGATGACCAACAGCAGATATGTAATGTCTCACAGCTTTGTAGGTTGGAATGGCAAGATCTGAGCCCCGTGGCCTGGGAAGAGCAATCTCTGTGCCATGAGCTTCCCAAGTTAACATCTGTGTCTTAAACCTTAAAGCTCCCAGGCTGGTAAAGGCATTTCTCTGACTTCTGCCATTGTTGTCAAAGGACAATAATTCATTTAAAACATAATCTGACATGAAAGCCTTTATCAAAATTCACCTTTGAAAAAAATGAACACTGATCATATTTGGCTAGGCTCATCCTGACAACCTTACATAAATTGACTGATTCTGTAAATTTTAATCTTCAAATGAGACCAAATTCTGGGGTTACTATCACAACATAAGCAATTCAGTCAGTAACAAAGGTCAATAAACAGATTGTGATTTGCATCAACGTGACTGTTTTCAGTAAACTGGCTCAGTACTGCATGATGAGCGTCGTAAAAGGCATTTATTAATAGTTTCAGCTTTTACAAAAACACATGCTTTCAGAAGTCAGACAATAGTAATATACCTTTTGTTTATTCTACATAAATAGAGTAGTACAAACGATATCTTAATAATTCATGAAGCATGCCTTTGACTAAATTTTGTATTGCTATAACAAAATAACAAATTCTGGGTATTTTGCAAAAACAAGATTTATTTCAGCATACCACTTGGAGAATAAAGAGGTTAAGCATTGGAAGCCACTTCTGCTGTGGACCTCATGCTGTGACATAATGTGTCTGGTGACATGACATGGCATGCGTTACAAAAGAACTAAGAGCAGCACATGCTCTCCTAAGCATAGAAAAGGCAAGTATGTGCTTGCTTTATAAAGAACTATTCTCCAGGTAACTAATGGAACCTAGTCGACCCCATCCAGATAGGTGTCTAGACCTCTGAAAGAGGCACTCCTCTGACCACATTACTCTACCTAGGTACCTCTTACATGTTCTACCTGTCTCTCCTATATTGTGTACCAAGCCTCAACACATGTACCTTGGAAGATCAATCATATTGAAACCATTCATTGCAGGACACAGGAAATAATTATAAACATAGTGAATAAACTGAAGACAGAAACCATTGTATTTATAGAGTACTCATCCCAGAGTATTTATTTTGACCATGTGTGTTTTACAGCTCAGAAACACTGACCGATGTCAATCAAAATATGAAGTATTGATTTTCAATCACAAATAGTGCTCAAAACCTGTATAGACAAAAATCTCTCTTCTTCAAATTCTACTTTCTGTATCCTTGCAGTAAATGTAATGCAGTTCATATCTGATGGCTTGTGCTCTTTCTTACTTGATGTAGCTGGAGTACAAAAATGCAAAACACAGATCTCAGCAACCAAATAAATGTCACATTTCTTGTCCAGAATCACTACATGTTCTTCATTATTGGTAATTCACTATGGTATGAATTCTACTTTCTAAAGACAGATTCAGAAAATTGTGTGCCCAACTGCCTTTCTGCCCAAAGGGTCACATGACTGTGATGATGGCTTTGGAGCCTTTTGAAGACACTACTGAGAGATTAGGAACTGTCACTAGTTGATAACTAATGGGTGTAAGTTTTTATGGGAATCCTGGCCACTGTGCATAGTATAATGCTTTCTGATACTAGTCAGAATGTGCTCTGTTATCAACACCTGAGAATTTCTGAGTAAGGATGCAACCGATTGTTAAATATTGTGTAGTACAAAGACAATACACAGATTGGTAATAGAAAGAATGGTATCCAAACTTTACTCAAGATCTCTCAGGAACAATTAAACTAGCAAAGATTACCTCATGCATTAAGGCAACATTGAATTTCTGCTCAAGTACCAGGGAGGAATGTAATCTCACAATATTATGCACACTGCCTAAAAAAAATATAATGCTCTTTTCAGTGTGCCCAATAGAAACTCATATAATTTTGAGTATACATTAGAAAGAATGCGAAGCAATTCTCATATTTATGAATTTTGTTTTTCTTTGTTTTGAAAACATGCACCCATTCTACAACTGTGGAGTAATTTGAATCTTATAAAGTACTTTTTATAAAGTCTCTTAAGTATCATCTTTCATATTTCATTGTGAAAAAAGTATTTCTTTAATTAAATATTATTTTCTCCACGTTAACACACTATATGTGTAAAATGATTTGTATTCTATTATCATCATATGTGTATTCAAATATAGAATTGATGAAAGCAATGTAAATAATAAATAATATAACTCTTAATGAAAGAAATAAGGTCTTCTTAAAACTTAGAGTTGTTTAAATGTCATAAAAATAAAAGATGCCATTAGAAAGTTAATCAATGCTACTGTTATTTTTCATTTTAATATTTATAAGCATCGAGAAATCATATTTGTTAACATTAATAATTGATGATAATTGAAGGCATTGTATTATAGAAATTTCATTTATTTCTTTGAACATCTGAATTACATGCCAAAAATGACATTGAATGACGGCCTAATTAAATTCCTACATGATTTACTATTTAAAATATTTGCTGATAATAGGCCACTGTGAGATTCAATTATTCAGGTTCTGAGATGAATACGCAAAGTGACCTTTCCAGGAGACATCAAACAACTATTAATTACAATGACTACTCCTTTCCACATTTAATTCAATATTCTCTGGGCATTATAGAAAACCACAATATTTTATGCACTGTATTTATGCCCAAATAAATTTTCAGGTAAATAGCTTTACTCTATATTTTTATAGATATATTTAATGTAAAATCTTGAAGCTGTGTATCATCATACTCAATTTACTGAAAGTATGTTTAGTTATTTACTAATTTAAATCCTCATAGCTGTGCATTTCTATACATATTATGTGGGGTTACTGGGGTACACTTGTCATGGCACATGACCAGAAGTCAGAGAAAACTTGTTGCTGTTGATTTTCTTCTTTCAAAATTTGACTTCTAGACTCAGGTCCTCAGACTTGGTCACAAATGCCTTTAACTTTAAACAATTGTTAACAATCAATTTAGATAAAAATACAGTAAATGTAAAACTACTATATATACAATGAAGAGATTATTAAAATCACTCAAGGTTAAAAAGATGAAAAATATAAACAACATATCCATATTTAGTATGCTAATAATAGATTGCATCTATTTTGCATTCAATTTATTTTGCAATATTAGGCACTAAAATTGCTTATGATAGAGCCCAATAAAAGATATATATGCCTTTAATAAAGTGTGTGATTACAATGTCAAATTGTAATAATTGGTTTATGGATTTAACAAAAGATTTTTATAAATTAGTGATATTTTGATAAGTATTAAGCATTATAAAAATCACTTTTTCTCATAGAGAAAATTTTAACATTATATAATATGCAAGTATCTAATAACAAAACATAATAGAAGTTGCAGTATGCTCCTGTAACTTCTGTTTTTTAGGTCAAAGGTTAAAACATACTAAATATTTGCTACAAAACCTTCAACATACAATCTGTTTTTGCCTGTAAGATGTGCTAGGGCAATGATGGCACAGAACTTACGAGAGTGGCCAGCCAATGGTTGGTTTAACTTGAGGCCCAGTCCTAAGAGAGAGCTCATGCCCTCCATTGCCTGGGTGGCCAGGAACCAGAGACTGGATGAGCCAGAGACCTGGGGTAGAACCAAACACAACTGGGAAAAAAATTATGCAATGATTCCTAATGTTATTTTGTTATACTCATAGATTGGTGCCTTGACCAGTTATCGTCAGAGAGGCTTCCTCCAGTAGCAGATGGTAGCAGATACAGAAACCCACAGCCAGATACTGTTCAAGAGAGATTAAATTGGATCCTCCCCTTGGAGCTTGGAGCACTCCAGGAACAAGGAGGAAGGAAAGACTGTAGGAGTCAGAGGGGATGGAGGGCACCAGAAGAACATGGCTTACTGACTCAACTGAGCGAGACTCATACGCACGCACAGAGACTGAAGCATATGCACGAGGCCACATGGGTCTACAACAGGTTGTCTGCATATGTTATGATTTTTAGTTTGGTGTTTTTGTGAGACTGCTAACAGTGGGAGCAGGTGCATCTGCCTGCACTTGGGACTCTTTCCTTCCTTCCTTTTGGATTGGCTTGCCGAGTGTCTGTACGAGGGATTTTACCTTGTCTTACTGTATCTTGTTTTGTTATATTTGTTGTCTCTTAGAGGCCTACTCTTTTCTGAAGGAAAACAGAGAGGGAGTGAGTCTGTGGGGGTGAGGGGTCGGCGGGAAATTGTGATCTGGATGTGTTGTATGAGACAGGAATGTGTTTTCAGTAAAACAAAGAAGAAAACAAACAAAATATAAAAACAAACAACATATGCCTTTAACTCTTAGATGCCTGTTTGAAAGACAGAGATAATGGATCTGGATTGGGGGAGAGGTGGAGGAACTGGGAGGGAAAATGGGGGAGGGGACTGTAATCAGGACATACTGTGTGAGAAGAAAATATTATGTAAGAAAATATATTTCAATTAAAAAATGAGCATTTTAGGCAGGTTAGGTAGAACACAGCCTTACTCCAGCACTCAAGAAGCAGCAGTATGCAGACTTCTATGAATCTGAGGCCACCTTGCTCTACACAGCAGGTTCTAGGCCATCTAATGCTACGGTGCTACAGGATGAGAGCCTATCTCACCAAACAAACAGAAACAATCATTTATTTCTTTATTATAATTATTCATTTATTATAATTAAATAATATAAAACTCTATTAGTTATTGTGAATGAAATGTAAAAGGGATTGTATTTGGATTTTGAATTTTATTTACTAGAAGAAGGAGGAGGAGGAGGAGGAAGAGGAGGAAAAGATAGCCTTTAATATAGTCCAGTTTGGGATTTTCTATAAAAAATTAAGATTATAAATAATGTTATTTTGATCCTTTAAATGTGGTTGCTTTTAAAAAGACAAATAAGACATTTTAGAGAAGAACAATTGCTTAGGTTTAAATATGTTTAAATTTCTTTTTTTAATTAATTGGCTATTCTATTTATTTACATTTAAATGTTGTCCCCCTTTCTGGTCTCCCCTCTGCAAACCCCCCATCCCATATCCCCTCCTCTAAGAGGGTGCTCCCCACCCACCCACTCCCACCTCACCCCTCTAGCATCCCCCTATGCTGGGACAAGCCTCCACAGGACCAAGGGCTTCCCCTCCCATCGATACTAGATTTCTTTATGTGTGTTCAACCTGATGATGAGCTTCAGGGACCAGAGGAGGGATCATGAGTCATCGCAGGCATGCTGAATTTGAGGAAGGACTGCCAAGTAGAGAAATAAGCAGCTGAACCCATGTCTATTCAATCAAAAGGATAACCTAGGGTGGAGATATTTTGACATCATCTGGCAGTACACTCATGGAAAAGAGAGAAAGGAGAAACTTTTAAAGTAAACTTTAAAGTAAAAATTTGGGGTCATTATAACCTTAGTTTTGTCAAAAGTTCCTAGAAATACATAAAGAGATGAGATATTAAAAATAGGCATATAGCAGTAATATATTACTAGTATGCATAAATATGGGTATCTTGGTTATGTTTCTTCATGTTTTTAACCATGACTAATTTAGTAATCTCTCTTTCATGTTGTACATAATAGTTTTATATATACTGTATTTTCATCGAAAGTGATTACTAGCAATTGTTCGAAATTAAGGGCATTTGTGGGTAAGCCTGGGGACCTGAGTCCAGAATTCAAATTTTGGAAGATAAAAACTAAAATTGAAAACTTTTGCATTTGTGAAGTAGATTGGCAATTAAAAGCACTTACAGCCCAGCCTGGGGGCTATAGTTCAGTCCCGAGGGCCCATGAGGTAGAAGACAACCCAGCCTTGGGGGTAGTTCAGTCCCGAGGGCCCATGAGGTAGAAGATAACCCAACCTGGGGGCTATAGTTCAGTCCCGAGGGCCCATGAGGTAGAAGACAACCCAGCCTGGGGGCTATAGTTCAGTCCCGAGGGCCCATGAGGTAGAACCAAGGGCCCGTGAGGTAGAAGCAAAGAGCTGACTTCTGAAAGTTGTCCTTTGACCTCTCCAAGTATATTTTCCTTTCCCCTTCCTTCCCTCCCTCTCTCCGTCCCTCCCTCCCTCTATCCCTCCCTCCCTCTCTTCCTCCATCCCTCCAAACAAACAAACAAACTTTGGTGTATGAAAAGACAGTAACAGTAAAATGGAAAGTTAAGTTCTAGAATGGGAGGAATTCTGGGAAATTGTACATCTGATGGTAGTTACACATTCAAAACTACAAAGAACCCTTATTCTTAATCACAGGGCAGACCCAACTGAGAAATGAACAAATAGAACTGGGACCATAGCTCAGATAGTAAAATATTTACCACACAAGTATAAGAATGTGATTCAATCCCTAACACCTATGTAAAAAGACAGGTATGGTGGCCTGTGCTCATAATCCCACTGTTGGAGAGGCAGAGACAGGCCAAATATCCCCGGGGCTCACTGGCTTAGCAAGCTAACCTCGAAAAAAAAAATGTGGAAGCCACCTGAGACTAGCCTCCACCTTTAACGTGCTCATACATGTTTGCACACACACTCACACATGCACACATGTACACATGCAAACACATAAACATACACCTGCACAAACATACACAAACAATAGGAAAATAAGCTTTTAATTTAAAAGAAATAGGCAAACAAAGACAGATGACCAATACCCTCATGTTCGTTCACAACATTTTCCCCTCGAAATATTCATTGCTGTGACATATTAGAATTCTATTCCTTCACACAATTAAATAATACTCCATTGTACATATTTCATCCATGTGTTTGTTGGTGAAGACTGAGTTGTCTTCAGCTTTTGTTGTAATGAACAGTGGCATGCGTGTCTTATATATTGATGCATAATTAAATCTGTTTTAAATGTCTTCAAATACCTATTAGTAAAATTGTCAGATAAAATCCTATTTTGTTGAGGTCTTGAAAGAAATCCAACTACTTTTCACAGAATCACAATGATTTTAACGTTTCCATGAATAATTGATGATAATTCCAATTTCACAGAGCATTTTCTATACATTCACTACACCCATTCTAGTAAATATGAAGTATATGTCACTATATTTTTATTTGTATTTCACCAATGACTCCATCCATTGATCTCATAGTATTTTCTCAGTGATGCAAACCTCGCCTTTCTTCATGTGGATTTGTTTTAATAATATGAACTGTCTACTCCCACGAATCCTTATATTCAATATTCTAACAGACAGAATGTTCTTTTGCTAAAGAAATGTTGCACCATAAGCATTAGATTTTTTTGACTTTTGACTTGACAAATGATACATTTTCATACACAATGTCACAATGAAACACATGAAAGTTAATAAAATTGATATATTCCCTTAACATTTTAGTGTTGTGGTATCTTCAGGAATATCTTCTACAGCTTGGCTACCATCTGTGACTAAGTGAGAGAGCTAAAACAGAGGGTAGTTTATTCACACAGAATAATTGAAGGAAGCCTTGTGAGGTAGAGCTACAGGAACTGAGGCATCACCTATTAAGGGAACCTAAGATGCTAAAAGCTGGGTTCAAAGATGTTAAAAGCAGAGAAAAAGCATGTACAAAGGTCCTGAATGAGGATTGAACTTAGGATTTTAAACGTTAGTAAGGTAATGTGGATGGACAGAAGAGACAGAGAGAGAATTATCTTCAGAGTGGTTGGAATACAGAGTAAAAAGTATAGGTTTGTGTGAATAAGTAAATATATATGTAGGCTAAATTGTGATAAGAATGCATGCAAAGTTTTAAGTATAAAAATTTCACAATATTATTAACATTTTTTAAGATACAAATTTTGCTTTTCAATGGAAAAATCCATGACAAGAAATAATACAGAGGCATGCAATATCTAAATGAGAAATAGTGATGAATTAGGGAGATTGGGGGAGGAAAGTGAATTTACATTGGAGGGACAGTTAGCAAAACTCGCAAATAGGATGGATTTGCTAGGTATGCACTGGATAGAATGTGTCACGGGTACCCAGAGTTTTGATTGATGCCTATGCTTTTTATTGAGATGGAAACTACTGAAGAACTCCAATTCTTAGGGAAGCATTTAATGTTGGACAGGTAATTTGCTGGAATGAATGTAAATTGACTAATCATTCCTGTTAAAACATACCTTGTATTGAATTAAAAGAAATGCTAGAAAGTTAAAATTACCCGGGTATAATGATGTATCTCTCAATCAGAAAGCCAGTGTGTGCTCCCCCCACCTCATATACACATACCAAAAAAAGCAAAAAGATGAAACTAACAAACTGAAAGAAAGTAAAAACAGATACTAAGAAGTGGGGAAGGCATTTTCTATCTTATAATTTTATAATCTTTAAGTTTCACAAATGTCATGGTTTTGTTGCCATGATAAAAAAGCAACTTATAAAAGAGTTTATTTTGACCTCGCGTTCAGAGGGAAAGTCAGTAATGGGAGGGAAGACACCACAGTGCTTAACAAAAACACGAAGCTCAGAAGACAACAGGAAAGAGAAAGTCAGACAGCAGCATGAAAGTGGATCAAAGGACGCTAGGCATTCCCAAAGACCTGCCCCAGGAACTTTCTTCCTAAAGTGAGTTTCTTGTCCTGAAAGTTCCATAGGCTCTCCCAAAAGCCCCAGGAATGGGGACCAAGTGTTTAAATATATAAGCTTATAGAGGGAAATTTTCTATTCATCTTACTATATTTGATAAGAAACATTTCATTTACTTAAAAGGATGATAAGGGAGAACAAGTTTCCTTGACGAAGACCAAGTTTTACAGCATATGTACACACACACACACACACACACACACACACACCATTATATACACACCATTATATATACAACATTATATTCAAATCCTAAATTGCATGAACTGAAGTGTAAGTCTGAGGTAAGAAATAGAAAGTATATGTGGGAGTGTGGACCACATAAATTATCCTTTGTTCAAAAGAGAAAATATTATTCAACACTGGGCATGTTCAGTATAGTTTTTAATTACTGTTATTATACTGACTTGATTTGTGTTTCCGGAGAAAGAAACTGCACAAAATGCACAGTTCACTACTGCCCTCTGCTGTACACAGGGCAGAGGGGAGAACTCAGAAGAATGGCCAGGAACATATAACTATTGTGTCCTGACAACACACACAGGTACGATCCTGTTTAGTGAACCCAACAACTGATCCTGGGTAAAGCACACTTCCTGAATCTCACCGCAAAATGAGTATTTGAATCAGATTCATAGTGTGTCTAAAAACACCCTCATAACCCAGGAGAAAATATAACTAAAATCAAAACAAAACCCTCATGCCAGACAGATCTTCGTGAATGAGTTACTTTTGCATAGACATGGTCTGAAGCCAGAGGGAAGCATCTCATTATTAAGGGGTCAGTGAAGTTCCTCTTTGATGTTTAGTGAATTATTGTGAGAAGAACATCCCGAGAACAAAACGTTCCAATGGCCAGTCAGTGATAAAATCTTACAGAGGCAGACCAGCATAAGGTAATTTTGCCTTTTAGAAACTAGGAAGGATTTTTGTTGTTTTGTTTTCAGTTTTGTTTTGGTTTGTGTGGAAGGCTTCCAGTTGGGAAAGAACACTATGTGCCTCATACCAACAGCAGGCTTGTTACAATGGAAGCAACCCTTAAACCACATTCTGCCAAACATGCAAACATTCGTCAGCAAACAGGAAGAAGTCACCCAACCTAGTCATGCGAGCTGGCTGTCTTCTCAGACCTCAAAACTCTCAAGTGCTCATGATGATCTTGTAGCCAACTCAGCCAACTTTCTAGTGGCTGCTGAACAATGACTCATTTAGGACTGGAATGGAAGAGAGAGGAGCAGAGGCAAACCAAATGCTGTATAGACCATATACCATCCCACCATAAAGACAGAAATAGTCTCCTTAGATTGACAAAATAATGTTAGAGCATCTAGTAAAACTAAGAATTGTTTTAAGTACTATTTAATTCCCGGTGTCCTTTCAGTTCCTAAATGGTCCCCAGGTAGCAACATCCCTGGTGCATCTCTCAACACTTTCCTTGTGGAGTAAGTGGTCACCAGAGTAGGAATATTTTCAGTTGTTTGGACATGTGCCACTGAATTCTATATAAATGGTAATTTTGAGATTAATAAAGCATATTTTGAATGGCAAAACCAGCAAAGCTTTGTTTTAGCAAGTAAAACAATAAAGCACGGGCAAACAGAGCTTTAATGTCACACACGTTTTCATTTACCCATTGTTTATTCATATATCACATTTGCAAAATTATCTCTCCATGTATTTTCCTGTTCAATTGAAACTGCCTTGATATTTGCAATTATAGATATTGCCTTTTAAACATTATGTCCTATTAGACAAATGGCTTGAACATATTTTCATCCCTCAGGTTGGTTTTCTTTTTAAGGTCTGTCAGTTGAATTTAAGGCATACTCAGCCTAGACACACCACACACACATCCATATTTTTTTTAAAAAAATGCAAATCAAAGCCAAAATAAGCTACACATTTACACATACTAGGGTGATTGATATTAAAAGTCAAATTACACTAACTCAGAAATGTATGCCTAATAGAGTCCTATTTAGTTGTTTTGTTTTGCATTGCCTACGGTTTTGAGAATAGTATTGGTAAAAATCATGCCAAAAGCAGTTGTGTAGATGCCCCAGTGTTTTCTTCTGGAATGTTTGTGGTTTCCAGTCCTATAATTAAATCTTCAATTCGTTTTTTGTTGGCTTGTGTGTATTGTATAAGCTTATGGTCCAGTTCCATTGTTTTGTATATGAATGCTCAGCGTTAAGAGCATCATTAGATTGACAGCTTGTCCTTTTCTCATTTTGGATACCTGACATCCTTGTTGAGAATTAGTGGACTGTGTATTTATGGATTTATCTCTGGATTCGTTACTATGTTCCATGGCTTCATACGTCTCTTTTTGTGCCAGTTCCATGCTGCTCTGATCACTGAAACTCTACAATGCATGAGAAATTTCTCAACCTCAGTCACCATGAGAAAAAGCAGAAGTTAAAGCAAGGGGACCAGCTTAGCAGGAAAACACTTGCTTCCTACACCAGAATCTATATTCCAAGCATCCACATAAACATCTGGTGGCATGTATCTCTTGCTTGTAACTCCAGGGCTCAGAATACATACATATACATACATACATACATATATACATACATACAGGTGAATCCCAGAGCAAATTTACAAGCTAGATTAGCCCCAAGCTCGTATCAGCAGCTCTATGTTCAACTAAGAAAGCCTCACTCCAGCCTGAACAGGGTGACTATCAAAGAAAACTCCTGCTGTCCACCCTGAGTCTCAGTATGCACACAGACATACAAGGATGCAAACTATAAACATACGTACTCCCACACATACAAACATAATGCACACATGCATGCCACATACACGTATATACATAAAAAGGAAAGAAAACACAGATTAAATCTATGATGAGCTATTATTCTACACTTCTTAAGATGACCATTATCTAAGAGTCAAATTATAATAATTATTGACAGAAGAATCCCACTATTGATGGGACTGGTATAGTCATTCATGAAAAATATGTGGAAGTTCCTCAGAAGACCTGAAAATAAAAATACCATTTGATTCATCAATTCCACTTCTGTATCTATATCAAAAGGAATTGGAATTAGTATCTCAAAAACATACCTCCATTCCTATGTGTGTCATAGCATTATTTGCAATTACAAATATAGAAAATACCTGTATGCACTAGAAGATGAATATATAATGAAAAATATACAGATATGTACAAATGTAATAATTAATGCCTTATTTTAATTATCCATATGTTATAAAGTATTCATGTATTATAGATAAAGAAATTGTGAGTATATGTGCATGCACACATTCAGGGGATTGCTGGCTAACCTAAAAAAAATCTTGCTACAAATCAGTGCTCCAGTGATTATTTTGCTATGTAAAATAAGCAAGGTGCATAAACTAACTCTACACAATTTCACATGTGAACTATGAAGTTAAACTATTAAAAACGAAGTAGACAACTGTTGCTGGAGGCTGTACAATAGAAGAAATGGAGACCACAAACTTCCAATACAGGATCAAATGTGCACATGGCCAACAGCGCTAACTAGTAATATATTATATACCTGAATTTTATGTGAGTCTACATTAATTACTTTAATTATCATAAGTTATAAGTATTTTGATGATTATGTTAATTAGATCAATTGTAGGGGTGCCTTTACAACTATATGTATATTGCAGCATTCCTTGATGTATGTTAAATGTGTGTCTTAGTTTTACTGCTGTGGACAGGCACCATGACCAAGGCAAGTCTTATAAAGGCCACCATTTTATTGGGGCTGGCTTACAGGTTCAGAAGTTCAGTCCCCTATCATCAAGACAGGAATATGGCAGCATCCAGCTAGGCATGGTGCAGGAGGAGCTGAGAGTTCTACATCTTTATCAGACAACTGCTAGGAGAAGACTGGCTTCCACCCAGCTAGGATGAGGGTTTTAAAGCCCACACCCACAGTGACACACCTATTCCAACAATGTCACATCTCCTAATAGTGTCACTCCCTGGGTGAAGCGTATATAAACCATCACAATGTGTATAATTTATGGTCCTCAATGATACCTCAGCAAAGCTAAGGGAAAGAAAAAAATGTGAATTTCAGGTCTGGGGTTACAATGTCACTGTACTGGATTGTTGCCTTATTCCTGTAAGGTGATTGCCTAAATTGGCCAGAGACAGAGATGTGTAGTGTCTCTGAGTTTTAAAATATGATTATATCTGTTTTGATGCCTCCTCTCTAATATTCACTTGATTTTTAACAGGTAGTAGTTTAAAATTGCCTTTGCCACAGCATAAAGTTCTGAACAAGCTTCTAAAAGCTAGAAAGACTGGTGACTGATAAATGTTGAGTTGTATTGAGTCCACAGTGATGTGTGTATTACCAACATAATGCAAGAGATGACAAAGTATATGATGGACACTGTGGACAATGGTTGGAAGTTCAGAATGGTTTTGTAAGGTAACCAGTAAGGAAAATGAAACTGAGAAGCCAAGCACCAAACATGATGTATCTAAGAATACTGCATTGAAAATTAAGGCAAACGTCAAGATAGATGTGATTGGTCATAGAAACATTGTGAAGCCAGAATTTGGATTAGTAGACACCAAAGGAACAATCTCTACTATGGCAGAGACATTGAAGAAATTCTACAGCAAGCCATTCTAGAAGGCGGGATTTATTAGAATAGGACTGCTGTCATCTCCTCCTTAGAAAGATGATCGTCATAGGGACAAAACACACATCTCTACTCTAATGCCATGGCACAACTTTCTAGCATGATGTGATGAAATTCAAGGGCGTTTATTGACATAAAACTAAAAGCATCAACATTGTACTTTGGCATTAACTTATACTTTCATGAGTATTTCATGTATGCAGAGAGTATATTTCTCTACAATTTACACTTCATTCCTTTCCCTCCAAGGCTTCCTCTATCCCCTCCATCCATCACCACTTTTCTCCACCAGCTTCAAGTGCCTTTTAAAAGAAGTATCCACTGAGTTTGCTTCATAGATTCTCTGTGTGCGTCGATGCAGAATCTACTATTGCAGCATGGGCAGCCTTTCAAGGGTTGCGTTCCTGAAGAAAACTCACTTTTCCTCACCCAAAGCGATGAGATGACAGTATCTCTCCTCAACTAAGAGTGGGACTTGATCAGTCTCTGCCATCTGTACTAAGACTTTAGCTGACTTTCAGGTGTTGTGCATGTTATTATGATTACTGTGAAATCACATGCTTAGTGGGTCAGCCCATCAAACACTGTTTCACTGAAGATATCCACTACTTCCCCCCCTTACAATATTTCCATTTCCTCTTCCGCAGTGACCATTGAATTTAAGGGAGAAGGGGAATTTTGATGCACATGTCTATACCATAGTCTCTTACTCCCGAATGTCAATCAGTTATATGTCAGTGTTTATCACTGGGGTGCAGAGATGCACTAATCTATAGGTATAAAGATAAAAACTTAAATGGCAATTTAATATTGTGTTCATTTAGCAAAGTAATAGCATTAGATTCTCCCCTAGAACCTAGGACCTAGCCAATTACAGGATTTGGGCCCACTTAAAAGTACCAAATAAATCTGACCAAGGATTTGTACAATTAAAACTTTAGAACTCTGAAAAAAGAAATTGAAGCAGACAGCAGAAGATGGAAAGATGTTCTCCTAATCTCATGGATTGGAAGGATTAATGTTGCAAAAATGGCCATCCTACCAAAATCAATCTACAGATTCAATACAATCCCATCAAAATTCCAATGCAATTATTCACAGAAATTGAAGAGCATAATCTTAAAATTCATATGTAGAAAGAAAAGACCCAAGATGAACTTGTACTTTTATTTAAAAGTAAAAGTATAAAACAACTGTCAAAAGATTAATGTGGAATACAAACACAAGATAAAGAAGAAGTGACAGCTGGAGGAAAGACAGGGACCCCCAGAGTGACCAATAATATAATGAATTTTACATTTTTGTCAGGAAAACAAATAAACACCAATAAGGAAATTCCCTTAGGAATTTGTTGTGTGTATATGGGGGGGGGGATCTAGAGGCTTAAAGATGTTAAAAAGATAGGATTCTTTTATGGCTACCATTTGATAACTGCATCATAAACAGAAAAACATGAGTTTTTAAATCTGTACTTAATTGGTCAAACAACAATTTCATTCATATACGGTGAGAAGGCTTAGTACCCATAACTCTAAGTTACTTTTCGTTTGCCACCTTCATCTGACAGGTGTCTCTATGTGCACTGTCTTCTTTAATTCAAAGAATTCTGATAAAATACAGCCTGCAAACTCACTGTCCTTTAGGCAGTTGTACTTTACGTCACTAGGTATCCCTTTATACCATGTATATAGTTTCCAAGTTGAATTTCTGTGATTGAATTTCTTTGTCTTCATCCTCCCACCCTTGATACTTTATGGACAGAAATAAATGAGGTGGACAAACATGGATCACCTATAATTCTGGCAAAACACAATTACATTTCTCAGTTATAATGCAGATTGCTTGCCACTTGTATACCTTGAAGGGTTACAGGACACCGTGGGAACGTGGTGCTTTCTGCTCCAGGGAAACGCTTTACTTGTGCACCATCTAGAATAACTCGCCCCATTTGTTCTCATGCAGTTTATTAGATTTACCAAAATCATGTAGTTAAATTTAGATTCTTGGAAAGGAACTAGCATGAATTAACATAAATTCACAATAATACTCCTCACTGTACCTCTTTCCTTTGACCAAAAAAAAAAAAAAAAAAAAAGTCAATCCATTTCACATTGCCCAACACTAACATTTAAAATGTAGGAAAATATGTGTCCTCCTCATCCAGAGCTGGAAATGTGATGTATAATTAAAAGTGCAATGATTCAATTTCTCCTTAACTGAAGAGACAATAACAACTGGCATTTTCCTTAGAGAATTACCTTCCCTGATGTCACATGCCAAGTAACATTTTGAAATCCTTCATAGATACGCCCTATTTTAAGTTAGAAACACAAAGTTCACAATACCTAGAATGAGCCTAGGAGATAACTAAGCATGGTTAGGCTCCTACAGCCAAACCTTCCACCCAGCTGATAAAGAGAACTGACTTCAGAAAGGAGTTGTCCAACTTCCAGACTCACATTGTGGCATTGTCTTCTTCCCATCAATAAATGGATAAATGTAATTTTAAGAAACACCAAGGAGCCAGGCAGAGTGGCACACTCCTTTATCCCCAGCACTTGGAGACAGAGGCAAACAGATCTCTATGAGTTGTCCAAGGTCATCCTAGTCTGTAGATTGAATTCAAATTCAGCTAGAGCTACAGAGCCCTTGTCTTGAAAAAGAGAAGTGGTGAGGGAGGGAGAAAGGGAAGAGCAAGGAAGGGAAGGGAAAAAAGGAAAGAAAAGGATGGGAAGGGAAAATAAATATCAAGAAATTGTATATCAACAGTCAATTTCAGATGCAAGGATTCGCATACAATGCCATCCTTACTATTAATTTTCTATAAGGTATTTCTATAAGGTATTTATTCTACCTGTGTGACCAAAGACTAGACATTTGTTCCTGAACAAGTTGTCCTTTACATGCCCTTTGTTAATAAAGTGCAAGGAATAACAGTATCAACTCATAGAGCTCTTGTGAAACCTAAGTTAACTGATATAAATTTTTAATAGTAGATGCTGACACAGAGCAAGCACAAAATATGCTAGCTGTCAATATGATTGACAGAAAATTCTGTATGGGCTGATGATATCATCATACTGAGGCACATAATGAGCATATCACCAAACCAGCAGGCCAAGAAAGAGGAAGATTAATTATCCCAGCCATAATATTTCATTTTGAGAAATTATAACTATTCAAGATAACATCTTTAATACAAAAACTAAGATAAAACGAACTCAGGGAATTAATTATATTTTAGGTAGATTAAGAAGAGAATTACAAATAGTTGTCCCTGGTTTCAGACATCTTGATCATTGGCTGCATGTTTTTAGGGAATTAATAAAAGGATGATAAATAATATTTATTTTCTTTTTCATGCGATTCTTCATAACAAGACTTAAGTAAGTCAAGCAAGTTTCACTTCTGTAGCAAAAATAAAATCTAGAATATAAGATCTCTAATAATATATTTTAAAGGAATAAGCTAAATGAAAGATGGTTTTAATGATAACCTCACTTCTTACTGATGGGGAAATTAAGGAAAGACAGATGAGTATTTTAGCTCATCTTTTTTTTTTCTTTTTTTTTTTTGGGGGGGGGGAGGGTTTCGAGACAGGGTTTCTCTGTGTAGCCCTGGCTGCCCTGGAACTCACTCTGTAGACCAGGCTGGCCTCGAACTCAGAAATCCACCTGCCTCTGCCTCCGGAGTGCTGGGATTAAAGGCGTGCACCACCACTGCCCGGCTTAGCTCATCTTTTAACATCTGAAAAAAAAAAAAAAAAAAAAAAAAAAGATGTAACTGAACAAAAAGAAAAAGAGGATCTCAGAAAAACAGCAAAGCTAAGTGACCAAAGTCCATCTTTGAATAAAGATATTTGCTCTGCCACCAGTGTCTTTAGAGTAGAAAAGACAGTATCTCCAGTTGGTTGTTATGGTGATTTGAATGTGCTTGGCTCAGGAAGTAGCACTATTAGGAGGTGTGACCTTGGTGGAGTAGGTGTGTCCTTGTTGGAGGAAGTGTGTATCACTTTGGATATGGCTGTGGGATCCTTCTACCACCTCTCTGGAAGTCAGTCTTCTCCTAGCAGCCTTCAGATAAAGTTGTAGAACTCTCAGCTCCTCCTGCATCATGCCTGCCTTGACTCTGCCATGCTCCTGTGTTGATGATAATGGGCTGAACCTCTGAGTCTGTAAGGCAGCCCCAATTAAATGTTGTCTTTGTAATAGCTACCTTGGTCATGATGTCTTTTCACAGCAATGAAACCCAAACTAAGACAGTTGTCTCAGCTAGAAGTTTAGCATGGTGACATATGTATGATCTCGGAACTTAGGAAGCAAGGGCAGAAAAAGCAGGAGTTCAATGACAGCTTAAGTCGCATATCAAATCCCAGTCCAGTCTTGGCAATATGAGACCCAGCCTCAAAAAGTACAAACCAAGGGATGGCTCAGAGGTTAACAGTGTGTACTGCTTTCTCTCAGCACTCTCATCTGTATTTTCAGTTCCAGAGGATCCTCTGGTTCTTTCTGGCCTTTATAGACACCTGCACTCACATATACACACCCAAGAAAAAAACCACATACATGTAATTTAAAATAATTATAACAATTTTTAAAAGTATAAAAAATAAAAATATGCTGGGGCATCTTTAATAGTTGAATACTTGCCTAGCACATACAAGGCCCTGGGTTCAATTCCAGTAGTGCCAAATTAATATGATAATAAAATAATAATAATAATAATAATAATAATAGCAACAACAACAACAATAGATTTTTGAGTGTTGGGAAAAATGGTCCCCAATATTCCTTTGGAGGGCTGAGCTGATGTTTGAGTTCAGAAAATTCTGCAGGAGACTTTCAATATGTCTGCTCTGAGACTCGCCTTCCACCCATGCAGTGCCCCAGTGCCCCACAGAACAGGAAGCACAGACTTCAGTTCCCAAGCTTTGGATCTAAAAATTGTGGTGTCACTTTGTCGTCATTGATTCCAATTTTGTATTTTGGATTATGTTGCATAAAACGTACTATGAGAAAATAAACTTCCGAGTTGTACTGCTGAGCCCTTATAACTAACCTCATTTGCTGAATATAAAGTTTTATGACTTTAGAAAATAAGCTTTAGTTATCTAAAATATCTTAAAACCACAAATCATAATCTGATAACATGCGTAAGTGAAGAATGACCACAGTGGCAAGAGAAATAATTCCATTTCTTCCTATGAACATCTTGCTCAAGACTAATATTAGGCAACATGGGGATTATCCACTTCCCCAACACACTTAAAGCAGAGCACACAGTGTAGACTCTAATATTAATCTCCGTTCTTCACTCAGCCTTGACCCTCCAAATTCCTACATCAATTCTGGTCTTTCTCTTTTCCAACTATAAGTGATGTTTTCAGCCTAGTATGACTTCTCTGCCAATGTGCTACCTAAGAGCTTACTCCTGGACCAATACTAATTTCAACAATTGCTCCCTACGATGCTCAGCTTGGGGATATTCCCCTTAGCAAAAGGATGAACCTCTTCAATTCCCCTATTTGTTGAAGACAGGGCTCTTTTTGTTTGCCAGATGACCAGCCAAGGCAAGTTCTCACATCCAAGACATCTACCAAGAAGGGTGGCTCTTGAATTTTCAGTTTCTCTAACCTGGTTTGTTACACCAGATGTGTCACCTTTGTTTCTATGGTAATCTGATTTGCTCATGATTCAGCATTGTATGTTCACAAATGAATACATGAACAGTTTAAAAATTATTCTCAGACTTATTCTGTGAGATGCTATCTCCACAGCAAAGTTGTGGAGCCACTGTTTGTGTGGCTTTTGCTGGATTGTATACTCACACAGCCTTGGGTCAAGCACGTGTGTTCCAGACCCCAACTGGTATAGGTTTCAATATCAAATCTCTCGTTTTCCTATAAGTATAGTGAAAAAAGACCACTCTGCACCCTTCAAGTCTTGTCCTGTTGTTCTTTTCGGTGACATGGGCACTGCTAGGGCTCTTTCAAATGAGCAGATATATATTCATATATCACTTTTTATATTCTTTCCCTGAAGAAAGTAAGTAACAAGGTCTGCAAATTAGTAGACTGAAATAGACACAATGTTTATTTCTTAGCACCGTACATGAGTACGCACTCTTGTCCACCCGAGAATTAGTTACAGTTGTACAATGAGCAATGTATATTCTTGCCCATGAAATGAAACCAAAGACTTGCATTCCATCTCATGGTCATTTTTTCATGACCTCAAACTAAAATATCAAAATCCATACACCTAACCATGGGTGGCAAGCTATGAAGACATGATTTTAAAGTTCTCTATAAACACTACTAATGATTTACCTGCTTGTTTATACTGCCATTACTTTATTTTCCCCACCCCTGCCATTATTTTATATAGATAATAAAAATACACCATGCATTCCATTCCATTTGGAATTATTTAAAAGCACACATTTAGGAGAATGGAGAGACAGATCAACAGTTAAGTCTACATTCCAGAGGACCCATGTTCAGTTCCCAGCATTCACATGAGAGGTCACAGCCACCTCTCACTCCAGTTCAAGGGGATCTGATGCCCTCTTCAAGCTTTCACAGCTACCAGGCAAATACACATGCACAGACATATATGCAGACAAACATTTATACTCATAAAATAATACAACAAAAAATTAAAATACATCCTTATAAACACTTGAGCAATATTGAACTACAAACTATACAAGTATAAAAAGAATTAGAAAACGTACAAGAAAAATCAAGGACAAGAGGTACCCAAGTGCTAGCAGTGCTTAAGTTGATGAGACTACTGAGGGACATCTGGGGAGATCTGGGCCCTTTATATAATTGAACAAGGATGGCGATGAAGCTATTTTTTCATTGTTTTATAATTTGAGGGTGTGTGATGTGCTGTTCAAGAGAATGACATATTGCATTCCTTTAGGGGACACAGTTTTTCTCTTTGGCAGGGCCAGAGATTTAATCTGGGGCCTTGTGCGTGCTAGACAAGTATTTTATCACTGAGCTATAGTCCATAGGTATCTTGGAAGACATTGTTTGTGCAGAATTTCTCTGTATTTTGAAGTGACAGAAACTGCAATATTATTTGTTAAATACATATTCTGACAGATTGTTTTTGATTTAAATGTTTTACTCTTCACTAGAATGATGTTGATTTTTGTCTAATTTTTCTTCCTGTGAACGTTATCATGAAAGTTTCAGAGTGAGTGGGTTCTGTAGGTCTCATATCAAAACCTGGAATCTTGTGTTACAAACAGAAATCAACGCCTTTTTGTTTGTTTGTTTGTTTTGGTTTTTTTTTGTTTTTCGAGAAAGGGTTTCTCTGTGTATCCCTGGCTGTCCTGGAACTCACTCTGTAGACCAGGCTGGCCTCGAACTCAGAAATCCACCTGCCTCTGCCTCCTAAGTGCTGGGATTAAAGGTGTGCACCATCACTGCCCCACAATCAAGGCCTTTTTTATAAAGTCCAATTTCTAGTCTTCTACTGCATGTGGAATACTGCAAAATCATAGCGAGAATGTCTTAATAAACTATCTAATATTGTACAAAACAAAATTTGCCTGGTTCATGCCTGCAGTCTTAAATTCTGCCATCCTCCCTACACCCTCCCTTCCCTTCTCCCTTCCTCTCTTCCTCTCTCCCTCTCTCATTGCCTCCTTCCTTTTCTTCTTTCCTTTTCTTATATTCTAAGAAGGGAGGAAGAAAAATAATTTTTTATAAATGTCTAATTGGAAAATGTCTTTGCTTATGGATAACAAGAGTACTTGGTCTATCTTTTTGGAAACTACAACTGATACAGTCGCACAACCTTGTGTAATTAGAATGATGTGTTACTCCTTAATATATCTTTGATCTGACTATAAGATGCCTTTTAGAGCAAATGACTCCCCTGTATTTGTGGAGGTCATCTGTATTCTCACCCAGATCACACATTCTAAAGCAATAATGGGAGCAGGGTTCTAGGCACACAACATAAAGAGATGCACCCTTTGCGATGCTGCATGGTCGGTACTAGCGGTCAGAACTGAAAGAGAAAAAATTATCACCACACTTTTCTTCTGTCTTGTTCTCCTAGTTTTCAGCATTCTTATTATGCAATGAAGATAAGCTTTTCCTATTCACAGCAATTCTGGAGAAAAATGTCATTAGAGCTGACAAGAGCGCTCAGCCGGTCAACGAGCTTTAAAGCCCCGAATTCAATCCTCTGCATTCACATGGTAGGATGAGAGAACTGCACCCTGTCAGTTGTCCTCTGATATCCGCTTTCACAGTGTTTCAGGAATAGATCCACACACATAAACACGGGTGCATACAGTAAATAAAATGTAACATTTTTAAAGAAAAATTACATTAGACTAAGAATGCAGCCTAGAAGAGATACTATGTGGCATCAGACAAAGGTAGATTGAGACCAGATATCAGGAGGGAAGAATGAAGGATTCTATACTGAGCCATGCTAGCTTTCACCAGTATTAACCAGTCATTGTGATAAATCTCTGTCCATTTGTACTGCAATACTGGTATGACATAGTCTGGGTAACCTGGAAACCAAAGAAACTTATTTCTCACAGATTTGTAAATGAGGAAGTTCAAGCTCAAGATGCATGTAGATTTGCTACCAGTAAAAACCTAATGACAGGGTAATGGACAATCTCCTATCAGGCAATGACTATAGTGGACTTCTCAGCCACCAACGACTGTGGACTTTAGAAGTTAATGTACTGAAGATTTTACATGAGCAAGACCAAATCCTAAATGAATTAGATGCCAATTAATCTGGGGTGGTCTTGAAAAACTCTATTCTCTGAGATGAGATTTGCTCTACAAGATAATAAATAGAACATAAGGAAGATGGGAGTTGTAGTAATTCTACCTTTGAAAAACTAAAATTAGAAATCTCTTGGAATTTTAGTTATCAATTTGATGGAGGCTAAATACTGTCATTATGAGAAAGGGAAGAATTCATAACATGATAATCGTTATGTGATTTATAAATGTTTGTAATTGCTCTTGAGATTTTTTTCTTGTTTGTAGCAATCTTTCTAATTACTGTAGAGTGACAATAATGAGGCTATGTCTCCTTTATGTGCCATAGTTTGAAGGGAAGAAGCAAACTCTAGGGAGCTAGGAAAGAAGGTAAAACAAAACAGTTTTCAAATTTCCATGAGAATCCATTTATTTTCTCAGGATAACTATCTTTTTAACTTTTTTTTTTTTTTTTTTTTTTGGTTTTTTGAGACAGGGTTTCTCTGTGTAGCCCTGGCTGTCCTGGAACTCACTCTGTAGACCAGGCTGGCCTCAAACTCAAAAATCCGCCTGCCTCTGCCTCCCAAGTGCTGGGATTAAAGGCGTGTGCCACCACTGCCCAGCACCAGGATAACTATCTTTTTTTTTTTTTTCCTCCTTTTTTATTTTTGATACTTTATATACATTTCCAATGTTTCCCCTTTTCTGAGTCTCCTCTTTGTATACCCCCCATCCCCTCCCCAACCCGCCTCTAGGAGGGAATTCCACCTCCCACCCCCCACCCCCGTCCACCCATCCCCATTTTCCCGCCTTGATATTCCCCTTTACTGAGGCCTCTAACATCCTCAGGCCCAAGGGCCTTTCGTCTCTCCCTGATGGCCATCGAGGTCATCCTCTGCCACATATGTGGTCCAAACCATAAGTCCATCAATATGTATTCTTTGGTTGGTGGTCCGAACTCCAGGAGAACTGGGGGGAGGGGGGGAGGTCAGGCCCATTGACTCTCTTGCTCCCTCCA
>CM052716.1:29140866-29178890 GCA_028551405.1 Uromys caudimaculatus | reverse complement strand
GTGGTACATTTACACAATGGAGTACTACTCAGCTATAAAAAACAATGACTTAATGAAATTTGCAGGCAAATGGATGGAACTTGAAAATATCATCCTGAGCGAGGTAACTCAGTCACAAAAGAAGGAACATGGTATGTACTCACTGATAAGCAGATATTAGCCCAAAAGTTCAGAATGCCCAAGTTTCACTTAACAGTAACCACTGGACTGAGAGTGAGGTCCCAGATGGAGGAGTTGGAGAAAGGTCTGAAGGAGTTGAGGGAATTCGCAGCCCCATGGAGGGAGCAAGAGCATCAATGGACCCCCCCTGGTTGTCCTGGAGTTTGGACCACCAACCAAAGAATACACATCTATGGACCCATGGTTCGGACCACATATGTGGCAGAGGATGACCTCGATGGCCATCAGGGAGAGAGGAGAGGCCCTTGGGCCTGAGGGTGTTAGAGGCCCCAGTAAAGGGGAATGTCAAGGTGGGAATATGGGGATGGGTGGGTGGGTGGGTGGGAGGTGGAATTCCCTCATAGAGGTGGGAATGGGGAGGGGATAGGGGGTTTCCAAAGGGGAGACCCAGAAAGGGGGAAACATTGGAAATGTAAATAAAGTATCAAATAAATAAATAAATAAATAAATAAATAAATAAATAAATAAATAAATAAATAAAACAAAAAACACAATCTTCCTGTCCCTTCTTCTATGATGCCCTTTTAGCCTTAGGTACAGGAATTTGTTGCAAATATGTGTCTGTTGGGGAGCAACACCCATGATAAGTTGTTATCTTATTCTGGCTGGTTGGGAGTTGTTTTTGTTGCTGTTATTGTTGTTGCTGTGTGTGATGGTTTCCCACCACTGTCATTTTGCCAGACCAGCATAATTAATTCCTTATCCTTTTACTGACAAATAAATGTGTCTCTTAGCTATCACCACAGAAGTTTGTCTTTCCATCAGGGTCCTTTTGCTTCTTTTAATTGAGCATTTATTCTGTCTTAAGAGCCTGGGAATGTTTGAAAAGAAGTAGCACAAGTGAGCATCCTTGTCTTGTCTTATTCTTAAGAGAAACTTTGTTGTGTTACACCCTTGAGTATGATGTTAGCCATGAAGTTTCACAAATAGCCTTTGTTATGCCAGCATAGTTTCCTCTCACTTACAGTTCACTGAATGGCTTTATTACTGGAATTTGTCAAGTGCTTTAGCCCTGCATGAAATAGATGAACATGTAGGTTTTATTCTTTATTTTCTAAACATGGTACCCGCACTATTTTGATTTATTTTCATGTGATGATCCATTCTTGCATACGGGGATAAAATCTTGATGAGTAATATCTTTAATGTATCATTTAATCTTTTCTAGCATTTGACTGAAGATGCTGCACTGGTACTCATCAGGAATGTTGGCCTGTTCCTTGCATTTCTAGTAATATCTCTAGCTCCCTGAGGTATCAGAGTATGCCTAGCTTTATTCACAATGGAATATCTGAATCTCCTGAGGTATCAGAGTATGGCTAGAATTTATTCACAAATCAGCCATCTCCTTTAATTTTTGGAAGAGTTTGATGAAGATTTATGTTTAGAGAAGGTAGGTAACTTGTTTTGATTATTGTTTTATGCTTCTGTTTTTATATTTATTGTTTCAATCTCAGTTGTAAGTCCATGCCAAGTTTGTATTTCTTACATATAAGTATTGGCAGGCTTTATATTTCCCTCTTGTGGCCTAGGATTCAGTTTTGTTGAGGATGTGGGTTTCTGACCCACTCTTATTCTCCCATCTCTTTTAGCTCTTGGGTCCTTGTTGGACTACCTGTTTCTGGGAATGTGTCTGCCTTATGTAGGTCGTTTGGCTTATTGACATGACATTATTTGCTGTAGTGTGTCTGTAATTCCAGGAGTTGAGACTGAGCCGGATTGACTGCAATCTGAGACTGTCCTGGGCTACAAGATGAGACCCTCATCTCAGAAAACAAGATACTCATTGTACTCATGTATAATTGAGTTTATTTCTGTAAAGCCATTTGTTTTGTTTTTCTTTGAGAGCTCTGAGGCATCTGTCCCTTTCCCATGATAGATAAGGATTTCTCAATTTTGTTGATACTTTAAAAATAAAATGCTATCTGTTGCCCTGGCCGTTTTTACTGTCGTGTGATGCTCTGTTTTATTTATGACCGCTTCCGTCCTTATTGTTCCTTTCTGCTTGCTGGTCTTGCTTTACTTTGCCCTCATTCTTTCTAGTCTCTTAAGACAAAGCAAACATAGAAAGATCTGAAAGAACCTTTCATTTCTGTTTGTTTTCCAGCCGTGAGTGTTCCTCTTACCACTGCTTCATCCCACAGGTTTATGAATATTATGCTCTCATTTTCATCTGCTTCAAGGAACTTTGTAACTTTAACTGTGATTTTCTTCCCTCGCCCATACCCACTGGACATTTACAATTATGTTGTTTAGTTTCCATGCATAGTTTCATGAATTTGCTATGATAATTTTAAATCTTATTTTATTTTCACAATTTTATGATGTTAAATAGTTTTAAATGTATTGACTTTCTTTAGCTGTGTGTGGTGGTACAGTCTTTTGGTCCCAGCATTCAAGAGGCTATGAAGATTGTGAATTCGAGGCCAGATTGGACTTCACGGTGACACACTGTCCTCAAAACAATATTACTTAGGTGAGAGGATAGCCAGACAAGATGAATAATGTAACAGATAATTGGACCTAACAAACAGAGCACCACATTCCAACAACAGAATCTGTTTCCCTGAGTCCAGGAGGAATAATATTCTCATTGGGTAAGTGTCTCTTTCCCCCACTAACTTGTGTTAATTATTGCATCCAGAATTTAGGAGCAATCTGATTTCAGTGTGTATATATGTTTAAGCTTGCTATATTTTGTAGTGAATTGCCTGTTATCTTCATATAATATTTTTCATTCTCTTGTAACACTTTTGACTTGAAAAGATTTGTTTTCTTCTTCTTTCTTCTAATATTAGCATAGACACCTGTGGTCTCTGCTGGTTAGTTTTGTTTTACTTAGAATAGCAATTCTATTCTTTCATGTTCAACCTATACATAATTCAATTATACTTACTTTAGTATATTCTATTACTTTAGTAAATCTCTTACAGACATGACACAGTTGTATGCTGTGTTGTTTTTCTTATTGCAACAATCAATTCTGCCAATCTATTCTTTCTGATTAGTGTGGCCATTCAATTGTATCTAAATAATTTCCAGTGAAAAACAGTATTGCCACTTTGGGTACATTTTCTGCTCATCATCTTGTTTGTTTGTTCCCACTTGTAATTATTCTGTAGGTTGAACTGGCTTTTGATAATTACACATTTTAATTACTTTCTCATTTCCTTCCTGTAGAGTCAATATCTTTTTCTTTGTCTTTTTTTTTTTTTTTGCCACAGAAATTGCACACAGCACTGTAAAGTTATAACAATATGTTTTAAAACTGTTACCATGACTTTATTCAAAAACCTCTAATCCTTTATCCTTACTTTTTCATTTTACAGTATGAATGTCCCAGTTATATCTGTATATAATATATGTTGATTATTAAAGATTTAGAATTTTAGTGTTTTACCTTTTAAAACCTATAGAAAAATAAAGGCACACGTATAGACCCAAGGTACAGTAATGCTTGCTTTATCCATTTGTCTCTTATTTACTTTTACTAGAGAAGATAATTTTATCACATGGCTTTGGGTGGCTGCTTCCTATCCTTCCTTAATGACTTCATATTTCTTTTAGAACAAGCCAACTAGCAACAAAGCCTGTCCTACTACCTGGTGATGTCTTTCCTGTCGTAGATGTCCCTTTGCATCTCTTAATCAGAGATCACTTGCCCGGGTAATGACAAATACATAGTTCCCTTGAAATTTTCATGAGTCTTGCCTGTTTCTTCTTGTAGCTTTCCTAAAGCCTTAGATCCAGTTGTGTCCAGCAGTCTAAATAAGCAATTAGGTTACACAAAAGTCAGTTCCCAGGCAGACTACACTTACGTTATAACATTACAAATAATTTTTAATATAGACTTTTGTCCTTGGGACTTTCATTTGTTCTTATATCAAGCATGCCAAGCCTTTTGGCACTGCAACATGACAGACTTCATAGTGCCAGCTACAAAGGTCACTCAAGAATCTTACCATCAAGTTACAAAAAATATGAAAAAAATGAGGTTTTAAATAAGCAAGCTTACAATTTTGTGTTGGCCCACACTGATTGCTATCCCTGGCTGCATGTGATCCATGGACTATTTATTGGACATGACTGTAAACTCTATATTGATTTCTCAGAGATCATAAAGGATTAATTTTAATGAATTTCTAACTACTTGCATAATGCTCCTTTTGGAAAATTTGCACCTAGATATTCCTAGTCCTCCATCTTGGGGCTAGAAGATTGGGTAAATAAGAAAATTCTGACCTAATATGAATGCGGGTGCTGTGTTCAAGCCCCAGTAAGAAAAAAATGCAGTTCTGCATCTTGGTGAGTTTACTAGCACAACTTTTTGATGTGCTTTGCACCCTTACTAGGACATTCATCTAGTTGTCATCTGAATGCTTCTAAAGATAGTGTTCATGTACAATGACTATATTTATGATAACATAATCTGACCATGGGGTAGATTTTCTAGAGATAGACTCCATTGATGAAGAATACAAAAGGCAATGTAATAGGGCAAAAAATGATGAACACATTCAGCCCTAGTCAACTCTAAAAGACTTATTAAATGAGTGTCACCTAAAAGTGTGCCATATTTGCCTCCCATAGAGCTTTGTTGTAAATATTCTTTGCAAAACAACTATAACAAACTGTCATTAGATCATGCTCCTTCAAAAGACAGTAGTAGAAAAGTAGTGATCAGGACCCCAATGACATATAGTAGCCAGACTCAATAAAAGATGATTTGAGAAGGGTTAATTTCAACATAATAATGAAGATTATTATAATGATCTGGTGTTTGTGATAAGTGATCTGATGCTAGCCTTTTCCTGAGTTACCAAAAGTTTACAAAGAGTCATAGAAAGTCCTCAGCATTCCAAAGACCAGTGATCTTTGCAAAGCGTTATTTCAAAATTATTGGCAGGGAGGAAGCAAGAGTTAGAGATGTCCTGATCTGACCCTCTCTCCTTCTAGTCTGCCTGGGATCCCAAAGGACAGAACACAGTAGCAAATTAGAAGGCCCAGGGAGCCTGGTACGTTGCATACAATTGTTGGATATCGTTTGGAACAGAGTGAGAGTGAAGATCAAGGTTTGAACAGCAAATACCCTACATAGGAGAGTGGCAATATTATACCATGTGCTACATATAGCATGTTGCTTTTCTCTCTTTATAGGTCTCTTGCTCCTCCTTCTCCTCCTCCTCCTCCTTTTCCTCCATCAGTGTGAATAATAATTATAGTAAAAAATCTTTGGGAAAATCACAACAAAATATTTATACAAGCAGAGAGCCTATAAATAGGAAGTTGTCAACAACAGAATGTTTTACATAGACTATATATCAAGAATGTTGTTGGTCCCCTAGAGACATTGTCACCAGTAAAATAGTGATCTAAACAGACTCAGTGTGAGTCAAATTGGCAAATATTAACTGCTTGGGGCCTAGTCAGTGGCCAGGCTGAGTATACTACTATACAGAAGCCAGTATTGATAAGCTTACCTGAGTAGTTCAGAGAAACAAGAATTCTACATTTTATACATCCGAATATATATATTCTATGAAAACCTTAATAGAAAGACAGCAGCATACATATTCTAATGAGATTTTTAAAAATTAATTGTGATTGAAAATATTCATTAGAAATGAATCCTATAAGCTTTCAGAGGCAATTTTGCAGCCAGTCAACACGGGAAGAGCCTGTGAATGAGATGGGTGTGCACCCATCTGTCTGTGCTGTCCCCACAGTCTTGGGTGAAACACTATCTCAGTTGTGGTTTCTTACATGGGGCATGTGGAAATTTGAGTTTAGCTGGAGCCTTTTAGTCTCCCCTTTACCCCCTATATTTAGTAATCTGGAGCCTTTGTGTCTAGATAAAATTTCTCAAGTGCTTCTGAAGCTCACAATCTGAAGGGCTACAGAAAAGTCAGTTGACTATTTTTGCCCTGTTTCTTTTCTCTCACTAAAGTCGGCATTGATACAACAGTGGGAATAATGATTTAAAACATAACATTAGGACATAAAAAGGAAGCAGAGATATTTTTAGATATTCATCTCCCATGAGAAAAAGAGGTATTACTACTTGTTCAGGCTACTCCTCTAGGGGAGAAATGATCTACACCCCAATGTGTTGATAATCACTGTTACTGACAGTACGTCTTCACATGTGCTCTCAGCTCCCCAAGGGACTTCAAAAAGACCTCTGCTGACAAATCAATCTAAATTAACTAGATTTGCCTGAAGATGTATAGAGAAATAAAATAACAGAATCTTAATAGTGTCTTGGAGTAGAAAGTCTAAGAATACATATTCTGTAATTAGCATGATTATCAACCAAGGAAATGGTTGATTAATCAACAGAGTGTATGCTCATATTTACATCATTTTGAATCAAAAGAAGATCACAAAATGTTGAGTTTCAGGGACATACGAAGACAGAGCTTCCTATGCTCATTCTGTATGATAAAAATATTTTTCTTATTTGCCATTGAATAAATATGTAATTCCATACTGAAGGGATGGGAATTAAGTGTTAATTTGTTAGTGGCCCCTTTACTGATATGAATCTCTTATATTTTCTATATAAGTAATAAACACATTATGGAACAAAAACCAAAAGAATACTGGAAATTTACTATGAGCATTCAGTTCCAAGTCAAATACAGGTTTAGAGCACAATTATTGGAGTCTAAAAATGTAAAATATTTCATAGCTTTTTATTTCTTTGAATGCATATTGTTAGAATTGATTTTAGTTGCAAATATATGAAAACCAAATATCTTATGGTCTTCCTTCAATTGCTCTGTGAGAATGTCACGCCATAGATGTGCCCATTAATCCTAATGTACGAAATATGCATCTCTCTGATGTTTAAATTATTTCCTCAGAACTAGATGAAAATGAAATTATATAATAGTCACATTCTACCACTAATCCTTGTCATTTCTACTTAAATAGCATGCATTATTTGTACAAGTTACTTTTCCCATTGTTCTGGCCAAATATATGACAAAATGCAACTTTAAGAGGGAAGGGTTTACTTTAGTTTACACAATCAATAGGATAGAATCCATCAAGATGGCAGTCACATGGTAGCAGGAGCAGGATGGAGCTCTGGTAACAGGCTGTCTAGAGAAGTAGTTATGAAACCTTAAGCCTGGCACCAGAAATTACGTCTCCAGCAAGGCTCTATCTCCTACATGGTCCACAATTTTGAAAAATAGTGTCATCACTGGAGATCAAAAATATTCACCAGCACATAATTGCAGGGGACATTTCACATCCAAATTAATAATCATAAATTATTAATATCTTACTTTTTGTTATTGAGTATAAGGCAACTGTTTCAGGTGAAAAGGTCAACTTTTTGCTGAAACTGTTTCTCTAATAACTCAAAAAGGAACATAAGTGGCAAAGCATTGATTTTACACTTCTGACCTCTCTATAAAACAATAAAAAAGAAGTTTGCATAATTTTTAAGCAACCAACTTTGTAGTCATTTCTCACAGTGTCACAAGGAAACTAATGTGCCTGTTTGCCTTTTTTCCCCTTAAGCATAGAGAAGCTACTGGAAAATTTAGTGTTTTGTAAAAGGGGGATAATTCTTGATAGGGGACCAGAGTGATAGAAAGAAAGCAAAGTCTTCCATAAATTCTCTTCCAGTTGTGTGTGAGTGGCCTCAAAGAAGTTTAGACTGACAAGCAAACATGGTTTGAAAAATTTTTTGGAGAAGTATTGCCTGAAAATCGAGACCTGCACTCTCTTTACTTCAAGGTCAAGAGTAGGCAAGGCTAGATAAGTAACAGAAAATATTAATAGAGTATTCTGGTTAGATCCTAGAAAATGTTTGTCTTAGCTGGAATTTCTCTTGCTACAATGAAGTACCCTGGCCAAAGCTACTTATACTTTCACATCACCGTGGGAATTCAGGACAGGGACTTAACAGGATGCAGAGACCATGGAAGAGTGCTGCTTACTGGCTTTACCATTCTGATTTGCTTGCCCATTCTGATTTGCTCAGCCTGCTTTCTTATAGAACCATCAGACCAAAAGTAGCCCCACCTACAGTAGAGCAGGCTCTCCCACATCAATGACTAATTAGGAAAATGCCCTCCAGGTTTGCCTAAATCCTATTGAGGCATTTTTCAAGTGAGGCTCCCTGCTCTACAGTGACTCTAGCTGGTATTGAGTGGATATAAAACTAGCCAGTATACAGTTCTATTCTGAAAATTGTAGCATCATAAGGGAACAGAGTCCATGTTGAGTTCAATGACTATCCCATTGCCTCAAGTCCTTTAGCACTTGCACTGTTTCAATAAGCCTAGTTTTGTGGTTCTGAGAGTCTTAGAAATTGCCTCCTTTTGCCAATACAACATCCCTATGAGATTCTGTGTGGCCACACCTACGTTATCACATTCAGCTCACTTAGTTTGTGTGCCATTAGCCTTTCCTAATCTCTCTTTCTTATAACAATTATAGTAGATTTGATGGCTGTCAGAGAATAATATAAAAACGTTCACCACATCATTTTCATGCATTTAAAAATAATCACATCTCCGTGAGTTTGAATCCAGCCTGGTCTACAGAGCAAGTTCCAGGATAGCCAGGGCTACAGAGAGAAAACCTGTCTAGAAAAACAAACATTCTTTAAAAAATAATCACACACATGTTTTAATTTAATCTATGAGCAAATGAAAACTTAGAAACCAAAACTATACAAGGTCAGTAAAGAGCAATACTAAATACCATTCCTAAATTCAAAGTGGAATGGGTGCTGTCTTAAAGGTAACATACCTATTCATTTGGGGATCATTAACTGCAGTGAAAAGAACATAATTACATTTTATCTCTTGCACAACCTAAATTCTTGTCTATGGGGCTCTTTAATCCTCTCTAATTTTACAATTGGATGCTATTAGGATCAAAGTCATTGTACTTTTCATAATCCTGAGCAATGAACTTTCCTAACAATAGGCAGAACAAATAGTAAGGGCTTAGCCACTGGCAGGACATGTTGCTAGAGAATCAGGATCTTCAAGCACTCCAGTTGAAAATGAGTGCTTAGACACCAGGAAAACAAACATTAACAGAGGGGACTCTGTTTTTACGTTATGAGAAGAGAACAAGAGAAGTAAGAATTCGTGGTGGTGGGATTTGTAGGATTTGTCGACTAGGTGTTTGTCTGGAAAGAAAAACAAAGGGTTTAGATAATCATCTGGCTAGACATTTGAAAAGCTGTAGAATAGGTCCTTCTCAAACATACCTATTTAACAAATTTACATAAAATAATTTCAATTCCCAGCATGTAGATGTTAGAATAAAATTCAAGAAGGAAAAGCCAGTGAGATTACCCAGTTTTGTGGAGCTCAAATCCAAAGGTTTTATTACTGTACTAACTGAGATTAAGCTCAATAGTAAGTCTAAGAAAAAAAATTCAAACATTAGTTTAAACACATGGAAATTTAATATTTTCCTTTCAGTTAAAGTCCAGATACTGATTTTTAAGATATTCCCAGGCATTAATGGAGTCTCACAGGACATCATTCGATCATATATGACTATCGCTCTCAGAGTAACAAGAGTTACAGTGACATGTAGTGGGTTTTTATTTTCCTATCATTAAATAAAACAAGCGACTAATGGGTTGGGGCAGGACTTAGCATCGGAGGCTGTCTTTCTACAGTCCCTTCTCTGTAAAACTAGACGACTCTGTTATTGCACATGAACAGCCAACCTCACAGGGCCACTGTTTTCCACGCAGTAAGCCTTGCAAATGAAAATCAAGTTAACTAAGCCAGCCTGAAACAGAGACTCCAAAATAATGAGTAATAAATGGCAATAGACAGTGAGACACAACAGTCTATCCCCGTGCAATAAATGATGGGTTATAACAGTCTATTCCTGTGCAATAGATGGTGGGTGACAACGCCCATTCTTATGGAATAGACGGTGGGTTACAATAATCCATTCCTGTGCATTAGATAGTGGGTTGCAACAGTCAATTACTGTGGACTAGATGGTGAACCACATCAGTCCATTCCTGGGCAATAAACGGGGGTACAACAATCCACTCCTGTGCGTTAGATGGTGGGTTACAACAGTCAATTCCTGTGCACATGTCTTCATTTGGGAAATTCTGGCTCTATTCACATACATCTGAGGGACCCAACCATGAGAAAACAAACTTTAAGCTTCCAGAAATTATTTTCATATTGAAAACTTAGGATCACAGCCTGGTTTCTAGAGTTTTAATTGCTACAGTATGCTAGGCCCTCATTCTACAGTAAACACATCTTTAAGAATATTTCCATAGTGGGATAGATTTAGGGCAAATTATACTAGGTTATATGGTACAGAAATTTCTAGGTAGTTGTTTTACCTTCTAACACATGCTAATCTTGTATTAAAATTATTGCTACTATATTGAATGACTATATTTTAGTTTCAGGGTTCATTTTTAAGAAAGAAAAATGTTTTCTGTTTTCAGTTTTCCTGAGTTCATTTACATGAGATGATTTCCAAACTGTGCTCATAGACTCCATCACTTGAAAAGAACAAATCAGATGAGAAGAATAAAAGTTCTTTCCTGTCTCTGAATGTATTCCCTCTTACTTCAAATTTGTGAGTGGTTACTCTTTTCCTGAATAATTATCAGTAGATCCCTTGGAGAAAACATAGTTTTCACAAAGGGTTGAATGGGATTTAAGCTTTAGGAGATTGACTTACAAAAAAAAAAAAGAAAGAAAGAAAGGAAGGAAGGAAGGAAGGAAGGAAGGAAGGAAGGAAGGAAGGAAGGAAGGAAGGAAGGAAGGAAGGAAGAAGGAAGGAAAGAAAGAAAGAAAGAAAGAAAGAAAGAAAGAAAGAAAGAAAGAAAGAAAGAAAGAAAGAAAGAGACACTTTGTGATAAGACCATTAAATCTTAAACCATTGAGGTTAGACTTGGTCAACATGAATTCACAATTTCTTCCTGTAAATATCATACAAGCATCTTTGTATCATTAGGAATAGGCCTCTGGAGAAGGAAGCAGGAAAGTTTTAAGTTAGAAGCCAAACAGAGCTATGTAGCAAGCCTGAGTCAAATCATGTTACGTGTATGAACCTCAAGTCATCCTATTTGGTCAAATGTTTCTCAGCAGGTCAGTACAATCCGGTGAACATCAACATTAGGTTTGTGTTTGTTGAGGATTTGCCTCTCTGAGATTCTAGGATACAACTTCCTTTTATCAAATGACTATATCACCTCAAAGGTCTTCTGAATTCTTTTCTGGTTCTCAGAAGGTGGACAGAAACTGAAGAAAGAAAAAGGATTCACACATAGACAAATTTTATGGCTCAGAAAAGTAAAAACAGGCATTTTTCCTTCCATATTTCACAAGAACACACCTAATCAGCCAGGAGGGAAATTGGGGTTTGTAGTCTAGGTGTTCATCTAGAAAGAAAACCAAATGGTTTAGGTAAACATCTGGGTAGACATTTCAAAAGCTGTAGAATAAGTTCCTTCTCAAACATACCTATTTAACAAATTTATATAAAATAATTTCCATTTCCAGCATATAGACATTAAAGTAAAACTTATAAAGGAAAAATGTATGAGCAACTATACTCTGTGATTGTGGTTCTATGGGATGTATCTTGTTCTTTCTCACATCTTTTTGTATTTACTGCACTCAGAATATAAAAGATGTATTTCATAAAAGGACATCTGGCTCTCCTTAATATCTAAATTATCAAATTTTTATGCATCTATGTCATACCCTTGGGTGTTTACTTTGAAACAGGTTCAAGTAAAGTTCACTTTGATAGAAAGTCATAATGCCTTCATGCATTAATTAGCATATTCTAATCTTGAAAGCACTAAATGAATCATCACTTCGGCTTATTAGTCCTTTCAGGACCAGCCTTGCAACTGTCTTGGCTTGACTTTCTTTAATATCTGAGGCTTATTGTTTCCAGCTGTGACACAACCCTGATCCGAGGGTAGGTAGAATGCGTCATTATAATCTTCTAATGTGTAACAAACTCTAACACTTCTAAAGCTTGCCAGTGACTCCCAAAGGTAGCAGAGTGGAGAAATAAAATGAACACTAGGAAGCTGGTGTTCAAAAGCTCAGAGTCATACCTATGACTGTAGCAGTGTTCTAATCGCAAGGGACCTGAATCATTTGACAGAGTCAGTTCCAGTTTTTCCACCTGTAGATCTACATAGGTTTATATGTTCTCAAATTGAGTGCATACACACACTAGTATATAAGGTCAAGCACTAGCTAGAAGAGATCAAAATATCAGAGCTGCTATACAAGTATTAGATACTTTTCTCATCATTGAGACAGAATACCTAACAACATCATGATGACGGAAGGTTGGTTTTGACTCACAGTTTGATGATAAAGAGCGGCAGCAGGAGAATGAGGTAGCTGATCCCGTTATATCTATGATCAGATCAAGACAAATACTGCTGCTCAGTTCTCTCTCTGTCTCTGTCTCTCTGTTTCTCTGTCTCTGTCTCTGTCTCTCTCTGTCTCTGTCTCTCTCTTTCTTGCTCTCTCACTCCCTCGCTCTCTCGCTCTCTTGTTCTCTCTCATTTAGTCTAAGACCCCATCCCATGGAAGGATGCTGCCTACATTTAAAGTGGATTTTCTCATCTCAATTAAGTTAATATAGAACCTCCATCATAGCTATGACCAAAGATTTGTCTCTTGGGTGAGAAATTCTAGTTCCTGTCAAGTTGAAGAATGAATTAAATTATGTTCAATTAATATTTAATATATAAGTTGCTACCATTGAATTCATGCATTATCCTGTTGCCTAAGGGAAGGAGTTATTTTAAAATCAAATTGGAAGTCCTGTCACTAGAATCTAGGTAGATGCATTAGTGGGTCAGCATAAGCACTTATAATTATTGTAAGTTTCATTTAACACATGTGGGAACATAACATTAAGGTACTCCTCCAAGATGGTGGCATACACTTGTAACTCCAACACTCAAGAGGCTGAGGCAGAAAGCTTAACATTTAAAAGCCAGCCTAAGCTATATTTAGTTCTCAAAATGAGCAAAGTATTCTAAGAAACTGGAGTTGAACATGAACTCATACACACAAATATATTATCATCCATGAAATGACAGAACTCCACACTGAATTTGTAAGCTGCTACCAGGAGGAGATGAAGAGCAATGATCTAATTTTCCTATCTAATAACGTATTTTCATCCCCATAATATAAGGAAGTTGTGTATTTGAGTCATTGAAGGAAGAAGTAATTACTTTTTGAAAAAAATCTATGCTATGAAAAGAGCATTTTGAAAACAAATTGTAAAAGTTCCTATTGATGCATGACTTAGACACAGAATGCAATCACTGTGCAAAAGGTTTAAAGAGTAAGCAAAGAAAGAAATATTTGCTGTGATGATTAATGGTGATTTCAACTTGATTGGCTTATTTTTATGTGCTAATAAATTTTAAAATATTGTTTCTATATCATCTGAGAGGATGTTTCTGAGAAATTATCATTTGAGGCAGTAGGTTTATTGAATACACATAACCACTTTTGGCAGAAATCCTCTGAAAGCAACAACAGAGTGGTTCATTTTCTTTTTCATTCTCTCTCTCTCTCCCTGTCCCTTCCTCGCTCCATTGGCATCTTCTTCTCTTTCTCCTTGATCTAGAATACTCACTTTTTCTACCTCAGACAATAGAACAATAGGTTCTCTAACTGACTGATTATATCACCAGATTTATTAATACTCCAGCTTGTGTTCATGGCAGAAAGTATGAGTTGATGAGCATAATCAACAAGCCAATTCCTATAATAGATAATTTACTCTCTGCTCTCTAACTAGTTGTGAACTCTGCACTAAACACCATCCAGAAACATTTTTGATAAGAATGTGCAGATTTTGACTGCAATACTGACATGCTGGGCAAGATGTATCTCCTGTGCAAAGGAGCATAAATGTCAGGAGGTAACCAACCACTTTCTAATCGGATTTGAGAAATGCTCTACAGGAGGGTACTGTGTGCCTAATTATATCATCCTGGCAAAAAAAAAAACATAGAGGGAAAGAGGTCATGGACCCGAGGGTAGATCCTGCTATTGTTTTGTTGAATAGTTGTGCTATAAAATTGCCTTGTAGATATTTATGTTTGTAACCAAAGACCTTGGATGCTCTCATTCTTGTCAGAGAAGCTTCTTTTTTGCAGTTGGCAGCACTTAATGGAGAAATGCATAGCATAAAAATGACATTGGCTGCTCAATCCTACAAGGGACATTTACATTAAACTAACTCTCTCTCTCTCTCTCTCTCTCTCTCTCTCTCTCTCTCTCTCTCTCTCTCTCTCTCCAAAGATCAGGGAACATCTCAAAAGAGGAAGAGAAAACAATAGAAGAGTTGGGAGAGGAGTGTTGTGAAGTGCTGCCATCTGGACATAGCATCGCTATCCCAATCATGAACTCACAGCAGATGTGTTACTTGAACATAAACTGCATGAGATCAATCCAGCCACATCCAGGCATGGGTCCAGGCTCCATCTATTCATAGTAGACAGATTCAGGGAGAAGTAGAATCTTTCGTTCTGAAGATATGGTAGGTTTCCAATGCTCCACACCCATCAACATATGGAAAGCATAACTTGAATTAGGAGAGTATCAAACAAAAAGTAAGAGATGAAGTTGGGAGGAAACTTATTTATGGGGATATGGGGATAATTAAAGGGTAAATAAGTGGTTAGATATGATCATATTTCATTATATAAATGTATGAAAAAATTGCTTCTTAAATGCAAATTCTATTGTCATTTGATATCATGAAATTATAAATAAAAAGATAAAATTTTCAGTCGAAGTATCTAGAGATGAACAGATGTAAACTGGAGAAAGTGCATTCTTAATGGCATGGTTCCATATCTGAGGGTACCTAAAAAATTTTTCTCTAAATATATTACATCCTAAAAAATACATAGTCCTATCTCTCTTATAACTTGAAGGGAGAATCTCTTAATTTTGAGGATTTCTAAATTATTTTTACTTGTGTGCATGTATACACACACACACACACACACACACACAGAAACATACACACACACACACACACACACACACATATATGTTCATGCAAGCTACATGTATGTAGGTGATCTCAAAGGTCAGAATCTGGTGTCAGATCCTCTGGTGCTAAAGTTATAAATAGCTGTGAGGTGTTCTGGGGACACTGGAAACCAAAATCTAGAAGAGCAGCAAGTGTTCTTAATCAAGGAGTCACATTTTCAGTCTGTGATGTTTGAATAAGAATGCCCCTGACTCAGATCCCCCCATCCCTCTCATATATTTAAATATTTGGTCCCCAGTAGGAAGAAGAGTATGGGAAGGATTAGGAGGTGTGGCCTTGTTGGAGGAAAATTTCATTAGAGCCAAGCTTTGAGGTTTCAACAACCCCACACTATTTCCAGTATGTCTCTCCCTTCTTCCTTCCCTCCCTCCCTCTTTCTTCCTCAAGATGTGAGCTCTCATCGATTTCTCCTGCGTCATGCCTGCTGTCATGGTCTCCACTATGATAGTCATGTATCCTAACATTCTTAAACTATAAGCCCCAGATAAACACATTCTTAAACAAGTTGTCTCAATCACAATGTCTTATGACAGCAAAAGAGAAGTAACTAAGACACAAATACAAGAGCCCTTGATTTTATAGAGTGTTGGTCTCCATGAATATACATAACAAAGTTGTACAATATATCTCAATTCACCATGAAAGTTACAAATAACATCTTTGTGGACAGGGTGTGGTGAGTTAACTGTATTTAATAACCCACTGACCTCGAGTGCTTGGAATGTACTGGGCAAAAGGACGACAGTGTAAAAAGTAGGAAATAAGAGTCAAAAGACCTCCTAATCATTCAGTTTTGCCATATGCTAGCTCAAGATGTTCCAGAAGTTTCTGTGGTTCCCATTCCAGTTTCCTGATCTGTTTTAAAGGTCTGTTTTAAAACACTATCTACTGCATTTAAAGGAATGAGAAAATAGTAAAAGAATAAGATTATGGAAATGAGATGGCATCTTGTTTAAGCTTCAGCCATGGACATCTTAGAAATTTAAAGGACAAATTATAGTGACCTACATCTGATAGAAAAATAGGTTATCAGTTTTATGTCACTACAGTTGTCCTGTAGTCGGATACAATTATATTTTGATCCTTCAGAAATCAGGATTCAAAACAAGGAAAAACACAAATCAAATAATAACCAGTAACTAGAAATCTGGGCAAAATTAGATTAAAGAATTTTCTGGGAACTTTATTTAGAATTCTGTTTTGGGAAAATTCTGCCATATTCTTTTTCTATTGTGTCTTCCTGTAAGTAGTTTTAATATTTACTTGTTAAAATAAATGAATTGCATACATATTTTATTTGAAGATAAATTATTATGAAAAGTCTAAAGCAAAAGCTAGCAGTGTATTCAATTTTCTTAGCATTTTGTTTGGGTTTGGATTTTTGTATGGTTTTGGTGAATTTACTTCCATGATGATGCCAATGAGACAGAAATGAGTTATTAATGTGATCATATTCCTAAATTCAATTAAATGATTCAAAAACTAATATCAACTTTGTAGAGAAAAGAAACAAATCAAATGAGGAATATTACTAATGCCTTTTAATAATTTAGTAACATATATTTTCAAAACATTTGATATAGTTAAATAGCATGCAATTTAATGAGGCCTTAAAATGTACGAATTATTTTTCTCATCACTGTGGTGTAGACCTGACAGGAATGGTCAGAATTTGTCTTGGATCATGGTTCAGAGCACACAGTCCATCATAGTGGAGGGCATTCTGCTGCGGTGACTCTGTCAATGACTGGAGGAGCCTCAATCAAGAAGCAGAGAGAATGAAAGCCAGCAGACCCAGGTACTTCCCACAGTCTGTGTCACTAACCACATGCCACAACTTCCCAAAAGAGTGTCATCATTGTGGACCAAGTATGCAACTGCATGAGCCCATAAAGGACAGTTTAGATCTAAACCAAATCAGATGCCATCTATTTCTGATGACCAATATAAATGATTTTATAAATAAAATTTCAAAAGATGGAGCCCCCTCTCTCTCCTCTCTCTCTAACACACACACACACACACACACACACACACACACACACACACACACACACACACCGTAATGTTGGTTTTACCACTTTTCATTGATACAGCCTTCATTTTCTCATTTCTAAAGCTCTTAACATCCTATCTTGCTTTTATCTTGCTTTCTTACCGTGAAAACAGGAAGTGACCACTGCGAAACAAAGGCATTAAACTTTGTTGCTTATAGACCCGCCTTCCAGCCTGGTCTACAGAGTGAGTTCCAGGACAGCCAGGGCTACACAGAGAAATCCTGTTTCAAAAAACCAAAAAAAAAAAAAAAAAAAAAAAAAAAAAAGACGCGCCTTCCGTTTCTCTGAAGCCATGGCCAACGAAGCTGAGTTGTCATTGAAACCGAACACAAAGAATTTCTTTGAATGTAGCCAGCAGCATTTCACATTTCTTCTTCCCCAGGCCCCTCAGTCAAGCCAGGATTCCATGGCATGCAGGAAGAAAAAAGTCAACTGGGCGCAATTTGTATTTAGTCATTTTCTTTCGTTTCATGCAACTTGAATAAACAGAGTTTATAACACACCAAGGAAGGAGCAAAACATAAACAGGATGGTGGAGATGAGATATATAGAGAAAATATAGAAAACCCAAGTACTAGAAGTGCATTCCACGCGTGTGTAAAGTGCTCTACGCACATCTTTGTAGTGTAAACTAATCAGGTTAGGACCACAGAGGATTCACTAAATATATTACAAAGAGAAGTCTTATGCAAAAGAAGTCCATATTTCAGCACTCTAAAGAAATTTAAGTATCCTTCCTTACAAACATACATACATACAGATTTACTAAAAAGCTGCTGGATTATCATTTGTTTAAATTTCTTAAATTTAAAAAGGAAGAGATTGTTCACTTCCACTTGCTGTCTCATACAGCAAGCTCATGGAGAGCTGAAAACTAGAACTGGTATTTCAGGGTAGGGAATGGACCACACTCCAGACCCAAAAACTATGTCTAGTACATCTAGTCCGAGGAAAGAGTTTTAATCCTCTACCCTCAAGATCGTTGGCCATAAGGGCCTCCTTTTTAAATTGTCCCCTCCATGTTAAGTGAGTAATTGTCTTTACCATCTGTTAGCATTCTGTCTAAACTCCACCCCACAGTTGCCTGGCAACAGCCAGGTCGGCCTGACTCACTATAAAAGGGGCTGCTTGCCCCTCCTTCTCTCTTGTTCTCTTGCCTCTTGCTCTTGCTCTCTTGCTCTCTTGCTCTCTTGCTCTCTTGCCTTGCCTCTTGCCCTCTTGACCCCCCCCCATTCCCTCCCCTCCCTCTCTCCACTTGGTCATGGCTGGCCTCTACTTCTCTACTCTCTCCCTCTCTCTGCCTTTCTCTGCCTCTACTACCCTCTTTGTTCCCCTCCCCATGCCCTGAATAAACTCTATTCTATACTATACCGTCTTGTGGCTGGTCTCTCAGGGCGAAGGGATGCCTCGGCATGGGCCCGCTGAGGCACCCCCTTCCCTCATACCTCACCACAGCCCCACAGAACAGATTCTTATATCTCTTTACCTTTTTTATAAACCCATCACCATCCTCATATGGCCAGTATGCTAATTGGTGTTTGTCAACTTGCAACGAATTATACAGTCACCTGAGAAGTGACAACCTCCAGCAGGTCTCTATCAGACTGACCTTTGGGCATGTTTATGGGTCATTTTCTTGATTAATGATTGATCTGATAGGCTCACTGTGAGCAGTACCATCTCTGGGTATGAGGTCCTGAATTGTGATGGAAACCAGGCTGAGCAAGCCATGGGGACCCAACCAGTTAGCAGCATTCCTCCTTGAGTTCCTGCCCTGACTTCCATCACAGATGCACTGTTACCTGAAAGTGTAAGATCACATGGACCCTTTCCTCCCGATGGGGCTTTTAGCCAGTGTTTTAGCACAGCAACAGAAAGCAAGCTAGGATAGTACTTAGTATCAAAGAGTGAGATGTTGCTGCGACAGACCTGATCATGTGTTTTTGTTTCTCTTTGGAGAACTGTGGAAGTACTTGGAACTTGGGCAGGAAAATAGAGTGGTCAGACCTTAACAGACTTGTAGACATAAAGTCCAACCAACTCCATTTTTGAAAAAACTCCATTCTGTGTGATACTAGGGGCTAAAATCCAATTCCAGGAAGAAAATCACAAAGTCCACTTGAGCAAACATCCCAATAGCAGGGTCAAGGTCCATAGCGATAACTTAAGACATCCTGCAGAAAATAGATAACTTAGCCATCCTGTTTGTCAGGTGGTTTTGCCACCATGCTTGCTTCCTGCATATTATGCCAGAAATGCAGTTTTTAAAATATTAACTTGCTGACCTGTATAGAAAGTCCCCAAATTTGATATAATTACAATAAATGTCCTGCACCCCTAGACTTGGGGCTTTCACTCTGATCTGCTGCAATGGGGATGGTTAGAGACCTTGCTTGTGAGCTCATAATAAAGGCCCTATATGTTTGCACCAGAATTGGCTCCTCAGTGGGGTGTGGGGTCCCTGTGACTGGGGCATAACAACAGATAATGGCAGTCTGCCTGTTTTAGTTTCAGAGGAAAGTTTGGGTATACCTTGAAGTCTCTATCATAGCCATTTTGTGTAATATGCTTGGATTAAGAATCCATGGAAGTGAAACATTTGCTTTATTGAGACAATATGTGTTGCCTAGGCAGGGCAGAACAATTACTTGTAATTAACAAGAAAGCAGTGTCCTTGAGATAAAATCTTCTGAGGAGTATTTCCTCAGGGTCAGCACATCAATGCTGTGCTTTACAGGACCCAAGACAGCATCTGTAGCTGGCAAGTGTACTTGGAGGCGTGTAAGCACCTCCCATGTGGAACTAGTGTTGGCAACATAAAAGCTATGAAACTGAAGTGATCAAGGAAAGACTCTAAGACTTGGCACCCTAAGACATCATTAATAAAGGTTCAGTTTTAGTAACAGTGGAGCCCTGAGATTTGTTTCTGAAGGCTCTGGATCAGATGTCTTTACTGGAAACAGAGTGCCACACACTGGAGAGAGGAAATACTGTCTTCTGGAATGTCCGGCAAAGGAAAAAATTAACCAGAGTGCATAGCTATGAGCATATAGAGTTAATCCTTTCTCTTTTGGTTCATTTAGAGTTATGTGCATTTAAGACATGCCTGCCTGCCTCTACTCATTGGATTAACTATTTAAAAATGTGATAGCAGTCTTGGTAGACTAGATACCCCTAACAAAAATAAGTGATTGGCAAAAATTTGTCTGTAGCCACGTGTCCCACACCAGTGTCTTGCTTCTCTGACCTGGAATGAACTCCCTCATTTGTGTCTGGACCAGACTCAAGTCAGTCCTGTGGCCTAGGCAACATGATTTCTGGATTTTTAAAATTGTTGTTGGTGCTATGCAGAGATAGTAGTTGTTCCTCTCAATATCACTATTTTCACACAGTGAGTTTAATAGCATTAAGAACATGAACATGGAGAAGCAGAAAGACAGTTTAGCTAAGGAGCTCAAATCCCAGATTCAAACTGGCCCTGGATTATATACCGAATTCCCATTTGTTGCTTCCTCTTACTGCTATCCAGAAAGATTACATTTCTCAAAGCTGACGAAGGGCAATAATAACTCATATTGTGATCATACAATCCTGTTTGCCTAGTGGCTGACACAGAGAAAATTCTGGAGGATAGTGTGTGTGTGTGTGTGTGTGTGTGTGTGTGTGTGTGTGTGTATTAATGTTGATAAAATGCAGTGACTGGTAAATACTAGTATGTTCTAGCACTGAGACGTAACCCAGTCACTGACAAAACTTTTTTCCCCACTTCTTTTTTTTTTTTTGATTGATTGATTTATTTTATGTAATTACACTGTAGCTGTTTTCAGACACACCGGAAGAGGGCATTGGATCTCATTACAGATGGTTGTGAGCCACCATATGGTTGCTGGGATTTGAACTCAGGACCTTTGGAAGAGCAGTCAGTGCTCTTAACCACTGAGCCATCTCTCCAGCTCCGACAAAATTTTTAAAAATGTAAGCCACTATTATTGCACCAGGCCATACCACTTTTTATGATAAGTTCCAAATGTATAGTCTTAACATGTCAACAAAGCTCATGCGAGTGTGAAACTTCAGTTCCAAGATGAACTGTCATGTAAAAGAAATGATATACTTAATTTCTATCACTCTTAGAACCCCTTGGCCTCATTAAGGACAACAACAACAAATCTGTGGAATCTATTGAAGACAACACCATTACTTCAAATCCATATTCCACAGGTGAGGTTCTTTGTGTTGACACTCTTAGAAATGCATGGAAAGTGCTGGCATTCATTACATTTCTCCTTAATCCACCCCCCCCCCATCTACCCTGTGAATGTGAGCAGGGTTTTAGAGACTTTCTTTTATATACACATATTCAGATCCTGCCAACTGAGACACTTCAGGAAATCTATTGCTTGTCACTTCTTAATATGCATGACCATTTAAAAAAAAAACGACATCCAAACTATTTCATAATTTCTTTTTATAACTATTATGGTTAATTTTATCTGATTCATTACAGAAAGTGTACTCATTTCCTAAATGCCCGTGCATTAATCAAATATTTTCTGAGCCAGAAGTTACCAATCTAAATATGCTGGCACTTTCTAAAATATTCCAGTTTCCTGGAAAAGCTCTTGTATACTTGGTTATGAGTTTCCTTATTTTATTTATATTAATTTATATATAAATTAAATTAGCATGGGAAATCATTATTGTATGATGAAGTCTATTTTTCTTTGGTTTGGCTAAAATGAAAAGATTAACATGTAAAATTTCTATTGTAAATTCAAGTATTTAAGTCATGTATATTCCATTGTTTGCATACCAATGGAATTATCATTTAGAAGTCTAATCACTACCACTGTATTACAGGGCCACCTCAGAATTATATTTTATAATTAAAAGTATCAGCCTTCTACAGCTCCAAATGCTTTCATCGTTCTTAGACTCTGTTCTAGCTTTCCTCTACTGTACTAACTGTCAAGCACTCCTCCACCGAACACGGCGACAGTAAACTAACTGTCAAGCAATCCTCCACTGAACACGGCAACAGTAAACTAACCGTCAAGCACTCCTCCACCAAACACGGCGACAGGTTACTGGCCTGTGATCTGCACTGTTTCTAATACAGCTTCCAGCATCTGTCTGTCAACTCCATGGATGTTGGTACGTCCTTCTGTAAGATGAATGCTTCATTTATTTTTCCTTGCTCTCAGAGATCATCTGAGATATAGAACACAGATAAGAGATCCACTAAACGTATTGTTTGATTGATTAGTGGTACTGATTAAGTCACTTAAGCCCTGGAGACTTACATTAGTCATCTCTGCACTTTAGAAGTTGTAGTGGAAATGTAAATTCAGTGCCAGCTTGCATGTGTGGTAAACTCTAATAACATGTAAAATGAGAGTAAATTATCAAACTAATTTTGGCAAAATGCAGAGTGTGCCAATATTGCAGAGAAAGTGAGGAGGGATTAGGTCCTAGATCTCTGATGATAGACAGCTGTGAGAATGAGCCAATGCTTGTGTGTCAGTGGGACCAAGAAGGGCCTTCAGCAATCTCACAAGTGGCTATGGGGAAGAATGGATAGAGGTGTTTCAAGAGATTGCTATCGTTGAAGAAAAACTGCAGTAGATTAAATAACAAAAGAAAATAACTAAAACAGAAGCCCACCCACATGAAAACTTTTTAAAACCGCACATATAAATAAATAATAAAGAAGCTTCGTTAAAGGGAAGATGGAAAAATAAAAAATGCAGATGAATGACAATGGAAAATCTTGCAAATGACTAAGGAGTCCCTTTACATGAAAAAGTGGCTATAGTCTTCATTAGAAAATGAGAAAGACAAAATCAAGTATTTAAGCCAAGAAGCAGGAAAGGCAAGCATCTTCTTCTCTACAAAAGAAAGGAAAACATGAAGAAAAAAAAAACAAAACAAAACAGTAACTCTCATCTTGTATTGCCTGCCCTTTTTGCCATAGACCAGGTACCAACACATACTAAGTGTCCATTAACTGTTGTGTGAATGAACCAAGAGCCTTCCTTCTGTTGATGATGTCAGTGAGATGGCAAAGCAGGATGCTGCCCCTTGTGATGCTAACCATCTTCCCACTATATGTAATTACTGAACTAAAGCAGGAAAATGTAAGGAACATCCTCAGGAAAAGCATGACTGCATTTACGTAGCAAATAAGATACTTATTAGAATAGAACAGGAAATTTCACAAAACCAGTGGAAACATGGAGATGACCTTCTCTTTCTGAACCCTGTAATGAGGTTAATAACAGTATAAACTTCAGAGGATTTATTGCATGCATTTTATCCAGAATTAACCTAACTCTGTACATCAAACATTAAGGCAGCTGGATACGTGCTGGAATGAACTCAAGTGCTCCCATCTCTTCGGCTCCCTCTCCAGTCCTGGACTAAGATAAGTACCCTATGAATGACTTAGATATGACCTCCAAATCTCAGTGCTATGCAAATCATAATACATGTATGGGATTTCTGTGGCCTGAATTTCTAAATATAAAACCAAAGTAGACGTTTCAATGAAAATTATGGTGTTTTTTTTTTTTAACTGTTTCTTGGTTCTTTGTGAATTTCACATCATACACCCCAATTCCACTCAGCTCCATCTTCTCTCATACCTGCCCTCCACCCTTGCAACCTCCCTGGCAACAGTAGGGAAGGAAAGTATAGTTGTAGAAGCTGTAGTGTGTCTATAATTCTTTGCTTGCAAATGTTCATTGCAATGACTTGTTGGTCTGGTACAAGGCCTTTAGCTTCTGCTACTCTATCAGTTCTGGAACCTCACTGAGACTCCTTTCTGATATCCTGTTGCTGCCCTATATCATGGAAATTCTGTAGTTTTGGATCTGTAGGACTGGGCCCCTTCATATACTCCAGCAGCTCATTAATGGAGAAGATGCTGAGATGGGCATTCAAAGCCCAGGATCTGGACCTGAGAGATATCTGAGCTGGTCAACCATTCTCACAACCTCAGGTCAGCTTACTAGCAATCCCCACCACCACCAGTGCCATCTCTACTGTGCTGCCCAGGCAAGGTGCAGGGCTCAGTCTCCTGAGTGCTATAACAGGTGAGGGTCAGGGACATCTCTCTTGCTGTCATGATGTCAGAGTCAGCTCTCCTGCTTGCCAGAGGTGGCAAGGGATGAAGGCATCTCTCCCTCTCCCATGTCACCACAAAACAGGCAAGTAGCAGGGCAAATACTCCCATACTCACTCACTCAGGAATGGCTCATCAGTGCCCCTGTCACCAAGGTCAACTCTACTGTACTGCCCAGGCAGGGTACACAGCAAGTTCTTGAACGTGCTTCTGCAACTGAGAGGAAGGACCAGTTCTCTAGGTTACTTCCACTGAGCCCAGGGCTGAAGTCCCAGGCAGGGTTCCTCTAGTCTCCAGCTTGACCCGTCCTTGGAGGCTGTCCAAGCCTCCCTGGTGCTGAACTGGTGTTCATCTCAGGATAGCTCTCTGTGCAGGCCCCATGGCCCCAGACTGATGGCCATCTCAAGCTTGCTTGTTTTAGGGAATGTTAGGCTACTAATCGTTCAGATGTTCATAGGTCAGAACATTGACTGTAGACATAGCCTCTCTCCTCTCTGTTACCTACTGACACACATGTGACACAGCAGCCATACCTGCAATGCCTCTAGGGGCAGGTAAAAATTCTGTTTTTATGGCAAGAAATAATAAAATGATAATATTATTTCTTCATAAAAATTTAATTTAATTGTGTCTGTGGGTCCATGGTTGGGAGGTATGTGCATATATGTGTGAGTGTGTCCGTGTCAGATTCAGTTACAGGTTGTCATGAACCACCTCACATAGCACTTGAAATCAGACTCAGACACTCTGCAAGAGCAGTGTGTGCTCTTAATTATTGAGTCATCTCTTAAACCCCAATAATAATATTCCTTAGAAATGAGATGTTGATCTCTTTCTCACTTGTTTAAAATTGAAACTAGATTCCTTTCTCATATATTACATCCTGACCACAGTTTCCCCTCCCCCAACTCCTCCTAGCCCACCCGTACCTCTCCTCTCCCTTAGATTCACTCCGCCTCTGTTTCAGAAAAGAGCAGGCTCTGAGAGACAACAACCAAACATGGCAAAAGAAGATGCAATCAGACAGACAAAAGCCCCTTTATCGAGGCTAGACAAGGCAGCCCAATAGGAGGAAAAGAGTCCCAAGTGCAGACAAAAGAGTCCTAGACATGCCTGCTCCTGTTGAGGGAAATGATCACTCTCTGCACTCTTTTTCTTGGTGAGTAATCTGCCTCATGGTATTGGGTGTCACCAATAATGGACAAAATTTAGCCTAGTGCATCCTTTTATTGTTTTTTTTTTAATTTTTTATTTTTGAATATTTACTTTATATACATTTCAAATGTTTTCCCCTTTGGATACCCCCTATTCCATCCCCCCTTCCCTGCCTCTATGAGGGTGCTCCCCCATCCACTCACCCACCTACTCCTGTCTTCCCTCCCTAGCATTCCCCTACACTGGGGCATCTAACACCCTCAGGCCCAAGGGCCTCTCCTCTCACTGATGACCAACAAGGCCCTCCTCTGCCACATATGTGGCCGGCACCATAGGTCCCACCATGTATATTCTTTGGTGTGGTCCAGTCTCCGGGAGCCCCAGGGTTCTGACCAGTTGACACTGTTGCTCCCTCCATGAGGCTGCAAACCCCCTCAGCTCCTTCAGTTCCTTCTCCAACTCCCCCATCCAGGACCCCACGCTCAGTCCAACAGTTGGCTGCAAGCATCCACCTCTGTATTTGTCAGGCTCTGCCTGAGCCTCTCTGGAAGCTTATCATGCTTCCATCAGCAAGCACTTCCCAGCATCCACAAGAACGTCCGGGTGTGATGGCTGTATATGGGATGTATCCCCAGGTGGGGCAGTCTCTGGATGGCCTTTCCTCAGTCTCTGCTCCACACTTTGTCTCAATTATTTCCCCCTGTGAGTATTTTGTTCACCCTTCTAAGAAACACTGAAGCATCCCCATTTCGGTCTTCCTTCTTCTTAGACATCCTTTTATTGTTATTTGGTTGGTTTTTCACTTCTTTAGCTAGACGGTTTTGTTTGGTTGGTCAGTTGTCTTTATTTACTTATTCATTCATTTTGCTTGGATTTATTTATTTAGTTTGCTGGCTTGGTTTTATTTTTTACTTTTTGTTGTTTCTTTGATTGTTTTGAGTTAGGGCTTCATGAAATCAGGCTGGTCTTTTTATTTGCCAGGACTGGCTTTAAACTCCCAACTCTTCTGTCTATACCTCCAGAACGATTGGGTTCCAGGCATGCACCACTACACTCAACCCAGTTTGGCTTTGTAATAATACATCAGTAGTTACAAACACGGAGATTTAAGTGAGTGGTAGGTCTTTAGCTGGCACCTGCAAGGTGCTGGGTTCAATCCCCAGCACCTTGAAAGAAAATTTGTAATAGAACACAGACAAACCTATTTATTTATGTATTGTCTATGACTATTTTCATGCTACAAAGGCAGACACACTAAGTTGTGATAGATACAGTCTGGCTCACAAAACCTAAAGTGCTGTCTGATCCTTCCAAAGAAAGGTCATCAATTACTGACCTAGTAACCTGAAATTAGAACCACTGTAGAAAGGAGTTAGTGTGTGAGTTTCCAACTTTTACTCTTCAAGAAATACAGGGTTTTGTTTTCCTCAAAATGTCTTTTGCCTTTGAAAAATGTGTGAATCAACAATGTTTATTAATTAAGTAATTAATGTATGTAGTTTGAATCAGAATACTTACTTAGCAAAAGAACACATTGAGCTACTGGTATAGCTATGAAAGATAGCTTTATTCAGACTGTTCATCGTAAAAGAAATACAAAAATTGACCCCAATTAATTAAAAACAAAAAGGGGGCTGGCCTGACAGCTCAGTTGGTAAAGGGCTTGCTGTGCAAACTCAAAGCCGTAGGTTTGATCCCCAGAACCCATGATAAAAACCACACATGGCAATAGGCACTGTAATCAATACTTAGAAGGCAGCCTAGCATCAAAATCCATGAGGAAAGGAACTAAAGAAGTGATATGTCCAACCTTTGAGAGTCAACAGTGTCTAAGACCCAAGAGTTCTGGCACCTTTCTATGTGTGCCTTCCTGGCTACACCAAAGGATGAGACCCAAGAGATACTGAATAGGTGGACTACCAATTGCCTCACCAGCCTGAGGACCAGTAAAGACATTCCTCAGACAACACAGTCATCTTTAAAAGGTCAGGGTAAGTATAAACTGCTTATATGATTAGCTTTTAAAGATAGGAAAATGTTTTAAAAAATTAATGTCAATTCATTTTTTTTCATACCCAACTTTCTTTTTCTCTCTCTCTAAGTTTCTAAGGCACCCTGAAAAATCAAACTGCAGCATTCTTAATCATTACCAGAAAATACATTACAGAGATGTTTGTGTTCTACAAAAGAATTCCAGCAATTCACTGATATTGCTGCTTCTCTTGTCAACATGGTAATTTCTTTCTAGATTTACCTCTTTGCTGAGGTCACAGCTGTCAGTGTGGTCCCTTCCCCCATGGTGTGCTGACTTGCAGACCCAACTGCTCAAGTTACCAGGAGTATTGCCAGAACTGTGTGATCTCCATGCACAAGCAACTTTGAAAGCATTTTTTCTTGAAACACGAGTAAGCCTTATACAAGTTGGAATGGGAGCTGGCCACACAGATTTCTTGGCAAAAAAAAAGATTTCTGAATTGAACTATTTCACTTTTCTCACTTTTAATGCATTAAGGAATTATGGTTCAGTTGCTTGCCTGTTTACTAAGAAGTAAAAGGGTTAAAACATTGATAAACATGGCCAGGAGTTGGTTTTTTATGCATCTATCTGTTCAATTGAGCTTCGTTCTCATTTGCTGTGCATAAACTTTGTAGTTTCATACAATCACATCTGTCAACCTATAAATGTTCCTTCACCTCAAACAACTGCAGTCCTTTTCGTAAACCCTTGCCATTGCTTATACTTTGAGGTGTTTCTCTCCTCTAACATTTTCAGAATGTCAGGTCTTGCTATAAGGTGTTGGATCCATTTTTAACATATTTTTCTGCCAAGTGAAAGGTGAGGAACTAGTTTCAATTTATATGGACCTTCAACTTTCCCAAAATTATTTGTTGAGAAGGATGTCTCAACAATAAATTTACAACAATAAACAAACTTTATTCCATTCTAATCATAGAGAACACATGATTGTTTTCAATTTTCTTCTATTTGCTAAGATTTGCTTAGTGTTCTAGAGAGAGAGAGAGAGAGAGTGTGTGTGTGTGTGTGTGTGTGTGTGTGTGTGTGTGTGTGTGTCCTTCTGTTGCTGGGCTAATGAAGCCATGCACTATCTCCTTATTACAGTTAATCTGTGCCTTTATATCCAGAAGCATTTGTTTTATAGCATATAGTCAAAACTGTAGTATCCTCATAATTGATTGTTCTCTTAGTATTTGATGACTTTGGTCTCTTCAGACTAAGGTCGGATTGACATCTCCTTTGTCAGATAGCTATGTAGCTGTAGCTGCTTGCTTCCTAGTGCTGCTTGCTTGGTTACAATGCCATTTGCTCCCCTTTTACTCTTAGATTATGTTTGTCTTTGACAGTGAGGTTCATCATTTTCAGACAGGAAATACTGTGCTCCTGATTTTTAATCCATTCTTCTGGTTTTCATGTTTTATTGAGACTGGAGACAGTATTCAGTTATTCTTGAATGGTATATGTTAATTCCTATTATTTTACTGGAACTTTCCTAATTTTCATTTGCTTATCTATTGTTCTAATCCAGTTTATTAGTTCCTGTGATCTCAAGGATATGTATTTTTTTCAGTATAAGATTCTTTTGTATATCTTCTGTAGTATTAATCAAAATTGAAAGATTTTTGTTCTCCTTTATGTATAAAGGGGGTAGCAGTTTGGGTGGGTAGTCATTGTTTCTCAGAGCTTGAAATGTACAGTTTCATACCCTGATTGCTCTTAGAGTTTTAATATAAAAATCTGCTGTTCTGATGTGTTTCCTTTGTATATGATGTGGTATTTCTCATCTGCAGCTTTTAATACTATTTCTCTGTTCTATGCATGCAATATTTTAACTAAAATATAACGAAAGGACCTATTTCTAGTCTTGTATGTTTGACATTATAAATATTTCCAATATCTAGATAGTCATTGCTTTCTCTTGATTTGAGAATTTTCTGATTTATTGCATAATTTTAATACCCTTAGTATGTGGTTCTTATTTCTCTATGACTATAATTTATAAATTTGGCTTGTCCTCACCCTGATATGCTGCCTTCTGCTTGATCCATTTTGTTAATACGTCTTTTTACTGAGGTTTCCTCATTGACTATGGCATTCTTCACGTTCATGTTTTTAGCATTCCTGTTTCCTGTTTCCTTTCTTACTGTATCACATCTCCTTTACTCCTTTCAGCTGTTTGCCGCACTTTCCATGAATTTCCCTAATGTCTTGTATATTTTATGTATTTTATATTTTGTTGAACATTTTTATGATGTCCTTTTGAGTTCTCTAAAACCTCTCCTGTTTCACTGTCATTGATGTTCATAGTTGTAGAAATGAGAATTAGTTGGGCATCAAGTTGGCTTCGTTTTTCACGATCTGTTGTTGCTGTAGTTACACTTTTACCTCTCGATGCGGCCGTATTCTTTTATGCTCAAAGGAGACTCAGAGAGCATAAATACTAAGGTGAAGATTATAGGAGTCATGATGTTATATTTTTGATCAGTGACCTTTAATAAACATGCATTTCCTCCTTCCACATCATTGCCACTTAGTTTCTTTCCTTTCATCTAGCTAATTCCTAAACATCTTCAAACCTCACTTAACATAACATTTTTTCATATATCCTTTTATGATTATTCTATTTAAATTGATTCCTTTTTCCATGATATATTAGTAGTTTAACAGCTTCTTTGAGATAGCATTAATATAGCACATAATTTACTCACTGGAAATGTATAAATAGATTTTAGCATATTCATAGATTTGGAAAACCTCACCATAATAGACTATATTAGACTATTTCTATCAGCTCCTAAACAAAAGTCAATTCATTCTCTGTCATGCCCATCCCTTTCTGCATCAGTACTATGCAACTGACCATCTACTTTTTAGTTCTACGTATTTACCTACCCTGAACTTCATGTAGAATCTGACAAGTATTGGGTTTGGGAATCAGCATCTTTCATTTAGCACATTTTAAGCTTTAACCACATTATCACATGTATCAACAGTTCTATTTACTGCCAAATAGCATTTCATTATGTGCACATGCCACATTGTGTTCATTAATCCATCATTCAAAAGGACTCTGGGTTGTTCCTATTTTGGGGTCATTATAAACAATGATGTTGTGACTGATTCATGTAGATATACCCCTAGGATTACAATGAGTCCCATTGTAATACTATGATTAATACTTTAAAGAATTACCAACCATTTGTCAATGAATCTGCCCTGTTGTACCCTCTTGCCCATGTATGAGGGCTACCCAGGTAGGATGGGTCTTGAGACCTGTTGCACAGAAGAGAATCTGTAGTCAATAATAACACAATTCCTAATTCAAAATATCTAAGAGAGCAAATTCCAAATATTTACCATTAGATGTATATATAAGCAAAATGATAAGTATGTCAATTAGCTTAATAAAGCATTGCATATGTATATTAAAGCAACACATTTTATACTATAAATGGATACATCTGTGATTTGTCAATCAAAAATAATAGTAGTATTACATTCACAAAACTGTATTTTTACTTTCTTTTACATTATTTTTAGAGTTGGGTATACACTAGCATACACTAGATGTGTATACCACTCTTAGTCATGTCACAGAACCATTTGTATTGATACCACCCCTCTTCTTGCCACTGTGCCAACATAGTGAGTACTATTTAAAAGTCATGTGGCCAAATACAAGAGGTTATTTCTAACCAATTCTAATATAATAATCCATATGTCTGCCTTTATGTTAATTCTGATTGCTGTATGTACATAATATATTTCATAACTGTGGTTTAAAAGCCACTGCATTTTGTTCTTTTTCAAAATTGTGTTTGTCACTCCTGGCTCATATCTTCCCCTTCAAGACTTAGTGAACACATGTTCTTAGTTTTCCTGATTCTAAACTGAAATATCATTTTTATATCTTTTCTAAAGGCCAGACCATTTATCCTTTTGTTGGAAAATGTGTTGCATCTCATCCCAATTACTCACTGCCAATAATCAGCATAAGCCCATAAAGCAACTAGAAACTGAGGACAGGATGCAAAAAAGGGTTTATTTCAAGAAAGTGACAGAGTGTGGTCACACTAAATGACTTCAGATAGGATATTATGGGAATGGAGTCGCTGGACAGTGAAAAACTAGACCATAAATCTCAAAATAAATGTCCAAAATAGTTCCCAGTGTTTCTCTCTTCCTCTTGTGGGTTGAGAAGCTTGTGTTGAGTAAGTCAGCTCATTTTCTCAGACTCTCCTAAAATGAAATAAATCTGTTCTGATTCTCAAGGTCTTGTTTTAGCTCCTGCCTTTGACCTTTTGTAGTCAGGATTTATGAGTCCATTGGACCAGAGATTAGGCACTTAATGGTTTAATTGTTAACAACAAGAAAACAAAGGAGCCAGTATCAAAGTACAGAATATTAAGCTCTTCAAATGACAAGGACTGAATAGTGCACACCCAAAAGATGTGTTGAATTCCTATGTCTTGATACTTGTAAATGAGACTTCATTGAGAAATGAGAATTTTCTGTGTATATCTTTACAATGAGAACAGTAAAATAATTTTGAATTGAGTATGACTGGTGCCCTTATGAGAGGAAAGCCATTCTGACAACAAACACAGAGTTTGGACTGATTCTCCTTCAAACCAAGGAACTGCAAGGTTGAAATTACTCATCAGAAGCTGAGAAGAGGCAAGGAAGAATTCTCATCTATACATTTGAGAATCAACATGGTTCTGCTACCAATAAGGATTTGTTCATTCCTAGTGTTTTCAAAACCACATCCATCCCTAATGGGAAGATAGCAGCAAATCAATGCTGTAAATACAGCATTTAGAATCAAATGCCCAACTCATGGCACCAACACTTTTGAGCAAATGATAACAGAACCAGTTCCTTGACAGCCCTTTCCACGAACACTCCTGAAACGAAAGAACACTACCATTACACACTAGTATGCCTTCTCCTGAGAGTAAATTTTGACAATTAAAAGAACTATTTATTCTATGAGCACTTTGATAGATTTGAGGTGAAGGAAAATTTGGAAGCTTTAAATTTTGTAGGAAGCATAAATGGCAAACAAATTGACAATATACTCTATTATATTCTTACCAAAGTTATCCCAATGACTTAGAAGTTTGTGAAAAAATAACCAACTGAAAATTGAGTGTGGATAAAGAAATCCAGCCCATAGGAACATTACATAACACCTAGTCTATGTTAGGCATCACTGAGTGCATTACTGTCTACCATGCCTGAGGCAGTAGGCTATAAGAAGAGTAGGCATCGGGGTTGCCTAAAGCATCCCTCTCAATTGGCCTAGGCTCAATGAATTAGCACTGTCAGCCCCATGATAATGTGCCCTGGTCACGCAGTCTTCAGTACTTGTGCCTCATGAGGTTCTTCAGCCTGTACCTTTCACCTTTGATAATCTGGCTTATATGTGTCTGTTCTGAGAATGAGGCAGAAGTTCAAATGGTAGTGACTTTTTTTCCATGAGTTGAATTGCACTAAAATTTGGCATTGCTCAATAGAAGATGAAGAGTAAAATTTAAGCTAATAATGAAACATTTAAATTTTCATTACTTAGAATGTCATCCAAGCAAATAAAAGAAGAAAACAAAACAACCATCATGGCAATTTGGGAGCAAAACCATGGGAAAATGACCAAAAGCTTTAATGTACTCCAACCACAATGTTTTTCTGCTTCTTGAAAAGTAGGCTTTGCACTTTCATTTTACACTTATGCGGCCAGGATGATTACAAAGAGCACTCTTCTCTCTTTGTTTGCTTTTTGTTCTGTAATTCTCATGGTACTTAGATGGATTTCTGCTGGGTCTTCAGTCTTTTCATGTATCTAAGAACTCTCTCACACTTTAATAGTTTTTCTCTTAGTTCTTCTCATTCTCCTTTTCCCTGTCTTCCCAATGCACACATTGATCCATGCAAACATTCCAAAATGTTGTGTTCTAATTCCCGTTGCCATTAAAGTGAGCATCTATTGACTGTTCCCTTCCTTTGCTATTCAAATAAATCCTAATAAAAAATATCTTAAATGTCCATTTCTTTGATTTATGTTTATTTATATGCACATATTTGGCTAATTTTAAAATAGTTCCACACTCTACTCTTACAGAATTCTCTGGCTTATTTCAGACTCTAGTCCTTCAGTTCCTTGCATGTTATTCATTAAAACTTGAAGCTTTAAAAAGGAACCTAACACAGCAAAATTTTTTTCTCATTTTTTTCTTTTGGGAGTTATAATGGTTTTTAGTATTATTTTTCACTTCATATCTCCAATTGTACTACAGTACAAGCTGTCACCATGGAAACTCACTCTGTAATGATAAACATAATGTTATTATCTCAACAACATAGATAAAATTTTTACCCTCTCCTAGCATCTGTCTAATGCAATTACTTGGAACTACTTAATGCTTATTCAGGAAGTCTCTGGAAACAGAGGGGTGCTATGCATTTTCTGAGATGAAGCCCTATAGAAACTGGTTCATGCTTAGACAGAAAGTCCTTAGAAATAGAGGGGTATTATTGATGTATTATCTGAGATGATGCTAAACAGTGGAGGATGGATCAAGAGAGACAGTGACTAAGCAGCCATCAGACACCATCAGAGGATCCAGAAGTTCCATTTACAATCATTGTGTTAGACAAGGCTAGGGCTTTCCCCCTGACATGCTACAGACTATCATTCATACACTTTTGTTACTGAGTGTTAGTGTCTAAATGGATTAACTCTACATCTGAGCTACATTTCATGTTCAATATCCAAGAGAAGGAAACCCAAATCTAATGCAATTATGTCACTGAACAGTAGAGATCACTGTTTCTAGACAGAGACCTTCAGAAAGGAATAGTGGAGGCCATGTGTGTGAATTCGAAGTTCCCATCCATGGACATTCTCCTTAGCTAAGATAATAAGTATGAATCATATTTGTTACTCAACATCATGCAGAATTTCACATATTGATGCCATAGCAAAACATGAAAATTTATTAGATGATATTCTGAACTTGTCAAGTGAATATCAAGGATGAGTAATGAGAAGTCATCACCTTGATGTATTTGATCAATGATGATCCTTAGGGGAAAAGTAACAGAAGGAAAAAATTTATGCTTTTAAAGATAAACTCAAAAATTAAACTCAGATGAGATATGCTTTAAGTAAACTAGTTTTTTGAAATAGAATTATCACAAGTTAAATCAAATACTTATTAAATTATATAATTAATAGAAGTTAACTTGTAATAGAGAAAGCAGTCCATAATTCAAAGACAAGCCTTAGAACCTGTTAAATAGGGCAAAGGTTGCCTCAACTGTTCATAATACTGCAACAAATCCAGAGAAAAACTAACTTAATTTCCTTTTTCCTAGATTTCTCTTGACAAACCAAATAGACACAGTTCTTTAATAGAGCATCCTACTATAGAGACATTATCTCACATTTATGCAAGTCTTCTTGAAACTGGACAGTTGTTCTTGAGTGCTTTGTAACTGTTTGCATCTCAGCTCAGCCCATGGAAAAGAAACTTCCAGAAATGTAATGCAATTTTCAATTGCAAATGTTCCATGAATCCACAAGAGTACATGATACATCTTTTAGTGTTTTGTTGTTGTTGTTAAATAATAAACTACTATCTTTAAAAAATGGCAAAAACCCCACACGGATAGCTTGTTTGGGTCATATGTATTTATACTTTCATAGAAGTCCCAAGCTTATTCCACATGGTGTCAGTGGAAATCTCAACAAAGGATTTTGGGGAATGTTTCAAACGTCATTCCTTAGAGTGGCTAGCAAGTTGGTACTTACTAGTGGTTTGCAAGTCTTATCATTCATATTAATATTCAAACTATAAAGCTCTCCTTAAAAGAACTTCTATACAATCAACTTAGACTTTTTGACAGTTTGTTACTTAGGCTGACTGAGTTTTCCAAGAGAATAAGCTTAACAGTCACATTTAATTATTCATGAATAATTCATGAAGTGTCACTGCTTTTGACAGCCAGGTTCCAGAGGAAAAATGTGGTTCTTGTTTCTAGATGACAGCAGTGTCCATGTTAAGTTATAACAATGGAGAATAAGCATCTTGTTGTAATCCTTACATATCTGAGGGCCAAGAACTGGAGGGAAACTATGCTGTGGAGCTGGATTTATATGACAATCTTTAGGTACATACTTGGAATATTATTCTTCTAAAATCAGTACACCTAACTATATCAGCAAAATAACATGTCATCTCTCATGAACTCTGTAAGAGAAATATATAAAAGAATCAACTTTAAAAGTAAGTGAAAGAAACATTAATATCTACTAGTATAAATTTGATACAACTTTTAAACACCTATGAATCATAATTTCCTCGTCTTTAAATCAGACTTCATTGTATTATGACAAGATGATAGAGTAAAATGCTTTATATATAGCATAAAGAAAATGAACTTGGAGAAAGCTAGCCTCCCAGGTCCTCAGGACACAGAGACTGAGGAGGAAAAGTCAGGGACAGAAACCTTCCGGTTTCTATCTGTGGTGGGAGACCTGTGCCTGGGCCACCAGGGTTCCATAGCCGAGTAGCACCAGGAGAAAGCTACCCTCCCAGGAGCGTGGAAAAGACATGAGTGGGGTTAAGATGAGCACCACTGCTCACTGGGACCTGCCCAGAACCCGCGAGACACAGAGACTGAGGGACAGGAAACTTCTGGTTTCCATCTGAGACTGGGGAACCTGAGCTTGGGCCACAGGGCTCCATAGCCAATTAGCACCAGAAGAAAGCTAGCCTCCCAGGCCCTCAGGACACAGAGACTGAGGAGGAAAAGTCAGGGACAGGAACCTTCCGGTTTCCATCTGTGGCGGGAGACCTGTGCCTGGGCCACCAGGGTTCCATAGCCAAGTAGCTCTGGAAGAAAGTTACCCTCCCAGGAGGGTGGAAAAGCCATGACTGGGGATAAGACAAGCACCACTGCTCACCAGGACCTGGAGACCTCAGCCTGGGCCACAGGGATCCCAGAGAAAGCTGGTATCCCAGGAGTGCTGACACACCTTCGAGCATAGGCAAAACCACCACTTCTGTTCAAACTCACTGGATCAAGAGGGACCCTTACAGAGCCATCAGGACACAGGAACCAAGGGACAGCTGGGGACAAGATCCTTCTGGTTTCTGTCTGCAACCCAGAGCTGACCATGTGCCACAGCTCTCCAACCTAAACACCTCTCAGAGAGAGCTGGTCTTCAAGTAGTATTGATATAGAGGCCGGCAGGAGGGACAAACCACAGCCAGACAGAGTAAGCCCAGCTAACATCAGAGTTAACAAGATGGAAAAGGCAAGGGCAAGAACCTAAGGAACAGAAACCAAGGCTACTTGGCAATATCAGAACCCAGCTCTCCCACCACAGCAAGCCCTGGATATCCCAACACACCAGAAAAACAAGACTCAGATTTAAAATCAGTTCTCATGATGATGATAGAAGACTTTAAGACAGAAATTAACACCCTTAAAGAAATACAAGAAAACACAGGTAAACAACGAGAAGCCCTTCAAGAGTAAACATAGAAATCCATTAAAGAATTACAGGAAAACACAATCAAACAGACAAAGGAAATGCACAAAACTATCCAGGAGCTAAAAATAGAAATAGAAACAAAACAGAAATCACAAAAAGAGACAACCCTAGAGTTAGAAAACCTAGGAAAGAGACCAGGAGTCATAGATGCAAGCTTAACCAACAGAATACAAGAAACAGAAGAGAGAATCTCAGAAGCAGAAGATACCATAGACAACACTGACACAACAGTAAAAGAACATAAAAAATGCAAAAATCTTCTAACCCAAAATATCCATGAAACCCAGGACACAATGAGAAGACAGAACCTAAGGATAATAGGTATCAAAGAGAGTGAAAATTCCCAACTTAAAGGACTAGTAAATATCTTCTACAAAATTATAGAAGAAAATGTCCCTAACTTAAAGAAAGACATGAACATAAATATAAAAGAAGCTTACAGAATTCCAAATAGATTGGACCAGAAAAGAAATTTGTCCTGTCACATTATAGTGAAAACACCAAATATACAAAACAAGGAAACAATATTAAAAGCAGTAAGGGAAAAAGGTCAAGTAACATACAAAGGCAGACCTATCAGAATTACACCAGACTTCACACCAAAGACTCTGAAAGCTAGAAGATCCTGGGCAGAACTCATACGGACACTAAGAGAACACAACTGCCAGCCCAGGCTGCTATACCCAGCAAAACTCTCAATTAACATAGATGGTGAAAACAAAATATTCTATGACAAAATCAAATTTACACAATATGTTTCCACAAACTCAGCCCTACAAAGGATAATGGATGGTAAATGTCAACTCAAGGAGGGAAACCACACCCTAGAAAACGCAAGAAAGTAATCTT
>CM052716.1:29127041-29140366 GCA_028551405.1 Uromys caudimaculatus | reverse complement strand
TGTCCATCCTGTCCTGTCTGTCCTGTCCTGCCTGTCTTGTCCTGTCTGTCGTGTCCTGTCTGCCCTGTCCTGTCCTGTCTGTCCTGTCTGTCCTGCCTGTCCTGTCTGTCCTGTATGTCCTGTCCTGTCCTGTCTGTCCTGTCTGTCCTGTCCTGTCTGTCCTGTCCTGTCCTGTCCTGTCTGTCCTGTCTGTCCTGTCTTGTCCTGTCTGTCCTGTCCTATCCTGTCCTGTCTGTCCTGTCTTGTCCTGTCTGTCCTGTCCTGTCCTGTCTCTCCTGTCTGTCCTGTCCTGTCCTGTCCTGTCTGTCCTGTCTTGTCCTGTCTGTCCTGTCCTGTCTCTCCTGTCTGTCCTGTCCTGTCCTTTTGGATTAACAAAACGGAGCTCGTGTGTAAGAATTTGTCAGCATCCAAGGCCAGCTATGAGGTTAGACTTACAAGGAACGAACCATTTCACTTTCTCTTTTAAGAGCTTGACTGATGAGGCTGATATAGTGATTTGTTCTAGAAACAAGAGTTCTGTGATTTCCTGGATACTGTTAAATAGAGATTTTAGATCTTCAGTTAACAGTCTTATCTTTATCATAATAGAAGAACAGCATTAGGGGATGGGAAGACAGCTCATTCAGTAAAGAATGCACTGCTGCAGCATGAAGACCTAAGTTCACTTGCTAGAACCCACAGAAAAGAGCAAGGTATGGCAGCCCATTCTTGTAGTCCCTGTACTGAGGAGGCATAATTATGCAGATCTCTGGGGAGCAATGGCCAGCCATCCTATCCTATTCTTCAGGGTCCAGGCCAATTAGATGCTCCATCTCATAAACAAGGTAGATGGTCTTTGAAGAATAAAAACTAAGCTTGATCTCTGGCATCTTAATACATATGCACATGCACATACACACACACACACACACAGAGAGAGAGAGAGAGAGAGAGAGACAGAGAGACAGAGAGACAGAGAGGGAGAGAGAGAGAGAGACCCACATGAACACATTAGTGATATGTACCTATACACATAGGCACTTCTAGAAATGGAAAAGGAAATTAGATAAAAATAAGAAATGTGGCCTTTAATTAACAATATGTGAACATTGGCTCATTAACTGTTACAAGTATTATCAATAAGTACTATATGTGAGTACATGGAATTTCTCGGTACTGTACTCCATTTTTTTCCTGAAAATCTAAAACCACAAAGTGAAGTTTGAAAAAAATTTTAAAGTCTATTTTTATAACTATTTTATATGTAAAGAAAGAACTTTTAAATAAAAAATCATTAAACATTGTTCCTTGATAAATACTAAGAAAGAGCAAATGAGCTGTCTAACAGTGTTATTAAGCTGAAGTCACAGAGGGGAGGGTCACTTTTATGAAGTCATGTCAAATTTCCAGAAATTACTAAGAAAGCAGAGAATAACCATAATGACATCATTATTCAACATCATGACAGAGCAACTATGACTTTATTTCCTTTGTTTCAAAAGACATTAATGTAATTTTAAAATATCGGGCCATAGTTGCCCTTTCTTGAACTGGAACATTTATTTTATGTGTCATGTCTCTTTCTATACTGCCATCATTTCTATATGTGTACATTGCAGTAATAGGGACTTCTCAGCATCTTCTTTTCTGGTTTCTGGTGTTGTTTGTTTACATCTTTGTCTATTTTCCATTGCCACAGCAAAATACTACTAACTAGGTCATTTGTTAATAAAATACTTTTTTTCTTTGGTCTGTATTCTGAAAACTAGCAAGTTGACAGGACAGTCCAAGCTTCTGGAGAAGTCTTCCTTGTCATGTCATAGCATGGTAGAGATGTGGCAGGACATGAAGTATGTGTAAGAGAAATGGACAGAGAAAGGGTTGGGGCTACGACACTCTAAAAGGCAGGAATTCCCATTACAGACATAACTTCCTTGTAAAGATCTCACTGCTGAGCAACACCACAACAGTAAAATTCAAAGTGAGACTTTCAGTGGGTCTGTGGCAATGTTAAATAATGACATCATTTCGGTGTCTAGCTCTGGGGTAGCCTGGCCTTCTAGCCAGAGTGAAACTTCTTTCTGTTCTGCTGCAGGAGTCCAACAACAGGTGCAGCTCTCAGCTTCAGAATATCATTGTCTCTGAGTTTACCCTTAGCAGCCAGCCCCATTTCCTTATCCCATAGTGACTGACGTCAGTGAAGAAGAGAGGAGGAGGAGAAAGAAGAGAACACAGGTGATATGAGCGGGGTATTTTTAACCAGGTGAAAGGATAATTCCTGGGCAAGGCTCCTGTTACTCAGGAGTTCGTGTCATTCTTATATTTCAGACCTGACTTCCTTTTTCTATTTATAAGAATAGGCAATGTATACATAGTGCATAAATTTGAGCTGACATAGTTCTCAAATTACCAACCTGATCACTAATTAACGGAGGCTCCTTTCTCTGTGATGACTTCAGCTTGTGTCAAATTGACACACCTTCCTGAGGGTATAATAGCTGTGGCCTCCAGAGAGCTCTGGGAGGAAGTCACAGTCTGTTGAGGTTCCTCTGTTTCCTGACACCGCCAGATTATTGGGAGTTAAAGATAAAATCCAGCCAGTACAGCAACAAAGAAAATTATCTTTCTTGGGAAAAAAAATCACTACCAAATTCTTCCAAAAGTGTTTAGTTCTCTCAAACCCCACTTAGGAGCCTATGTGTATTTACATATTTTTATATTATTTTGAGACAGGCTTATATAGGAGTTTACCCTTAGCCCCCAATCTTCTTGCCTCCCTATGTCAAAGACTGGGCTTGTCGCTGTTTGCCACCATGGCTGGCTTTATGCTGTACTAAGTAGGTACTCTACCAAATGAACCACAGCCTCAGCCAATGTGCCTGTACTGTAGTTGGATTCGCAAAGGGACCCAGAGCACAGCCAAATGCAAAGACAACTTGTTCTCTTCCAAATCCCTGCATGCTTCATTCCCAGTTGTTCAGTTTCAGCTTTAATAGTGTTCCAGAAGTTCATTTCTTGGGCCTCTTTGGATTTGCACTAGTTTTTCCCAGAGAAATATGATGAGTCTGTTCCCAGGCCTGCCCACAAGCTATTTATTCATAGACTGTTGGAGCTTCAGGAACTAAACGCATCATCTGTCCCAACCATCTAAAAACCATAATGTTGCTGAAAGTGTAATAACAGTTGCCTCCAGAGAACCCTGAGAGGAAGTCCTCTATTCCATGACATCCATATTATTGGGGATTAAAGACAAAATCTGGGGAGCAGTACCAGGAACTAGGCTTACCCTGGGAAAATCTTTTTGACAAGAACAGTCTTTAAGCTTGAAGATTCAGCCAGAAGATTATATAGGGACAGTATCTTGGGACAAAATAGGATCAAGAGTCTTGTCTTAAGGTAATTGTGCTTCACTGAGAAGGAACACCAGGTCTCACATCGGAATTCCTCAGTGTGAATGAGATTTTTAGCTATTTGTTAATGATTTTTCTCAACTAACTTGACTTTAAACTGTGATTCTTTAGAGCAAATAATTGGGGAAAGCATCAGATCAGCTTATAAGGACAAGTGCTTGGGCCAGTACATGGAGAGTGACAGCTCAGAAGGTCACACACAGCCCTCAGGCTCCAGGTTTGGGGCTGCATTACACATACTACTTAATAAAGGGGGCGGGCTTCTGTCCTGACCTGCAGACCCAACAGGGGAATACGCATTTGAAAACAGCCTCACCCTAGCAAAACCAGTCCAGGAATGAGATTGTACAGTCTTGTCTTTCAAAGCCACGTCCCTTTAGTTAATTCTTTACAGGAAAACTCATCTCCTCTACTCTCACCACAGTCACTGTTGTCCAGTGGGGAAATGACATGACCCACTGTATTACCATGCTGAGATCAAGTACGATTTGAAACATATAACTTCATGAGCTCTGCTATTGTTGCTGTTGGTCTGATTTTTAAAGCTCCCCCAGTGTTTTAGGCATTTATCTTCCTCTCAGATTTGCCTTATCCAAATGAAGTTCAATCATATTTACACACAGTAATCTCCCCTGCTTCACTATAAATATCATTTATTTTTCTAAATGCACTTTCTTGTAGTAGTCAAATTGACATATGCCTACAATGTTTTAAAATAATTCTAAAATCAAATACTTTCCCTACTCATAAACTATATCCTTTTGTTCCTTCTATTTTTCACTCATTTGAGTCTTGTTATGAAAACAGGCACATCATGACTGACATCAAACATGTGATGTTTAGTAGCAAATACTAGAACGCCTATTACACAACATTCTCACAGAGAGCAAAGGACAGTGGTTTTGATTTTGATTTTGTTTTGTTTCTTCTTTTCTTCTTTCTTTCATTTCCTTGTGATTCTTCCATATTCAAACTATAACTAAAACTTGTACTTGGTAGATCATTATTTTAATGTTATAAACAAAATAGCATTGAATCTCTCAGTAGACTAACTCTCAACAATTAACTATATCTAAACAATTGTCTACTTACGGTTATGGTCCCATGCCCTCTTTAGATGAATGAAGAGAAGACGTTAAGTGCATTGAGTTTAAAAGAAAGATGCCGTGCCTTTTGCCATTTGAAATTTGTCACTACGTTTCAGAGTTATTGTTCCTTCTACACAAACAGCATAGAATATAAGGGAGCACATGCTTGCCTGAAATTCAATTTTCCGAGTCTGTTTCCTGACAGTTAGCCATATCAGCCAAATAGTACATTCTGTCCTTTACCGAAGTAGAAAGATCAGAAATTTAAAAGACTGGTCCATTTTTCTAGACAAAACACTGCCTTAAATTGTTTTCCTTATCTTTTCCAGCATGCAAAGATAAAAAGATAAGAAAGGATCTGACAAGGTACATCCAATGGTAATCACAGTATATTCTGAGATTTTTTTTTTTTTACAATATAAATGAAATAAAATCTGTTTGGAAGATTTTTAACAGACTTTGCAGGAATTGGAACATCTTAGATACTTCTCAGTCTTTTGATTTGCCAGAAAATTTTTATTACTTTTCCAATTTTCACTATCAAATACACATGTTTAATAATGACCAGACAGTACAGCTAATTGGCTTCCATTTAAAGAGCATGGAACATTAGTCATGGGTTAAGAATGGAAATGAGTAACACATTTCTGATGCTAGAGTTTATACATGTTTAAATTTATTTGTTCTTTCCCCTAGAGAAAAGTTTATGTTGACACTTCTACAGCACAACGCTGCCTAGAGTTTTCTCTCTTTATGTCTGCTGTGTTCAAACTTTATTTAATAGGAAGATGGCTTTCTTGAATTCCTCAGTACCTGTGCTATTTTACTCTGGTTTATGCATTAGCAATTTTAGGCCCAGTGTGCATGCTTTCCTCCATTGGCTCAGGTTTCCATGTTTGATTTGTTTTGGGATATGAGTAGATGAGATATTTACAGGCTTGGGAACTCAGATCCTAATTACAGCATAAGGGTGGACTGCATCTAATAACTGTCACCATATGAAAAGATGTGGACGTGAACTATACTACAGATTTTCATTTTAACTTTATTTTACTGAGATGCCTGAATGGTTACTATGCATGAGATTCAGGGGATTTCTACATGTTCATAAAGTGTGTCGTATTCATACTTAAGTACCTGCCTTCCACCACTCATGGTTCTCAAGCCTGCCATCCTTCCCAGCCTCCAGTAAACATACTGACTTCCCGGTTGCTGTCTTTTAGTTTCTACAAATATGAGGAAATATGTGATACTTAATTCTCTAGTTCCATCCGTTTTGCTACAAACAACAGGATCTCATTCTTCTTAATGGTTTAATGAAATTTCCATCTCATTTATAAATATATTTATATATTATATGTTTATGTATATAATATTCATGAGCACCTAAGCTGATTTTATATACTTTCATGGATCATGCTGCAATAAGCAATCTAATGGCTGTATGCAGCTATTTCTTCTTTATATTTATTTTGTTTTACTTGTGTAACATTTTTAGTCTTTTTAAGAAATTTTATCTATTCAGACAATTTTGAACTCTAATACTTTTAATTGTTTTCCTTTCTGTATTTTTATATCTTAACCCTTTGTCAGAAAATATTTTTTCTCATTCTGGAGGTTGTCTCTTAATTCTCTTTGTTCTTTGATTTATAGAAACTGTTAGTTCAAGAACATCACAAATGTCTATTATTTTCTTATTTCTTGTGATTTGGTGGTGAGACGAGGAGGCTATCAACGAAATCATGGGTGTGAAAGCTTTGAAATTTTTCTCTACATTTCTCCAAGTCATTTCAGATTTTCTAGTCTCACATTCAAGAGTTTTACATACTTTGGGTGAGTTGTTGTTCCAGATGATTGATAGCACTCACTGGATGCTGAGCTTGGATTTGGGTAGAGATGGATAATAACAAGCTTGAGCATGGACTAGAAAGTGGCAAATTACCAAAGTGGGAAGAAGGTTGGTTGCTGTACTTTGGTCTTCTTCCCGTCACAATCAAAGGCTACCTCTGTCTACCTCAGGATCATCCATTCTTTCAAAAGTATCCCATGCCCATGTGACTGACTCAGCTAGCAAATTATTTTGATGCTTTTATTTTCTAAACTTCAATTATGTTAATAGCTATTTCTTCTCATTCAGCCATACTGAGGGTAGCAACCCTAATCCTTCACCTATGACATTTTCATTCCTAGCCTCTTTTGAGTAATTCCTCTTCTCACTTGTAACCCCAGTGTGATGTCAAGTTAGTCCCATCAAATTTGACCTCATGTTTTGAGTTACTCCATCAGCATCATTAGGATTGGTGGATTATTTCTACCTCATATCAACTTCACACAACAGACCCATAGGGAAACACTTTTGTAAACTTTCTACTCTTTTTATTCAGACACATTCACCCTAAAAAAATTCACCCAGTAATTCTATAATTTAGCTCATTTCACTTTAATCTAATGTTCTGAGGACCTCAGAAGAAGAGCCACAAAACCACTGCATTTCACTTGGTATGCTCTTAGCTTCAGTAGTGGGGAATATGAAAATGATTTGAACAATGAGGATAGTTATCATCTCATTTAACAGAAATCCAAAGGGATGTTGCCTTGAGAATTGATTCACCAGCATGTAATCTTGGCATTTGGGCTTAGACCTTCCAGATTGCAAAACAAGTGCTGCAGTATATGAAGAAGACAGACATTCACAGTTATCTTTGGCTGTTTGAGGACCTCCCAGATACCAAAATCCACTCAAGTACTGTATAAAGAGAGATATTGTATTTGCAAACAAGCTATACAGCTTCTCAAGTTTATTGAAATTATTATATTTAGATTACTGATAATACTTAATATAACTCAAGTGCTGTGTCAGAGGGAACAAGTCTGAACATGTTCAGTTCAGATGCAACCATCTAGTGCATGGTAAACACACAGTACATCAATGAGAATAAAGGTCCACAATAATCAACATAGTCAACAGTGGACACTGTAAAGAGAAGAAGGCCTGTGAAATACTGGATGACCACAGCAACGTGTGTCTACATATCATCTCACGGGGCCAAGACAGGATTTAGTGCCTGGCAAATTCAAAATTGCTTTTGGAAATCTCTGGAGTCCATCAAATATTTTCAACTCACAGTGAATGACACTCTTAGAGCAGAATTAATGCATATGCAGGGTTAATTGTATTCCCTTGCATCTATCTCTATGAAGCAAGAACCTATGCATAGTTTTTTGCATGTGTTTTTCTTAAAGTGTCACTGTCTGGGTGTTAGTCATAACCTCTTCCTATAAATTCATAGGTGGTTGAGAAAGCAAAGCTCTGACACGATAGTTGGAGTTGGAGTTGGAGTTGGAGTGTATCTCCACATACGCAAGTCTTGATTGGCTAAACTTAGGGTTTTCTAAACATTGATACAGGTATTTATGGGTGCTCATTTTTTCTTTCAGGCTTCCTCAAGCTTTATAGTACATACAAATTATTCTGGGTTCCTTAAAAATGTAGATAAACACAGGATGGGGAAATAGAGGCAGGCAATAGCAGGGGTTAACAATTTAAATAGGGACAAAGGAAGGAGAAAAGAGTAAGTGGGGTGAGTTTATGCAAACTGGGTCTTATGAAAAAGCCTAATGGAAACCCAATATTTTATAGGCTTGTTGGGCTGCGTGCTGGGAGTCTTCCTCAGGGATCTCTGGCCGGCCAAATGCGAGGGCTCCAGCAAAGGGAGAGCGCGAGCTGGGACGGAATCTCCTCCACCTCGGTCTCTGCAGTTGCCGCCTCAGTTGCACCAAGATGCTGCACCCACCACCCTGTGCTGAGTCAGCCCAGGCTGAGCCCACAAGAGGCTGACTAGCTGGTGGAGTGCGGGAAGCTTCTGGTGGTGTTCAAGAGAACAGACCTCTTCCCAAACAGCAGTGTTACAGCTCTTATGATAGAAGCTCTCAGATGCCGGGGTAGTTCTCACACCTTTATTCCTTCTGGATGGCGATCTCCCCTACACAGGTTGGGACTGTCTAATATACTGTTTGGGAGGGCTCAGGGGTTTGACAACAGATATTTCCTATTGGCTTGGTCTGAGGGCTTCAAGGCACCTTATTTGCATGTGAGAGGGTTTGGTGTTGCTCCTACATGACAAATTTCACAGGACAGGCCTTTCTGCAGGGGTTGTGAAAGCTGTAGCTGTTTTTACAGGAGTCTTCCGGGAGCATTGGCCAAAAACATTTTTCGGTCCCTCGTGAATTATTCCACTGGGTCTTCCAGAGTTTTCAGCCACTGCTCAACCGAGTGCCAGATTGCCTGCCACAGACCACTTCCCCACATAGGCTGATTTAAAAATACAAAGAAAACAAAAAGTTTCAACAAAGATCCCTTACATGGATAGGCAATGCTTACCCCAAAAGATATGGGCTATTAAATATAAATCTCAGTGATAGGCATGGACTATTGCCCTGCTTTTATATTTTAGGGAGGCTTAGAGGCCTTACTATTAAAAACATTACATTTTGTTTGCAGGACATACAGAGATAAAACTGAAACATTCCTAAGAGATTTTACTTATCTTTCACAGTGCCAAAAGATGTTCTTCAAGCTGCTAGTGTGAGTGTAGAGGGAAGGCTTCTTAATTGATAAATCCTGCATACTACAGTATAAACCTGTCAGGAAGATGTATCCACTGGTGTCATAGTGGTATAAGCATTATCAGCATAACTAACCACCTTCTGATAGGATTTGAGGCCTGCTCCACAGAAGGAAATGTAAGCCTGGTACTCTAATCCTGAATAAAAACCCATTCTTGAGAGGTCATAGGCTTTAAAGAGGAAGATACTACTGTTTGTGTTGCTAAATTGTCATGTTGTCAAACTGCCCTATAAATATTTATGGTAATATCCACAGATTAGTGTTCTCAGCTTGGTCAAACAGCTTATTTTCTTCAATCATAAAGTGCTAATTTGGACTCTCACAACTGGCCAAAGTGACAGTAATAAGTAACTGTGGAATGCTCATCCTGAGTGGGACATTGATATAAATTCCCACAACTTAAGAAATATCATGGAAGAAGGAGCAGAAAGAATGTAAGAGCCAGAGGGGTAAGAAGAAATGTTGTAAAATGTCTTCTGCCCATGAAATAGTCAACATACTCATAATCTCACTGCAGCTATGATAACCTGCACAAGATATCTGCATTGTGTGTATGTGTATAAAATTGTCAAAGGATAAATAAAATAGGCAGCATCAGGTGGTTCTCTGAGTCTAGGGTCATCCTGGTCTATAGAGAAAGTCCTGAGACAGCCAGGACTACACAGAGAAACCCTGTCTCAAAGATAGATAGATAGATAGATAGATAGATAGATAGATAGATAGATAGATACCTAGATACCTAGATACCTAGATGCCATGAGTCAACTTACTGTGGATGGCCTTAATGCAATTAGGAGGCCATTTCCACCACTCTCAGAAAATGACATTGTCTCCTATTTCATTACAAAGAAAACGTTAAGAATAGAAAATCCCACAACTTATATATGAGGTAATTTTGTATGAACATCAAAAGGAAGGCATCTGAGATGAGGAGATGGCTCAATGGGCAAAGGGTTTTCCTGCACATGCAAGAGGACTTTAAGGTAAGTGCATACATCTGTAATCCTAGTGCTTCTATGGCAAGATGGAGAGTGGGAGAATGGAAGGCTATCCAGAAATGTGTGGACCAGCTAGCCTGGTTAATAGAGTGGCAAAGGTTACACAGTTGCTCTCTGACCTCTGCATGTGTACAATGGACATGCATGCCCCTCTCCACACAAACACATCATAAAAACTTATATAAAAAGATTTGAGAGAAAAGGAGAGAAAAGGGAGAGTAGCCAGTCTAATGGGCTCTGACATTCAACAGTTGAGGGTTGCACTTCCAGACTTGCAGTTTTTATTCCCATGTGATGTTTTACAATATCCTTAACCTTCCTGAATTCCAGCTCCTCATCATATAAAATAAAAATAGTAATGCCAGACTCTTGGTGTTTTGGAACATTAAGTGGTATAGGTGTGACACACTTAGGTTTCTTAATTAAATAATGAAAAAAACTTAATTTAGACAGAAAAATATGGAAGGAGAGTAAGTAACGTGCACCCTAAGATTTGTTTTGCTGAGAAAAAAAAAAAATTCTCAGTGCCTTAAACAAGTTAATAAATCAATGCTCTCCCATTTTCCAGATCTGAGGATAATCTATCCAGAGAGGATGAATTTGCACAGTGGGTCTGGTATTCCCTTTTTGCTAATGAAGAGTGCATAAAGACTTGGAATAACTTTCAAGCCTATTGTGAGGCCAATCACATGTAATCAGTTTTATTAGTCCCAGTCACTAGACTTGACTCCTGATTTCCTGTTGTTTTCTAGGTGTTAAGAACCAAAGGTGACTCAGTGTCTCTGGGTCAATTAAAGCCAAAGGTCTAGGTATTTTCCTCACTCCAGACATAGTCTCTCTGATAAATGACTGTAGAAATAATTATAAAGAATCATGCAAAGAAGCTTTATAGACTGTACTTGTGAACTGGAATATCTATCCTCCTTCAGTTAATCAGTTTCTCTTTAATTGGACAGATGTTAAGTCTGAATCTGGGATGAGAGAATTGGCTACATATCATGGTGGCAGCATCGGTACTATGCTCACAGCCTAGGGTCTGTCTCACCAGTTATACAAAAATGGTATGACACTGTTGTGGGAAATATGAAAAATGATGAATCCACACTACTGCCAGCACCTCTCTGCCCCAGCAGGCTGGCCTGCCATGCACTGGCTGGCAATGGCCAGCCTGTTCTTATTTTGTGGAGACCCTCTTATTCAGAGATCCAAAACCTCTCCACCCAGCTTGCTAAGTTCCCACTAACAGGTCACTACCATGCCAGCCCCATGCTTCAAACCCCCATGGCCTTTGTGATGCACATCAGGCAAATGCACACTTTGCCACAGTACCTTTCTCTTTGGAACCCAGACAAGTCACAGCAAGAAGAAAAACACCACACAAACTTAGTTCAGAAGCAATGGCAACTCAATCTCTGGGCACAACAACTAGAATCCTAATCTTCTAAGTCACATTAAATCTAATTCTGGTGGCAAATCCTGGCAGATCCACCATGAAACTGGAAGACACTAGCAGCTACATCTTGCCCTTTCACTATCCCCTTCCAAAGCCCCTAACTCCTCCTACTTCCTCTCTTCCTCCATCCAACCCAGAAGTCCCGCCTACTCACCCAGTGATTGATCACTTTATTCATTCAGGAAAGTTTACAAGAAGTAACCTGAGTATTTGATTCATTCCTCGTTCCAGACAGCCCCTCCTGGAAGAGCAGAGTTAACATCAGACTACAAGCAGCACCAGAACCACCCATAACATGACACAAACTGATACAAACATGAGAGTTCAGCTCTTCCTAATGACTACTCATGTTTTGTTTTAAAAAAGCATCCATCTTTTTTTCTGGGGTAGGACTAGAACTTAAATGTGTACCTTTTAGACCTGATTTCTTTCTTTCTGCTAAAATCTAAAGAAAAAAAAAAAAGCCCAATCTAACACTTTGCAAAACTGTAAATGTTCCACTGATTTATAGCAAACAAATATGTATCTATAACCATCTTAATAATGGGGTAGTGTCTGAGACAATTATATCAATTCATAAACATTGAAAAACACAGTGAATCATTTTAGAAGCATTGGCAATTCAACCACAATGTCTAAAGCTGCATGAACTACAAATTATAAAACTTTGGCACAAGCAATGGACATTGACAAATGAGATTAAATACATTTATGGTTTTGTATCTAAATATAGTGTTTTCTCATCATATCTTGCTATTTCAGCTATTTATAAGTAAGCTAGGCTATCTATGGTATGGAGTCCTTGGCTATTTTTCTAAAGCAACTGTTTGAATTTCCTTTGAGACTTGTGTGTGTCCAAATAAGACATTGGGATGATTCTACTTAAACCTTCTCTGACTACCCAATATCCATAAAAATGAGACTCTTTTACATTGTCTTGACTGTCACCTACATTATTTCTATTCAATTTTTGTATTATCTTTATGTTGAATAGCTTTTGAATTCAGGAAGGTATTCAAGGGCATTGAAAGTTAACATTGTTTCAAAATTATAATTGAAGAGTTTTTTAAAGTAATGATAGGGATTTTACACAGCAAGGGAAATAAACAAGGCACACGCTCGAGAGAAGACAAATCATAGAGTGGAGACAGTGTATACAGAAGGCATCAAACTCAGCAAGAAGGGAATGAAAATCCAATTAAATTTTGATAAAAAGTTGTGAACACACTTTGAAAGTGTAATTAACATACATCACTGAAGGTTAGAAATTAAGGTAAGATGAAACGCTGGTCCAGAACACTGGCCCCAAACACTGCTGAGGTGTTTCTGGTAAGAACGTTAGGTGGCAGAAAGCCATTTAGCTGTTTGTTACAAAAATAAGCACAGTCACATCTGATAGCATGCATCTGTCATCCCAATACTTGGAAGGTAAAAGCAGAAAGATAAGGAATTCAAAGTCAGGCTAACCTGATCGCTATTGGACCCTGTCCCAACAAACAAACAAATAAGTCACTAGGCATATTCTATGTATATATCCAGGATAATATTTCTTGGTATTTGCACAAATGAGGTAAAACTTACATAACGCAGATAGTTACGACAACTGTATTCATAATTGCCAGAATGTGAGAGCTACAAAGCCTTCCTTAATTTGATAAATGGCTAAATATATTATAATATGTAATAGAAAATTACTCAATGTTAGAAGAGTAAGAAGTGATCATCTGGGCATGGTGTCTCACACCTATAGTCCCAGTATTTAGGAAGCTG
>CM052716.1:29077434-29118331 GCA_028551405.1 Uromys caudimaculatus | reverse complement strand
AAAGCAGAAACTACAAAGACAAAGCATATCAGCATACCCAGGAACAGATGTATAGATGTGCTCACCCGGGCAGAACAGAGCGGAACATTCTCAGAAGGGAGGGTAAAACAATTTCCCAGGATTTATGGATACATAGAGTTCAGATACAGTTCAACTACCGGCCTTGAGGTTTGGGGGACCCACCTGCTATTGTTAACTGAGTCAGGCAAATGGAAAATTTTCTTTAGCCAGCTTCCTCATTCCTTCAGACCCAACCTCAGGCCTTCATTATTCCTTTCTTCTTCAGCCATCTTTGGAAAGGCACCATCTGCTTAAATACCTGGAGCTATTCTGGTTTTGAGACACACACATGCCATTCTCAAGTGGTAGAGATATAATGAGCATTCTGAAATAACTTCACTGATCAAGTGATTTCAGCAGAAAATGGTTTGGATTACCAACCCTCTGTTCTTGTAACAGATGGCCCTGCATTGTTAGGTACACATGTAACTTCCTGACAAAACATTCCACTTCACACGTGACAGAAGAGCGCATGTACATGTCGGAGACAAAGGCTTTTGGCCTTGGCATTTTTTGCTTGATCCCAGGTTTGACTTAATCTTACTAGCTATCTCATAGCAGGCATTCCTTTGATTCCTTTCCACCTGATATCAGATTATCTACGGCATTGACCTTTAGGCTTGGCTGGATTAGCAAATCAAGGTGTTCCAGCAGGCCTCCCTTTGTTTCCTCCCCAGTGTTACTGCCCCCAGGTAGGGAGTAGACGTGCGGCCTTCAACTCAGAGATTATGTCTGATCTGCATTGTGGAATTTCCCCTCCCTCTGCCATTTCCCGCCCAAAAGTGTTTAAAAATACGTAACATTAAAAATTAAACGGAGCTTGAACGGAATTTCGTCTTGCTCCAAACGCATTCTTTGTTTCCTGCTTCTTTCCCCAACCGACGGTTTCTCTCTACAGCACGGAGCTCCCACTGGCAGGAACTTTGAACCTAGTCGATAGCTTTTCTTGGAAGGGCCCTCCAAGACAAGGCGGGCAGTGAGCTCTTTGCATGTATACAGAATGTTATCTGTAAACTATGGCACACATGCACAATTTGTTATCTGGAGATTTCAGTGTGCAGAAAAGCTAGCTATGGTGACATATACCTTTAATCTCAGTACTCTGGAATCAAAGCACTTTGAACTTTGTGAGTTCAAAGCCAGCCTGATCTGCGTAGAAAGCTTCAGGCTAGTCAGGACAACATAGAAAGACGATAAATAAACAAACAAACAAATAAACAAAAAATAGTTTGGAAAAAAAGTTAAGGTAAATAAACTACCAGCTGCAAAAGTTTTGAGCTTGACAAAAGTGAGTTACTTTTTAAATATGAATCACAACTTCATAAACACATGAAAAGCTGAGTAGGAGTCTGCCTTAAGTCACATGTGATGACACATAGTGTTAGGACCACGAATAACTTCCATTTGCTAGTCTTTGGTGTTGCAGTAATGGCCCTTGCTTTGACCTACTGTGTCCAAGTAGAAGTATTTATACCTGCACACTTTACCCACCTGTACAGTTGAGAGGATCACTGATAGATGAGAGTGGGTGGCGGTGACTCATGATTTGCAGACACTGGTGACAAGAGGAAGAAGGAAAGGGAAGATGGACAAGGAGGATTAAAGAAAGAAGCAGTTACAGCTGTTTGTTCCTCTCCTGGATCACAGGCACTTATACAATTATGTACATGTTGGCCTCTTCTACCAAAAATGCTACCAAAACGCTTCCCAGACACAGTTGGAACAAGAGATGTGGGCAGTTTCTATGCCAGAGCCCAGTGCAAGGGTCAGCCCTTGTGCAGTCCTAACCTGTGATTGTTGGATTTTCCAGTTGTGCATCCTGCAGACAGATCCTGTAGATACACTAAAGGAGGGCAGAGATGTGGCTCTTCATTCTGAATCAGTTGTCACCAAGATAGTAAACTCTAAGGCTCAGATTCAAATTTGTGTTTTATCATCTGTATGTTATGTGACATCATCTCTAATAATAAACTGGATATGCTAAAATATTTCCTTCACAAGACTGCGGTGAGAAACATTTAATAAAGTTAAGAAAGCATAAAACATAAAAGTCTGAATAGAACACAAAAAATACCTAATAAAGATAACTGTTAACATGACTGCACCATCAACCTCTAGGTTGATGCTTAGAAATATTTTTTGTTTTATTTAATTACTGTCTGACCAATATAAAAATCTTTATACTGTTGAACAATTAAGTTAGGATTGCATCAAAATAATTTGGTTAAAGTAGAAAAATGTGGCTAAAAAGTGGAACTTAGCAGTGGAATAATATTTATCCTGTCAAGACACAAAGAAAGAAGGAACTAGAAGAGACAGAGAGAGACAGAGACAGAGACACAGAAAGACACAGAGAGAAATAAAGACAGAGAAACAGAGAGACAGACAGACACACACATGAGAGAGACAGAGACAGACAGAGAGACAGAGAGACAGACACACAAACATGTGAGAGACAGAGACAGAGAGACAGGGAGACTCAAGAACTCCCAGAATTGCTCACCCACCAGAAGCGAGAGAAGAGGAAGAAAAAAAAAAAAAGATTCTCTGAGAGCCTGAGAAAATAATTCCACTGTTGTTTTCTTTGCTTAAGCAACCCAGTTTGTGGTGATTTGATATGGTGTTGTGGTTGGAGCAGCCCTCCAAAACTCCTGCTGAAGTTTAACTGTAACTGTGACAGTCCCATCTGGAAAGGGGACTCTCTTGAGAGCTGCACCCTAGTGAGTGAGCTATTGTCCTCTTGTGGTGGGTAAGTCACGGGTGGAGGGGCACTGCTCTGAAAGTGAGCTGTCTCTCCCCCATGTCTTCTTGTTCTCTGAAGTGTCCACTCACCATGGGACATTCTCCCTGTTATAATATGACAGACAGGCCCTTATCTGATGTTAGCCTGTTCCTACTGAACTTCTCAAGGACAGTGAAAAATAAATGTAACAACATTTACAACCACTACATCAGCCACGCTCTCTTACAAATGGGCACAAAGAGAAAGAGCATACAACAAGCCCAGGGAAATAATCCAGATGGCGTTATGGTACAATGGAATGAAAATTAAAATTGGGAGCAGGGGAGGAGCTTAATTTTGGCTCAATCTGTCCCTTTGTAACCCATGAGGATGTCTCGTTCTAATACTAAACCTTCATTTGCTTTATGTGTAAAACAAAGTTAACCGTGTCATATGAAAATCAAAGAAAATCTTTCTAAAGTACAATGGGATTTCCAAAACATGCTCGGTTCAACTTGAGGTCTGTGTCTGTGAAACAGATTCTGTGGTGAAGTCAATTTAGAAAACCCAATATGCATGGTTTCTGTACTGAAGGCTCACAACATGGGTTGTTATACAAAATACACAATGAGTATTTGTAATTTACAGTCTTTTAAACCTATTTTATCTAGCCTTCCCCAAAACTTTTTTTGGTGATTAAGCATTTCCATAAAAGAAATCCCATAAACATCTCCTGGATAGGTTTTTTTTTTTTCCTTCAGAGTGCAGCTTGGGAAGCTACGCCATTAGAAGATGCTCCCGGGGTGGGAGAGGTTACTCAGTGTAAGGGTGTCTGCTGTCAAACTTGCGGACTGAAGTTTGATCCCTGGAATCTACATGGGAGAAGGAATGATAGCATCACAAGCTAGAACCCCCCCCCCACAGACACACACACACTAAATAAATGAAATGTTTTGAAAAGGGTGATTTTTGTTGCAAACAAAACGGGGATAACAAAGGGATCTGCAGCTGTATCACATTGGCAATGCTCTATCCTTGTGACTTATCCCAGTGGCTTCCAGTGGAAAAAGCAGATCTTATAAACACAGTAACAGATCTTATAAAATTCAAACTCTTCCCACAAATTTAGGGTAAATCATTTCTCCTAGATCAGTCTGGGTCCCTAAAGATGGCAGGAAAAATATAGACAGATGTCCAGCATCCTGTGCGTTCTGAACGCCTGGACAGACAATCTCGTAACTATTATTGGTGGAAATCTTTATCATCTTTATGTTTACATCTTATGACTTACTTTTTTTAAAGTTTATGAAAAATTTATTTCCTTTGAAAACAAAAATCAACTTTAAAAAAATCACCTTCTTTGTTAACACCTCCACTGGCAATAAAGCATTGGCAATCAATCAATCAATATTAATCAATCAAACAGCATAGACCAAGATCCCAGGAATTCTTTTATATTAGAAAAATCAGAATGGCTCAGAGAATCATAAAATGTTAACTAGCCTAACAATTCTGAGTCATGGTGTTAGTTCATCTGTGTCTTAGCCATGGGAAAACAGCACTGAATGTGTCAGACATCCCTGACCTCCTAGAGCTTATAAGCTAAGAAGATTAAACACAAAGAAGAGAGTGAAATTCCAAGCAAGGTGATGATCTCATCCTGTGGAAGAATTAAACAAGGAAGTGAGGTAGAAAGTGCAGCCACTGTATGTGCTATTTCTGGGTCAAAGAAGGCCCCACCTTAGCAAGAGATCCTGATCAAGACTGTTGAAAATGTAGAGAAAGTCAGATGGTGGAAGAAAAGAGCCTGCGAAGCCGGGGAAATAGGTGCAGATGCCTGTCCACATATGGAGTGCAGAGCTCACCCGTGGATGGTCAAGGAAGCCCCGTGTATTTGGAAAGAACAACCGATGAGACAATCGGACAGAGGGACTGACAGCATAGACCACATTGCAATTTTGAAGGATGCAGTGTGACTTGACGTGGGTTAAGCAGTTTTGGTTATTGGGCAGGGAAGTATCGTGATTTTGTGGAAAGCATGACTGCACGGGAGAAGAGGAGCCCGTGAGTGTGAGCACATAACATAAAGGCTGCTAATTCAGATTCAGACGATGAGACTCAACCCAAGCCTACAGTTAAAAGGGAGGTTTCAAAGGGAGCTGATGAGACCAGCTTGTGGACATGGGTCTGCCTGATTGTGAACCAAGTGAGGTAAAATAAAGAGGGCTCCACAAAGCACGTAAGGTGGGCATGAGGTCCAAAGCTCAGTACACTCTGCGAGCTGGATGACTAAGTGGGAGCAAGAATTTTCAGAAGGGGCAGATGATGCAGAAGGGAGAATTAAGAATGTGGTTTGGTACAAACTTTTGTACGATGCTTCTACACTAACATACAGTGACTAGTACACCATGGGATATTCTAGCAGGACATCAAGGTAATCGTGATATATCTACGGCAATATTGATGGCACTTAAATCCTTAAGATTTGAAAAGGTCATTCAGGGACTGGCTTTACAAAGGGACAAGCAAAGAGCCAACGAGTAAGTTTTAGGGTGTACCAATGTTTAGAAAGCCATTTTAATAAACGCAGTGTTCATTTTAGTCTTAGTAAGAAATACATAGATAGTGTACGAGTTATTTTTTCTGTTGCTCTGACAAACATCATGACCAGAAGCAATTCACAGATGGAAGAATTTATTTGCTTATGGTTGCAGGAGGATAAGAGTCTGTCCCGGTAGGTAAACAAGGCAAAGAGTCATAGTCGTGATATCAGGAGCAGGAAGCTGAGAAATCACACCTCTTACTGCAGAGAGGAAGCAGAGAGAGAGAGAGAGTGGGGAGTAGAGATGCTATGAACTCTCAAAGCCTTCCTCCTGTGACTTACTTCCCTCAGTAAGGCATGTCCCCTGAGCCTCTCCAAAAACAGCTACCAACTAAAGGCTGAGTGTTCAAATACCTGAGCCTATGGAAGACATTTCTTATCTAAACCATTACAGGTAGCATGAGCAGAGCAACATACATTATCACAGCCATGAAAATTCCTCTCCATGTTTATTCCCCAATATGAGAGAGGCATGTCGGTAGGTCATTAGGAAACTAAGCCCTCCTGAACTAAAACACTCTAAGAAGTCCAGATAAGTTGGTAGAACCCAGATTGCAATCCCTGTGATGCCTCTGGGCATATAAGACCAGATACTGTTTTTGTCTCTTGAGACACAGAAAGAAATAGTATCTCTGTCATATTTAGTTGAAGAGCTATAACACTCCTGGCATTCCTGGCCCATGGAACCTATTTGTCCCTGGCTCTGCTTTACCCTCCTCAGTCTGGTTTGGCAAACAGAGGCATCATATGCCCCAGAGGGAAGTGGGCAGACAGCAGAAGACAGGTTATAGCTATCAATACTGTCTCTGTCATATTTAGTTGAAGAGCTGTAAGCATTCATGGAGTGCTACCACAGCTGGCACTCAGCCAGCCATTTCTGTGTTGAGTCTCTTCCAGTGTTTCTCCATCTCCTCTTTTCATCCCTCATTCTGGCCGAGTCACTAGTAAGCAACTCCACATCCCATGTATGTCCCAGACAGATCATTCCCTCCAGATCCCAGGTATCCCCCTTTCTGCTCATCTCTCAGGCCTAGAGGGATGGACAGCAACGAGACTCTCTTTCTCTCTCCCTTCCCCTCCCTTCCCCTTTGCTTTGCCCCTTCCCCCTCCCTCTCCCCTCCCTTCCCTTTCCCCCTCCCCCTCCCTCTCCCCTCCCTTCCCTTCCCCCTCCCCCTTCCTTTCCCCTTCCTTTTTCTCTCTTCCCTGCCCCTCCCCTTCTCCTTCCTTTTTCCCCCTTCCTCCTCCCCCTCCCCTTCCCCTTCCCCTCCCCCTCCCCTTCCCCTCCCCCTCTCCTGATTATGAAGATACAGTAGTAGCCACCTTACAGCTACCTCCATCCTTAACTCTTCGCTCTGTATTGTAACTTTCTTAAACTCTTCTTAAACTTCCTCATTTGAGTGCATCACCATTTTTCTGCCAGGAACCCTGAGTAGCACAGTTTTAGAATACTGCCTCTTTACCCTCGACACCACTGTGACACTATGACAAATTTAGAATTTTGTCACATTGGCCCTCACCAACAAGCACAGCACTGTGACATAGGACTCTGCTCCATATGACAAACAAAAAAAGTGGAAAATTGCCCCAATTCACACAAAAAGAGGCAGTCAGATTTTGACACCAACTATATTTGTCTCCAAAGCTTATAGTTTTAATCATTTTACCACACTGACAAGCAAAATCAGTTACAATTAGCTGTGATTACAAAGTCACTTACAGTAAGTAATAAAGTTATAAATAACATAAATAAAGAATTAAAAATAATTTTAGACAACTATCTCCTTATTTCATGTCTCGCTGGTGCTTGATTCCTGTCTTACCATTATCATTAATTTAGGGAATTTTTAAATTGAGGCTTAGCATTTAAGAATTTTAAAAGTCATAATCAATAACAAACTAGGTTGTAGACATTTCAAAGGGTGAAAATCTTCATGTTGTGATGCAACTGGAAAACTGTAGACACAAAAATGGTTTCTCCTTATTGACAAACAAGGAAAAATTAGAGCTCTATTTAAATATTCTTTAAGGATAAGCATTATGAGCAGTTTACACTTATTTTCCAGGAATGCAGTGGAGTGACAGGAGCTTCCCATGCATTGTGCACATTGTGTGTTAATTTGCTGCTATAATTAGTGTCAATGTTAGAGACTCCACAGAAGCAAACTGAAGTTAAACCATTGGGTTGCCCGATGTATCTGATAACCCCTGTGACTTAGACACTAACCAACAACCCAAAACTTTCTAAAGTAAAGACTTTAGACCAATAACTAAGACAGGAGTTATTTTGCAGCAAATTATACCATATGTGCTCGATCTCAAAAATATATGTCTAGGGAGTTAAGGCAGAATACATAAAAGCATCATTTAATTTGTGAGATAGCACACATTTATGAATTCAGTGGCATGTACATCTGCAAATACAAAAGGAGAGGAGAGGCCTGGAATGCTCTGGGTTTGCTCCTGGAGGAGGCCTGCTCCCTGTGGCTCACTCTGTTGACACAGCTTTAATCCCCCCCCTTCCCAACTTCAAGATATGAATTATTGAGCCGAAGGTATAGCGCACTGGGAGAGTGATAATCCAGCATGCATAAGGCCCTCAGTGTGGTCTCCAGCACTTCAATAAAACATAAAATCGTACAATATTAACTACCCAGTAGATGTTATTCCTCCATTCTTTGGAGATGAACTTCGATTTAAAATGGCTTCTTCCTAAAGAGAATCATTTTTTAAAGCAATTTGTTTTTCTAATTTGTATGGAGGATTCTTGCCATTCCAGAAGTCCTGGGGAAGTCAGTGCAAGCAGATTCTTCCTAAGAATTCACACACACTAATCAGCTGTCCTTCCTGCAGCAAGAGAGTCTCTGCTCTCTTCAGATGGCTCAGCAACAGGCAAGCAGGCAGCAGACTATGGGGAATGCCAGGGAGGGAAGACAGGAGTGGGTGGGTGGGTGGGGAAGCACTCTCATAGAGGCAGGGGGAGAGGGGGTGGGATAGGGAGTTTCCAAAGGGAAGACCTGGAAAGGGGGGGAAACATTTGAAATGTAAATAAAGTACCAAAAAATTTAAAAAAAAAAATAAAAACCTTAAAAAAGAAGACTATGATCCAAATATATTGTATTAAATTGTCAAAGAATAAATACAAACATTAAAAATCATTTAAAAATATAAAAAAGAAAGAAAGAAAAAAAAGCCCACCAGCCTACTGCCACTTAGGAAGAGTTCATTCCTATCCAGGGATTAAGTTCAGGCAATGCAAAATAACATGTGTAAACCTCTAAGGATCCAGGACTTCCCCTTCCTCATCTGCCTTCTGTGGCTTGCTGAAATATCAGAGATGCTCCATTCACTGCAGTGTAGTGCTGAGGGTCCCACAGGGCAAATGTATGCTGTGGATTTCTAAGCCAGAAAAACAGTAGGAGACAAAGGGGGCCCTTCTTTGCTGTAATACTTAAGACTCTTCCCTTCTGTGCCCTTCAAGAATCTTTCTGCTCGCCTAAAAGGCAGAGGCACTCAGTCGGCCCATAGTAGATGCTACTGTTTACTCCACATATCTACCCATGTCCTGTGGGAGCATGTAGGCAAATGTTTCATTCTCCAGACAGGTCAGGCCACTCCTGCATACTGAGCAAGTGATTCCATCTGCATAGTTTCTTAATACACAGACTGGGGACAAGGGACATAGAAAGACAAGGGAGACCATGACTCTCTTCTTGGAAACTCAAAATTATAACACAGTATCTGGTAGTCAAGGGTCAAAGAGCTAGGGGCATTCGTGTCAAGTCTTAGCTGTGCATGTGGTTTGAGAAATGTGAGGGAAGACATTAAAACACCACATCACAGCATTGAATAAAGGTTTTAGAATTGTTTAGCATCACACTCCCGTTTAAAGAGGCCATGCTCATATGAACATATTCCATTTCAGAAGCTTGGGTTTTAATGCAAACCTCAAGGTGTACTAGGGTCCCTGCTGAAAAGCAGTCATTTATAAGCCTGTACCAAAGCCATGAGGACCCTGTCTCAAAACAAGACTGAGCAGGCTTTTCCTCAGCATAATATAACAGGCTGGACACTCAACAACCGGTCCTCCATTTGACCCAGATGCAGGTGGAGCGGAGATGGCTTCCAAGAATGAAAGGAGTGACCTATGAGAGCCACATGGATTTCCCTGGTGTCAAGAAAATGTTTCTAATGAGCTGTCACAGTCATATAACATTTCAAAATATTGTATTACAACCATAATCAGCTTTTTTTAAAAAAAAAGAAACAAGACCCTCCCATTCTATCCCTTGGTCCACAAGCAGGTAATAAACCTATGAGCAATGTAGGCCATTCTTGAGAGACTCTCACTCACAAATCTGGAAAGTATATTTTGCAGTTCCAGGTCAACAAAAACAGGGGTAAGTTTATGTGTTGGTTTGAATATGCTTGGCCAAGGGAGTGGCACTATTTGGAGGTGTGGCCTTGTTGGAGTAGGTGTGGCCTTGTTGGAGTAGGTGTGGCCTCATTGGAGGAAGTGTGTCACTGGGGTGTAGGCTTTAAGATTCTCATCCTAGCTCCCTGGAAGCCAGTCTTTTCCTGCCTCGGATGAAGAAGTAGAACTCTCAGCTCCTCCAGTCCCATGTCTTCCTGGATGCTGCCATGCTCCCACTTCTGATAGACTAATGGACTGAACCTCTGAACCTGTAAGTCAGCCTCAATTAAATGTTGTCCTTTATAAGAGTTGCCTTGGTCATGGTGTGTGTTCACATCAGTAACACTCTAACTAAGACAGTGTAACCTGTCAGACTTTTACCATTTTATAGACAGCCTGTAATACACTTACTCATTCATACACTTAGACAACACCAAAGTGAATGCCACCATGTGATAATTTGGAAGATGGGTTTTGGCTCCATCCCATCATGAAAGGATAAAGAACTCACCTAAGTCTCTCCAGTTCTCTGTTTTTCACCTTAAACCAAGAGTGATAGGGGCTGGAGATGGAGCTCAGAGATTAAGAGCATATACTGCTCTTGTAAAGGACCCAAACTAGGTTCCCAGCACTCATATTAGGCAGCTCACAGCAGCCTATAATCCCAGCTCCAAGAAAATCTGATGCTTCCTTCTGGCTTCTACAGGCAACTGGGCATATACCTCCTATCTTAGTAAGGGTTTTACTGCTGTGAACAGATACCATGACCAAGGCAACTCTTATAAGGACATTTAATTAGGACTGGCCTACAGGTTCAGAGGTTCAGTCCATTATCATCAGGTCAGGAACATGGCAGCATCCAGGCAGGAATGATGCAGGAGGAACTGAGAGTTCTACATCTTTGTCTGAAGGAAGAAGGAGAAGTCTGGCTTCCACAGAGCAAAGATGGGGGTCTTAAAGCCCATGCCGAAAGTGGCACTCTTCCTCCAACAAGGTCACACCTACTCCAACAGGGTCACACCTCCTAATAGTGCCACTCCCTGGGCCAAGCATATTCAAACCAACACATATGCAAACCATAACACTCCGCAACAGATACTTAGGTATAGACATAATTAAAAATTAAAATTTATAAAAACAGTGATGATAACAATACTGACTTCAAAAGACTTAGGGGATACCTATGAAAATGATCTACTCAGATATCATGCCATATAAGCAGGACTGGCCACAACCCTAGCCGTGGTTGACCACAATAGTACACATAGCTGCTAGCTGCCAATGGCGAGGCCAACACAGGCTATTTCTGTGAGCTAGTGAATCCTCCCCAGTATGGCTTTGGATTACAGGTTATCCATTGGTTCGGTTAAACATCCTTTGAGATGCGGCTGCAGCCAGTGGTGCTCTTACTTAGTCTTTCTTCCCTGCTATCTTCTTTCCACACCCATCAGATCTCCACTGCTGGATGCTACCACTTTCTACTGCCCCCTCTTCTTTTATCCTGCTTGCTCTTTCCCCAACCCCTAGTAAATCTTTTCCATTTTCGTCCACCTTAGCATATCCAAGCCAGCTCCAGAGGTCTAAAAATAGCATCTGCTGTGTAATAAAAGAGTTTAATAAAGAGTGGTGCTTATGACTATCAACCAATTGAGTGACAGGAACCATTAGCATGAAGCCCTTGTGGGAATTCAGAGAGAGGAAAAACTCATTTCGAACCAATACATCCAAAGTTTCCATGTGGGAGAGCTATTTTGAGCTATCTGGAAAGATCTCGAAAGTAAGCTTTACTGAAGACCAGAAATTGGCCATTTGAGCTTGGGGAAAAAAAATAAGAACAGAGAGAGAATCTAGAGGCTGAACATGTTTCATCATTGACTGGCATGTAAAGTACATGCTCTGTCCCAGTTCGACGGAGGACCAAAAAGGGGGTGTGGGACTCCACCGTGAAGGGATACGCATTGGTCAGTTTTGTGGTCATAAGAAACAAATCTCAGTTGTCGGTGGCCTGCAAAACATACAATTGTTTATCATTCGTGTGACACAGTGGTGGCTATGAACAGCTGCTGTGACTCTTTCCTGTGCCTGCTCACATTACTTTCTGTACTCAGCTGATGGAGCTTCCTGAGGGACAGGACTTCGAGAAATGTACCAAGGTATTTGAAGCTTCGATTATGGATAAGTCACGTGCCTGCTCATAGCTCATTGGCCAACACAAGTCACATGGTCAAACCTGACTGTGAGCAGAAAATACCCTCCCAACACAGGAAACACTGAAAATCCCATGGCAATACCGTGGGATATATCCTCGCTTCATAGAAAGGAAGGATTTACAGTTAGTAAAAATAGATCAGTCTACCACCAATAAGAAATTGACAAAATGCAGATGCTTAATATTTAATTAGCATAATATTACATTACACTATCGCCAGTGTAAAAGTCTGTCTGGCATGGGGAGAAGGAAGAACATTGAATGGTCCAGATGGGAAATGATGGCCAACCAGCTTAAAGGAATGACAAACATGGTAAAAGCAAATCCATATCCAGAAAAAGAATCTTCCTATAAGGACCAAGTGCTGCCCTTTCCATGATGGAAGTGGTCCAACGCCGTTATCAGTGAAGACATATTGATAGTGGTACATGGGCAGACAAACTGACCCGTGAAACAGAATAAACGTTTATGAAAAGCCTCGCGCAAATAGTTATCCAACTCGTGACAGAAGTGTCACTACAACATAACAAGGAAAGGATTTTTTTTTTTTTTAAGCAATAAAACAGGATAGGAGACATTGCCTGGTGAAGAACGGCATATTATTTACTGGTGGCAAAGATGAGTGATAGGTCAGACTATAGCTTTTGATGGAGAGAGAAAAAAAAGTCATGCCTGACAAAGAGATGACCTCAGATTAGCACTAACTTGGCAAGTATGTCTGAAATACAATGGATGTCTCACTTCCCGGGTCATAGATGCCCTGGTACAGGTGTGTTGTTGTTGTTTTGTTTAATTTTAACACCATGACACATCAGGGGCTTTGAGTGAACAGTCTTCACCCTAACCAGGTCATATAATCATTGCACTGTCTAGCACAGGCGCAGACAGGCAAAGCCCTCTTGCTGTTTAACCTTCCAGGTGGTCGGCTCTAACTAGGCAGTGTACCTAGTCTGCCTAGAATACATATTGCTGAGAGTCGTGTGCTTCTGAACCACTTTTCAAGAGACAGAGAGCTGTTGGTCAAATTACGGGCAGACTTGGTTAGTCAGTGGCTTAAAGCTACCACATCGGTGACGCAATGCCTGGAACTTTGTGGAACTTTTAACGCCAGATTCCTTGCCGACCGAGGTAAAGACACTCTCCACTTGATCCTGCTGATGAGTTGAAAGCATTTGTTCATTTAAAACAACTTTTTGGAGTGGGGCAAAGGGAAGGACCGGGACAAGACCGTGGAATGTGAACTGAAGGAAATTGAGGGACAGGCTAAATTGGCAGATGGCACGTTTTATTTCAGCTTTTAAAAATAATGTTGCTTTAAGAACAGGGGGAGGAAAAACTCAAGCCAAGAAACATCAACAGTAAGTTTTCCTTCTTTCCCTTCTTCAGATATGCTGAAGCCAGGTTTAATTTTATGTCAGGAAAGAATTCCCTCCTGAGATTTTCCTGGCTACGGTTCAGTTGAGGGTAATGTTTTCCAGCCTTCTTTCCAGAGGCCCTGAAAAGCTAAAGGGAAACGGGCAAGCAGTCTTGCAGGTCTCACCCTGAAGCAGCAGGGGGCGCTGCGATGACAAAGAAATCTCAGGCTTCTGGGACTTAGGTGCTGTCTGAATGCAGTCAACTTTATGTATCCTTCCTGGGACCAGGGACTACTTAAAACCTGAAACATTTACTAGTTGCGTTTATATTTCTTACTTAATACAAAGCCTTCATGCTATATTCTAAATCGAAAGGGGGAAAAAAGCTTAGATAGTTGAATAAATTTCCAGAAATGTGCAAAGCCCAGCCTTCTTTCATGATTATTTGGGGCATTGTGTAGTAAGATGTCCCATGAATGTCTAAATGGGACTTCCAGAGCATATAAAAAACCATTGCAAAAAATATCACCCAAACGTACCTGCCCTTGCTGAATCACGGCTGCTAAAATCACTTAACGTTCGGTACGCCTTTATTTTCAAATTGCTTGAATCCATTTAAGACTTGAGGAGGAGTAAGACAGGGAAGCCAGACACACTGATTATCATCATAGCCAATCTTTGACTCTAAGTTCACCAATGTGTTTGAAGTCCTACACTACATCCACACAATGTAATTCCCCGCCAAGTTAAGAATTACATGATATCAACATTGCAAACGACTCTGTCTCACCTACCCTAGGTACTCAGCTGCTTCCAGCATCAGTAGAGCCCTATGAACACAACCTTACAGCGCCAACATCCAACTGTTACTGACATTGCTTGTATATAATCCTGGAGATGCCACATAGGCATATGTAATATACATGTGTTCTTTTCAAGAAGGTCCCCAGGAGTAAGATGTGGAGGTTTTGAAAGGTACTTGGTCCATAGAAGTCCTGAGTCAGTTCAGGGCACTCTTTCAGAGAACCAGGCGCAGTTCTGAATGTTTATGCTTTCAGCACGTGGATTCCAGAGTAGGTGGGTGAGTATTACTTCTTGAGAGTCAGGAGCTGAAAGAAAATGAAAACAGATGTCATATACATCTGCTACTATCAAAGTTTCTCTTTCTTCTCCCTCTCTCTCTTTAATTGCACTATCTATCCATCTATCTATCTATCTATCTATCTATCTATCTATCTATCTATATGTATCTATCTATCTATCTGCCTATCTATCTGTCTGTCTATCCATCTATCTATGTATCTCGCTATGGCAGCTGTTGGGGGCATGTGATCTTGCTATTTATTTGCCAACAGAGGCTAGCTATTGATGCTCTCTGAGAATCAGGTTCCCTAACTTCTACTCCCTCTGTAGAATAGAGCTGAGTCTTTTAGGCCTAGTGATTTGGAAAATCTGATTTAGCATCTCCAAACTACTCAACTCCTAATTCTGGGCATATGTACTCCGCAGCTTCTTGCAGCTGGAAACTTGTCTTGATAAGGCAATTGAACAAACTCAGTTATGTTCTAAGTAGCAGTCTGTTAAATCACAGAAATCCTCTACTTTGGCTCTTAAACTGAATTCACACTGCTTCCTGTATGCCTTCTCTCTCCAAAAGTGATTTCCTCTGCCGCTATGATGTACAGGTAAATTCATAGTCTTTTTCCTCAGCAACTAACTAAATTAGATAAAGAGTAAACGAATAGTTCCTTGAGGACTCTTCCACAAGAGGTTGTAGAGAGGGAGGAAAGCCAGACACTCCCATTTTTCCCCTATGGGAAAAAGAGAAAATGTCTTTGTATGCACACAGTGTTCTGTAGCTCCTGGACCTGACCTCTTTTGTCTTATGCTCAATAATGTTGTATAAAGAACAGAGGCAGGCAAGCGCTGGCCAATGCATCACTACTAACACATCTTGGACCGACTCCACCGACTCTCAGTTTAGCTATTGCATATTCTCTGCCCTTGCCTTCAATCTGAATCATGAGTTTCAGGAGATGCTCCAGTTACTTATAAAAGACAAAGGTAGATAACGTTCTTTACAAGAAAGAAAACGCAGCCACAAACATTTAGAGCTAGTACTTGAAATCAGTTCCTCCATTGTTAAGACTTGTATTAGTTCAGTGTGGTCATCAAATAATAAGCCAAAGCCTGCCACAAGCTAAACAAGAAGGCATCCACTGCTCTCTAAATTCTACAGTTTATTATTTAGCATTTAAAATCCAACCCCCATACTGTTAATGCATAGGTAGGGCTCTAGGGGCGCTGGGAGAGCTTGAGTGAAGAACAGATACTATGCACTGGGAGCTGGATTATCTGAGCTGACTTTGGCGTTGTGGGAAGCAGCACTGATTAGGCAAGGAAAAGAAAACGGGAAAAGTTTCAGGTAGAGATAATAACAGTGTGTGCAAGGACACTTACAAAGGTCATGGCAAAGTTAGTTTGTGTGCCTCTGCAGTGGTAGGGAAGGATGTGGACTCTGGGCCATGTGGAAGCAGCACCACATGGGTAGTAAATTCTTATATCTTGTATGTGAGGGAGATTGGAATATTCATTTGGAATGGGGATGTATCAAAGGTTTCAAGTCACATGACTGCTTCATGGGTGTTTGGTTGTTGTTTTACAATAAGCCTCTGGCATGAGGATTTAATTATTTCCCCTTTCCTTCACATTTTTAGTTTTGCATCTGTACACATTCTACGTGATCTCTTGGTGAGAATGAATAGAGGAAATAAACATAGGGTGTTTTCTTGTAGTTGTTGAGATTGATCAGAAAGCAAGCTGAAAAGAGTCCAGGAGATAAATACTTGGGTGATGTTGAGCTTGATTAGACTGTGTTTCTCTTATGTTTAGATCCATGGGTCAGCCAGGTAAGAAACTCGGCGTCCCATAATCACCCAGGCATAACTGGAAAGAGAGCGGAGCAATTGAACAGGAGCAGGGGGGTGCACATGTGTGATGCAGGCAAGAAAATGAAGGCCTGGTAACACAACATCTTGTCATTGGATGTTCGTGTCTGGAAAGCAGACATTGCTGAATTCACTTAGGTCACATTGAGTTTAAGGTGGCAAGGGACATTTAGGAGCCTTGTAGGAGGCACTGGGCTGGAGTTCAGAGCAGCCTGGTCAGGCTGAATGTAAGAACAATGGGTGACCAGATAGATGAGGCTGGAAGTTCAGCGAGCACATGTGGGGACTGCCCTGTTATATATGGAGAAAGAAGGCAGAGAGCAAAGAGCAGGTCAGTTAGAGGACCCAAAGAGGGGCTAACAAAGACAGCTGAGAGATGGGGTAGCTAAAGAACAAAATCGAGATAGCCTGACACAAAGCCTATCAAGAGAGGATAACAAGGCAGCTAGACGAGCTCCAAAGTTAACCGTTAGAGAAAAGTTGATCAAAAACCAAGCTGAAGAGGAGTCCAGGAGATAAGGAAGTTGCTAAATACTTGGGCGATGTTGGGTTTAATTAAACTGTGTTTCTCTTATGTTTAGATCTTGGAAATGGGTGTTTTAAAAAGACCTTTAAAAGAGAACTCTCTTGTATCAGAAATCTCCGCAAATGCTGATTTTCAAAAACATGAAATGTGCTTATATCTTTACATTTTTCTTTAGAGTAAACAATTCTTGCCTAAATAAGCAAAAAGGAAAAGACATTCCTTTTTTTTTTTTTTTTAATTCCTCTCTTAAGGCATATACAGTACACACAAAAGGCCATTACAAAAAGGGCTGGAAGTGATAGCAGCAACTTTTCTCTGTCGGAAAGGAAATAACTCAGATTCAGGAAAAGTGGCTCGCTGACAAAGCAGTTAGTCACATGTTTCCCCAAAGGAAGTGGAGAGAGAGAGAGAGAGAGAGAGAGAGAGAGAGAGAGAGAGAGAGAGAGCATGCTTGCGTGCATGCGTGTGTGTGTGTGTGTGTGTGTGTGTGTGTGTGTGTGTGTGTGTGTGTGTTTTAGAGTCATAGTTCAGTGGAAACAGACGACTCTGTTCACTTAAATAAAGCTCTCTTCAGTTATGTTGAACAGAATGTGAGAATAAACAGCCAGAACAATAGGATACCATGGCGAGACTTCCACGTGCTCCAACTGTCAATCAGATGATTTGCTGAGGGAGCAAATGTCCTAGAGAATAGGGGAATTCATGGAGTATTTTTGGTTGTTCAGTATCATCTCATATGTGCACTTCCTTGAACACAACATCAAAAAGAAATGATTGAGACAATATGGCCTTCCCTTCTGGTAAAAGTTAGACTGATGGCTCATATAAACATGCGATATTACCCCATATATTACCCCATATATTCTTAGATGAAACACTATCAACTCTGTGGTCCATTTGCCTCAGTCCCCTGGGGAGCTGGAATCACTGGTGTGTACTTCCATTTCCAGTCTACAAGTTTGTTTCATCTGTTCATTTTAACCAAGGTATCATGTAGAATGTGTACACATCCAAAAATATGAGGGAAAGGAGAAATAATTATATTCTTGTTGCTATTTTAGGCCCATGCTGAGGGCTGTGGTAAGCATAGTGTCATAGTAGATGTCATTTGCCTTATTCTCAGAGAGTTAGAATGTTCCCTGCACACTAAAAGGGATCTCCTGGGCTCCCTGGTGTGTCATTGGATGTTTGTCTAATGAGAAATAAAATGTCACCAATGATGGTGATATATGCCTGTCATCCCAGCAGTTGGGAAGTAGAGAGTCAGGAGAACCAAGAGTTCAAAGCCATCTTCAGCTATAGAGTGGTTTGAAGGGAGCTTGAACTGCATGAGATCCTGTCTCAAACAACAACAATAATAACAACAAAGAAATTATGTATGCCTGACCTTGGACTTATTCAATTATTTTTTAAATAAAGTTGATGGGTGTGGCTAAACTCAATGATATTCTTTCAGGTGTCTCACTACAGACCGATCCATCTCTTAACCAACGTACTAGCTTTTGGCTCTCCTCTGGAAAGATGATGGGCTAAGTCACAGCAAGTGCAGAGAATGCTACCTAGGTCTTCTGCATTTCCCTAGAAATTTCTATTCCATTGTCGACTCAGAAATAGATCCAACCAATGTGGGAGTCCCTTCTATACAGTGGAGCCATTGTGTTAAATGCGTGGATTTAGGCATCACCACACAGGATTGAATTCCAAATTATGTATTGCTATACATAAACAGCATTCAGGAGAGGTGCCTTGCTACAGTAAGAAAAATCAGGATTGCCAAGATGCCTTTTTGACCACTGTAAAGACTGTACATGATACTACATGTCACACACATATTACATTGCTTGGAGCTTCGATGGAAATTGAGCTTTGGTGGAAAATGATTTGACTGTTTATCGTTACCCAGAACTCATTGTTTAAATGGTACCTTATCCCATTTTTGAAATCTCAAAACATTACAAAGCCTTTTCTTTTGTTAAGACAAAACTCTTTCTTCTTGTTTATTTTGCCTGCTAATCCTAAATCTATTTCCTTAAGCACAGCTTGATACATCCAGTTTCTGAAATATTTTAAGCTACTCAGTACCGAACTGTTGACTTCTGGGAGCTAGATAAAGGAGACATAATCCTAGGCTAAAATAACACTAGGTAACGGAAGAGATAAGATATGCCTACAGATACGTGGATAAGATGAGTATTTGAAGTATTTGGCTGTCCAGAAATACAAGCTGTAAATGAATCACTGTTTAAATGGAACCTGAGTGCAAAGTACAAAAGCCAATGGTAACTGGGATAGAGAGGAGAATAGTGGAATCTCACAGGGATTGGGAAATCTTTGCTGACAGGAGACTGGATTGTACTCTGCCCTCCAGGACTCATGAGACAAAAGGGCCTCCTAAAAGGACCAGCAGGGGCAAAAGCCCCCAGGCTACTCAGAAAGCAAGCAGAGAAGCACATTTTCCCAACTGTGTGCTGTAAACATGGCTCCAGAACTTCAAGAGAGGTGTCCAACCAAACATATGCACCAAACACTGGGAACAGCCTCGGTGGCATCACAATGCATCCAGAGATATTTACTGTTCAAATTAACAATACAATTGTTCTGTGGGGTTTTTTTTCCATTAATGAGTATTCAAAGTACAACTCTAACACAGGGAGTTTGGGGAAGTGGTTAATATTAAAAGGATCTACTGAGGGAAGATTTGAGGCTGCCAGGTCAAAGCTGACTGCATCCAGGAGCTGGTTTTTCTTTGCAGTGCGTACAGTTGCTTCCTGGCTCCATCTCCTCATGGGCATGACTCCAACGTTTGCCTTTCTCTGCCTTTACTTTTTTTTTCTTTACTACCAATTATCATACAAGTTTGCATGATTTCTACTCTCTGGTCTCAATCCATCCACACACCAATGAAGGTGCCAGGCAGCTACATTTTATTGAGGGGGAAAAAAACTTCTGGGGTGGGGGAAAATTGTGTGAATGTACAGTTTCATTCTGGTCCAATATTCTTTCTATAGACTTTGGCTTCCAATTATAGTTTTTGCCTGAATTGTTTAGTCTCCATATATACCACTAACAACCCAGCCTAACACTACCATCTCATGTTGACCCAGAAGTTACCAAACTGCTCTTCCAGAACCTGCTTGTTCCCATACTTTAACCTCAGGAAAGCTTCCAGAGTACTCCTGTTAAAGTATATGTCAGATCCAAACCCTCTAGTTCCCCTATGCTCAGGCCCTGAATATTTTCTCTTAATTTAAGTGGGTTCTACTCACCCAGGCATTTCTTAGGACCCTAGCTCTCTCTGGTCCGAGGTCTCTCCTAGCTTCATCTCCTGTATCTACTCTGCTTAAACCACACACACTGAACTGCAGTCCCTCAAGCTCATCCAGTGACTTGACTCATTTCAAATGATAATGCGATACATATCTAATGAGCTACTAGCAAGTTTTCCCCCTTTCGTGGGAATTTATTGCTTGGGCTGCAGAGAGAAGTCAGAGTGGTCTGAGGAGAATTTGTTGATGATAAAAAGCTAGGTTTGTTTATTATTTAAGGACATTGTCTATAAATTCCACTAGTAAAACATTTTTTAAAAAACTTTTCCAGTTGGCTTACTATACTTTTTATCTCAGTATCTCTTTCAAGTTTTCGTTTTGAACTGTCATTATAGCCGAATTGTTTGCTGTCTGAAAGTCTTTTCTGCTTTATGTTCAGAAGCTCTGGTCTGTCCTAAATGTCCCATCTCCTCGATTACTTACTCTACATCCCCTTTTACAGTGCTTTCGCTCCTGGCTCTAGCCCCTTTGCCATTTCATAGAATCTTCATAGTCCTTGGCTCCTCTTATCTTGGCAACCTGAAGGATCCTACCACTAATAGACACCCCTGCCCCATCTGTACACTGAGTCCCCTTAAATCCATTCCAGACTTCCTTCTTGAGACTTCATTGACTTCTAGCCAGCTCTGTCTGTAAGTTCAAATGTCATTTCAAACTAAGTATGTCTCAAATTAGGCTCATTACTTTCTTTTGCAGTCAGTTTTTCCAGCAAACTGTATTCCCAGTAAATGTAACACATCTACCCAGACATCAAGCCAGAATCTCAACACTTCATTGTCCTCTGCATCCATCTCTGCACTGATCAGCAGCAGATGGTGTCTTTGCCAAGAGCACAGTCTGCTGCTTTGCATCCAAGATGGTTCACTACAAATCTCAGCCTGTCTACAATTCAACCAAGGAATCTCTTGGTACCCTAAAATGATATGTGCGGATTCTGTATGCTGACAAAACTGGGTTTATATTCTGGCTCTGCAGTTTGCAGTCTTAGGAAAATTAGTGAGTCTTCTTGAAATCTCAGTTTTCCCATCTGCCAAATAATAATGACCTCACACATTCCTTGGAAAGATTAATTGGAGTAATTTAAACGCAAGCCATCAATGTGACGCACTGATGTTCATAAGGGGCCCTCTCATTCATTCCTACGAGACAACCACACTAACTTAAACATTTCTCAGCTGAAACACATTTACAAACAGGTTATAAGTGTAAATCACAGGTCCATCCATGATTTACAGTGATGGAAGGGGGGGCAGTATCTGGAGGGAGTGCCATCTGACACTTCCAAGCTAATTGATTTATTATTTGGAATAAGTAAGTGATCTCTATAGTGAAATCACACTGCAAGAGAGTGTCTTTGTTTTATTTGTTTTGTTCTATAGCAAGGGAGTTTCCTCTTGTCACTTTTATGTTAAAATCTTCACAGCTCAACTCCAGGACTGCTGAGCAAGAATTAAAGACACAGACTGGCAGAATATGAAGCCTGACTTAGGGAGCAAAACCCAGCCAAGTTCGAATGTTCTTATTAGCTGTGTGGCCAGTTATTTCATCTCTATACTTTAATTATGACATAGGGTTGCTGTGGGGATGAGGTAACACAAGGAAGGTAAAAGGCGTAGAAAATCGCATCTATCTCTCTGCTTAACACACCACCAAACCATTAGACCAAAAACCCATCAAATACAATGTTACTTCTAGGAGTGTACACTAGCATCCTGGAGGTTCCTCATCATGAGAACAGCATAGCATAGCCTGCTTTAGAGAAAATAGCAGCTATATTGTGAAACAATTCTGACAACTGGAAGGGGTTTTAAGGAGTTTTGAACATCAGTCTGCACATTATTTATGTTCTCGAGGTTATATTTCTAATATAGAGAATATTTGCATTATCTTAGAATAATGATACCATATATTGGAAGTCCAAGCAGACTTATAATTCTAGTATCTATTTCTTTCCATTAATTGCATAGGGAATGACGTCAGCCTCAGACTAATGCTCCATCAATATTTACTAGCTTTGCTGTAGATGTCATTAAAATATATAAGGGACTAAAAGTAAATACAGTGATAGGCTGAATTTCCAGTTTGCATTTTTAGAACTGTGACATAATGGCTAAAGTCACAAGAAAAACACTAAGAGTTCCACTTATCTATGTGCTTGCTCTTTGTTTTTGAGACAGGGTCTCCTGTAGCCAAGGCTAAGTCTTTAACTTGCTTTGTAACCAAGGATGTCCTCGAATTCCTGATACTTTACTATATCCAGCTAAGACTCCTGTTTATTAATAACATCAACACAGTCATGAGTATCAGCTACACTGGAACCAATGAATTTTTTCACAGAACATTCATAAAAAACACTTATAGTGTACTCTTAAAATCGCCATTTGGGTTAACCACTCTGTGTGAGTTAACAGTTGTAATTCTTATCCTTGTATTCAATTTATAAAACACAATAAGATATGACAAAATTTCAAAAATCAAAAGTATATAGAAATATTCAGGCTTAAGTCCCTAGAAGCTGGACCAAAATATATTTGAGATTTAAGTAAAGTGTATTCTGAAGAGAAATGTGGAGAGAGGGACAGACAGTTTCAAACCTCAAGAGAAACATTTTACAAATGAATGAACTCCTTATTTGCAATCTTGAAATTTTCTAAAAAAAAAAAAAAACAGAATCTCAACAATTTTATGTTTTTGTCTTTGTATATTCAGGTTGTGTTTATCTTTGTTTTGTTTGTCTGTTGTTTGTTTTTCTGAACAGTCTTGATGTATAGAATAAACTGGCCTCAAACCCAAAATTCTCCTGCCTCAGCCTTCTAAATGCTGGAATTAGGGGTATGTGCAATTATGCCTGACTGGGGTTACGTTTTCTGATCCTACCCAGGGGCAAACACAGCCACAATAGAAGGAAGCTCGCTAAGTGCTAGCATAAAACAACACTCATTTAAATTTCATGTATTCCATTTCCCCCTCCCTTCCCAGGATGGAGTGTTCACATTTAGACAATGGTTCTGAGTTTATCTATTGCTGCTACATTGCTGAGTAAATAACATTGCAGAGATTAGGACTGTTAAGACAAGAACTCGCTTTAATCAGAAGGAAGGAAACTACTACTTTGCCTGAAAGTGAGCAAATGTGATTACCCAGCTAGGAAGAGCATCGGTTTACTTTAAAAATGATGACAGCCTCATCCTAGACACGGATCTAGAAACACTGTTCACTATTTAACGTACAGATGACCTAAGGCAGTATCACCCTTAAACAGAGCTACTTTACACCAGAGACTTAATCACGGTACTATAAAGGCAAATATAAGAAAATCCCCCATTGACTATCTAAAAGTTCGAAGTTATTAAAAGCAGATAGGAAGCTGTGAGTGGTGGGCATGCCTGTAATACTAGCATTTGGGAGGGAGAGACTGGACGGTCAGAAGTTCAAGGTCATCTTTGTCTATATAACCAGTTCCAGGCCAGCTTGGAACAGGAGATGCAGATCCTGTGTCAGAAAAATAAAGAAACAAAATAACGAAGTGAAACAGAACCTGAAATAGAATTAATATTTAGTGCACAGTCTGACTATAAGCCAAGAACTCTAAAAGCATTTATTACAAAATGTTATCTTTGATTTTTAAATGGTCAGATAACAAAACGTACAGAAAGACCAATGACCCTATGCTATTCTAATGTCCAAGAAATGGCAATACCTTTAATGCTTAACTCACCATAAGGAAGGAGCCAGGAGCTTCTTGACTCTCATGAAATTGAATGACAAATATGGATTTTGAAGAATAAATGAACATAAGCATTCTGAAGGGAAATGGTTAGATGACAAAATGTCTTTTCAGGTGATTTTGGGAAAGGGGATAGCAGTGGAGCCTTAGATGGTGGAGAATATATACTTGGAAACACAGGGAAAGTGAAAGGAAAAGAAAAACACAGATTCTGAGAGGAAGCAGAAAAATGATTTAGCAAAAAGATGGGGAAATCATTTCTAATATTGAGAAAGACTTGAGCACGTTTACACATACCTGGGAGCTGACCTAGAGTGTGAGTTTGAGGCTAACCTGGACTATACAACAAGAACTCATCTAAAAATCACACAAACAAACAACAACAAGCCAAACAAACAAAAAAGCAAAGGGAGAAAACTGTCTCGTGTTTTACTGCATAAAGTGTTCTCTGGAGTATTTGGCTGAAGTTGCCTTTCACTATTCTTACTTCCAAAAGTGAGCTTTCAAATTCACCTGTACTCTTTCCTCTCTTGGAAAATGCCTTTAGTTTTGACACATCTAGACCCAAAGAACCCGGTGATCTCAGGTCACGCATCCAGCTGAGAGAAAAATTGCAGGAAAGGATTCCAAAGCTACAGAAGAGAATAGGTCAAATGCAAAGCCTTGGATACACAAAGGAAGAAGATGCAAAACGAAGCAAGGAAGAAGCCGATGATCAGAGGTGCATAATCTGAGAATCAGCTGATGTAGAAGAATGCAGAGATAGAACTTAGCCTCAATTTTAAAAGAAGAGCGCACTCTCATCCCAAGTGGAATCGGCTACCCCAGGAACTCCACAAAAAGAGCATCTGCAGAACAATCCTAGAAATCACACTTGACAAGATCCTACAAATGTCTCCTTTTCTTTAGTTTGTTGTACTTTTGTTGGGCTGTGGTTTGTTTTGGCTTTGAGATAGTTTTCTGTGTCTGCACTCTCTTCAAACTCACTGTGTGGTATCCTCATCCCTCTACCCTCAGCGCCATGATTACAGCTGTGTCGGGCTTCAACAGTTCTTCATTTCCAGTCTAAGAAGACGGGATTATTTTTTCTTTTTTTACTGTTGAAACATATAGGTTTAATGAAGGTTCTAGAACCCAAGAAAGATATTAAGAAAGAAGTGCATTAGAAACTGCACTTTGAGGGTGGAGTAGGGGAGGCAAGAAGAAAAGAGAGAGGGAATCTTATTTTAATTAACCACACAGCAGAGATGCTGGGTTGAAATAAGTTGGCAGATGAAATTGGAGCAGTGATAAATCAAGAACCTAGATAAAAGAAAAATAGTTGCTGGGGTTGAGAGAGAATAGTGAAACTTCATTTAATGCAGGGGCCACTGGCAGAATAGATGCTTAGTGTGTGCAAGGGTCGGGGTTCTGTATGGGAGAAGCAGGTGGTGAGACTCAACATCCAGTCCTTCTCTTCTTATCGAAAGATTCCCTTGAAAGCCCCCTTGGCACTTGAACACACTTGCCAGAACAAAACTTAAATTGTAATACCTTCTCTTTCAGAGTCACCCACTCTTAGCAAAAATTACTTGTCTTGAACAACTTCTACGAGACCTCTGGCATGAAACACATAGTCTAGTTCTACACTACAATGGGTGTTCCAATGGGTTATCTCATCACATGGAAACAAAGGGTAGAAATTATCCTAATTATAGAAAGATGCAACTCAGATCACCCATAGTACTAAGAAAGAATGAGAAACACAAGGGTCTCAGTGTAGAACCACAGACTATCAACCAGCTTTGTTTAAAGCTCTGATTAGAATAAACACTGATATCAGGGTTAGATTCTTTCTAAAAAAAAAATTAAGATTTAAAAAGCAGCAAGGGCTTCAGAGATGGCTCAATGGTTAAGAGTACTGCTTCTAGAAGACCCAGGTTCAATTTCTAGCACACGCATAAACTCATAACTGTCTGTAACTCCAGTTTCTGGGGGTCTGATGCCCTTTTCTACTTCCCAATGTCACTAGGCACACCATTTGGTGCACAGACATACACACAGGAAAACACCCAAGCACGTTTAATTAATTCATTCATTAATTTTAAAACAACCACTGAGCAATCAGTATCACTATCTGCCATTCACAGTTACAATAGTATAAGATTTGTGCTTTGATTCTCCCATCATTCCTGATTATAGGTAAGGCTGAAAGGAGATCAGGAAAGTCACATGGTCCCATGGAACACCAAGTAACAGATCATTCTGTCCCTAAGGGCCATGTTATTTACTGTGACCTTTATTTGATCCTAACTGATATCCCTTGGAGGCCTATAATCTTTCCAGGTTTCAATGCCCATGACCTTCAAGCATGAGCAATCTGACTCACTTGTCAATACTATGCATCTGCCATGATTCCTCCCAGAAACAGAATCTCAGTCCATCCACTCATTGGATCTGGGATCTGGAGAGGTACATTGGAAATCTTCCCCAGTCTGATTCCCCACATCAAGCCAATATTGACTCCAGTTATCAAGTACAATGATATCTTCTACAAAATACATTTTGAACTTATCGATTCTATCTCTACTGCCCCCTCTTTTTCCAAAACACAAGCCTCAATTTAGACACAAAGGGATAGGATTCTTATTTTCTGCATATCTATTTGTCCTCAGAGAATCCTTCATAGCTACTGCATTCTTCACACAGAATTCGGTGGTTTGGTTTGGTTTGGTGTGTTTTATTTTATCACCCCTCTTGTTAAAATTATTCAGTGCATCCCTGTTGTGCTTGGAATAAAACGATGTGTTTTTAAAAGTTTCTAAGGTTTCTCTGGCATAGTGGTTCTTCTTGGTTTCTTACGTGTGCCCTAGAAGAATGTACAGTCTCCCCCGCCCCCATCATTACATAGACTCTTCTTATTTCCAGGGTTTGCCGCTCACATCGCTCCCCCAGGAAAACCTTCTTCACACCACCAAACTCCACTAGTTTCCAAAGTCTCCCTTTTAGAATCTAGCTATCCTTTCAAGTAGCCAATGACCAATGAGCTTGAAATTTTACAGATGTTTCTTTGCTGCACCTATTTTTTTCCTACAATCTATAAGGGCTTTAAGTTCAGAAACTTTTGTTACTATACTATATCCACTACTGTGGATATAGGAGAGGCTTTATCATACACATTTTATAGAAAAGTTCAGAGTTAGAGCTATATATCTCTAGTTTGTAGTAATAACTCTACTGTCTAGGGATGTGTACCTTAAGAACTCTGGCAGGTAAATGAATGACAGAGAGTGAGTCCACTGCTTGCTCAACCAACAAGCCCTTAGATTCTTTCCATCTATAAATTCTTGCCCTTTGTTCTAGACCACACAAAGTCTAATCACTCTCTACATAAAGAAAGGGCATGTCACGTCCTATCTATGTCTCCCTTCAGCCAAATATTAAACTAATGACTGACTTCTAGATCTTTCCACTTGTCATTTAATTGTTCTCTGTACACGTCTAGTATTTTTCCTTTTGAAATGCATGAGTACACTTTTTAACAATGTATACTATTAGGCATAGTTATTCCATATTTCCACTGTTAACATCACTTAATGATAAATTTCTATATTCAGGCTCCATTATTAATTATAGTGAACTTTCAGTGTACTATTAAATCCCAGGGATGTGATTAAACCAGGTCATCACATTTAATTTTGTGAATGTTTTAAGTTGATGTTTACATACATTTCTGACATCAATGAGATTTAGTTCTAATGTTATGCCTGTGAGAGCTGAGTCTTTGTTTAGATACCTAGTCTCAGTTCTATGTCATTCAAATATCCAAGTCATCCACACTTGTTTTTAGTGTATACCCATTCTTCAAATTCAACTCTCAGGACTAAGAAGATGGATCAGTGGCTAAGAGTGAGTGCAGCACAAACATGAGGCCCCGGCTTCAGATCCCCAAGCATCAGTACCAAAGCTAGCTGGGGCCAGCTCATATCTGAAACACTGGTTCTGGGAGCAGAGTCGAGACCTATGGATTCCAGGAGCCAAAGTAGCGAGGAGTTCAATGTCAGACCTTGCCTCTAATGTAGTGTAGAATGATAAAAGACACTAAATGTAGACCTATGTGTGCACATATGTATTCAGCAGACCCAGACATGCACATGCACACGCACATGTGCACGCACACACACATGAGTGTGCACATACACATGCACACACAAATTGTACTTGCTTATCTTCTATGAAGTCACCTATCCCTACTTCTCTACCATCTTTCTCCTGTCTCCTTCTCAACATCTTCTGAAGTCATTTTCTGCTTCTTCACTCACTCATTTGTAAGTCACAAAATAAATATTAATTTTTGAGTCCAAGGAGTGGACTAAGTGTTGGAAATACAAACAAGCATAAGTCATATCTGTTGTTTTAAAAGCCATTTCCCTAAATCCTCTTGGTCTTGGCTTATCACTGGACAGTTTTGTCTCTAAGCGTTGCTTGAACTAAAAATGTAAACCAGCTCTACAATCTCTCCTGGCTCCAGATGTGTCTTGGCTCCAGATGTGTCTTGTCAGTGGTTTATTAGACTTTGCTAAATTATCCCACAAACCCCCTCAAACACAACATGATCAAAACTCATGTCACCATTTATCACAAGCCAATACCACCTCCACGATACTTCCTGCTTTCCTGATCTTAACTAATGATGCTATTATCTGCTAGCCAGGAATGCAGGAGCTACTTTGAATTTGCTATTACTTACCATCCCTATAAATATGTCACCAGAGCTCATCAATTTGTCTTACAAGTCTCTCCAAAATAACTCTCTTCTACACATTACTACTGTGACTATCTTAGTTGTTTTCTAACAAAAAGGAATTATTCTTATATTTTGCTTCCAGTCTATTCTTTCCAGATTCAGCTTCCATACTTTGATCAAGATGACAAGAGTGAACTAAGTAAGTATGACTAAAAGTCATTATAAAAGAATAGCGATATTACAATCTATGAAAGACGTGAAGAAATATGAGACAAAAGATAAATCTAGGAATCATGCAAGTATGCGTGTTGTCCATACCGGGATGCTATTCTAGGTCTTTGTATGCATCCCAGAGGCTCCAAAAGGATTAGTGAAGAAGCTGAAAAGTCAGCATATCTAAGGTCCCATGACCAGTTGGCTACTGATTCAGAACCCACATAATCTGTCTACACAATTCATGCTTGCACTGTGCTCTCTAGGAGTGAAATCCAAAGACAGAAGTTTTACTTAAAACTTTATTTACTGTCTAGGGTGTCAAATGACTTAACTCAACTATCAAACAGCAAAAACAAAGAAGAAAGAGCCTGTCAAAAGATTTATAAACTAAAAATAAAGGCAAACAAGTTGCCTACTGTGAACACTGCATTGAGCTGGACATGCTGCCGTAGGACTGTTATTCTAAAACTTGGGAGTAGGGGGCCAGAGGATTAGGAGTTCAAAGCCATAGCAATGCTCAATGCTAAGACTAATAAAAAATAATTAGTGAAATTTGGCTATGTTAGTACATGCCCGTAATCCCAGCATTGGGGGGTGCAGTGCTATAACAAGAGGATCATGAACTCAAGGCCAGCCAATGCTATACAAGGAGACCCTGTGTCTGTGGTTACTCAAACCACCAGCTCCTTATAGTAGGATCTAAACTTATAGTCAGAAGTAAGTTAGAGTCACTTCACCCCCAAACCATATCATGCCACATGCTTGGACTGTGATGAAAGAAGTCTCAACCTAAATTTTGAAGCTATTTTTAACATTTAGTAACAACCAGGCAGGAAAACCACAAGTTCATAAATTTGGTCCCAGTGTCTCCCTCAAGGACTCTGAGAAATGCCTTGCAAGAATGCTTTACTCGAGGCAGATAAAACCTACTGGTAAAGCAGCTTGATGCCTACTCTGACCAGTTTAGACAACCCTCTATGCAGTGACAAGATGCCTTCACCCCTATTAATTGCTTCTCATTAATGCAAAGCCAATGATACTTTTTCAGCACCTTAGCAACTCCCTAAACCTTGGATGCTGCTCCAGGGCAAACGATTCCATCATCTTTTAGACAGTACTGGTACATATTCTGTGCATGGAACCTGATTGCTTGTTCATGAAACCTGTAGACTGTTTTTCATTTATATATTATTATTATTATCATTAAAGTATATATTAAATAATATATTTCATGGGGTTGGAGAGAAGGTTCAGCACTTAAAAGCACTTGCTTCTCTTGAAGAGGACTCAGCCACATGGTGACTTCAAATCATACACAGCCAGCAGTGGTGGAACACAACTAGAATCCCAGCACTTGGGAGGCAGAAGCAGGCAGATCTCTAAGTTCCAGGCCAACCTGGTCTACAGAGCGAGTTCTAGGGCCACACAGAGAAACCCTGTCTGATAAAACAGAAAACAAAAACAACAAAATTATGTGTTGTTCCAGTTCCAGGGTATTTGGCATCCCTTTTTGGCTTCTGTTGGTACTAAACATACAAGTTGTGCTGTACAGGTAAACTGTCATACACAAAATAAAAAAAAATAAAATACTAATTCTTCAGAGGCTGAAGAGGTGGTTCAGCTTGTTAAGAGCACTTATTCCTCTTGCAGTGGATCCAGAATCAGTCCTCAGTACTCATGATGGCTCACAGTCATCCATGACTTTGCTCCAGGGGATCTGTACTCTGTGGTACATGTATATACATGTAGGCAAAACATGCATTGACATAGAATAAAAATAAATCTAAAGAAATAAATGATATCTCCAAGAAAGCCAACTATTCTGGAAGATAATTTTAAAACACGACTTTTATTTTTAAAGCACTGAACAAAAACATCTAAAACCTACTGTCATTTTTAAGTAGAAAAATATCAATTTTATTTTGAGATGTCTACACTAACTGAAATTCCACATGAGAAAGCACATCCTTGGGTACAGGCAACTGTTTCATAGTCCACAAACAAAAAATGCAAGTAAATTATAGTTTAGCTTAAAAGAGAATTGCAGATAGAAAACTAACTTAGCAATTGATTGGTATGTTTAAAAAGCTATTTATAAAAACAGTAACTTTACAGACATGAAGACCAGGGCTTGTTGAGCCAGCATTGTCCAGAGAAAGGTATATAGAATCCTGTTTGTAGAAAATCTTACACTGAGGCTGGAGACATAGCTCTGCATAACACTGGTTGTATCTCCAGAAGAACCTGACTTAATCCCCATAACCCACAGTGTGGCTCACAACCCTCTGTAAATCTAGTTCCAAGGATCCAGTGACCTCTTTTGGCCTGCATAGGCACCAAGCACACTCATGGCATGAAGGTATACATTCAGGCAAAACATTCATACAGATAAAATAAAATAGTTTTTGAGAGAAAGAAAATGATACACTGTGAAGATGCTTTTGACTATATCTGATCTTTGCTGTTGAGACTGGGCATTCTTTAACCTTTTTAATTAGCTCCGAAAATATTGTGGTGTAGAATGAGGCTGACTTTATTGTACCTTATGCCACAAAGTCCATCTATATTCAATGCACTTGACTGGGAACCACATGGGTATGTGCATGTATGCATGTGGATGTGCATGTGTGTCTGAGTTTCGTGTGTATGTGTGTGCATGCATGCATGCATGCATGCGTGTGTGTCTCTGTGTGTTAGAGGACAAAGTCGATTGTCACCCTCAGTTGTTCTCCACCTTACTATCTGAGGTGCAGTCTCTCACCAAGCTCAATGATCTGGCTACAATCAACTTCACAGATTACCTGCCTCTGTCACCCCAACCACTGGGATGACAGTATCTATGGCTTTTTATGGGGGTGCTTGGGATCCAAACTTAGTCTTTGTGCTTGCATGGGGCACTTTACCAACAGAGCCACTTCTGTAGCCTCCAGGCTGGTGTTTAATCTCGTGATTCTACTGCCTCAACTTCATGCGTGCTAGACTTAAAGGAATACACTACAATGCTTGCTACACTACTTTCTCCGTCTTTACCTATTGTCTCCATAGTGACTGTTCTGTGTTTTTCCTTCGGACATATTTTCGTTTCCTCACAAAGTTTGACTTAAAGTTATCTTGACTCAGAGGTTGGACTGTCCCCAGAAGATCCGCCTCTGACTGAACCAATAGCAAATAAATCCCAGCTGTGCCAAGCACTGCTTCTCGAGTCTCAGTGTCAAAGCATTGTAGGGAGGAGCTCACTGGGTTGAAATCAATACAAGAAATGTGTAAATTCCAGCATCTTTCTTTCCTTTGGTTTTCCTGCTTCCACACTGAGCTTCATGCTTGGAATCTCAAGAATCTGGTAAAGATACAAGAAGGTCATCTACCAGTGTCCTAAACAGATGGCTGTTTGGAGAAGTTAATGAATGGTAAGGGTGCCCACGAAACCAGAGGCAAAGGACAAATGCTTAGAAGGGGAATTGCTTGAGGCTCCTGCACAAAGTGTCTGTCATCAATTTCTATTGTCTCAGTGATTCCAGCCAGGAACGGGGAATGTGTCTCCTTGTTGACACAAGACCACTGTAGAACAAAGAAAGTTGATGACATAAACATACCCTTTTCCCAGCATTTGACTTGTGTGTGTTTTAACCTTTAACTCTTGCTTGTTGATATAGGTGAGATGTCAAATATTTTCTCCTGGGCTGTTGGCAACTGTTTAAAGTGTTTTCATCACCCCTTCACTAAGGCAAAACCAGGCTCAGGCTATTAAGGTCATTGTAATAGATCTGTTCCCCACCCTTGAGTCTCAGCTCACTCAGGCACTTCCTCCCAACTGAAACAGGAAAGCAGTGACAAAGAACAGTCTGGTAGTCACTGTACATCTGCAATTACTCAGTCACTTCTGGCTTTTGAAGGAATGAATTTGTAGCAAGGGAGAGAGGACCCTTGAGACCATGTGACCAACATTGAAGTAATCCTTTAAACTGCGACATAAGCAAGAAGGATCACACAGCCTCTGAAGCTGCACTCTCTTCCTGTTTGTTTTTTTTAACTCTTTTCTAATTCTTAGACTTGGAGGTAAAGCCTTTTACTGTTTCCAGATCAAACCTCTGTCTTGGGAGAACAAAACAGGCAGGTTCTGTCCACTCTGCCCCCAGGAAGCCCACCCCAACTGTTTCCAAGGCTGAGCTAACCCCACTTGTTTACCATCCAGACAAATATTTTAAATGGATATACTGTTGTTTAATGTTTAAGTCTCAGGTATAAAGTTCTTTCTAGCTTTGTATTAGCAAGACAAAGGTCCTTCTCCTGCCAAAAGGAAAAGAGAGGAGGGGGATGGGTAAGATTCTCAGTAGCACAAGTTTATACAATTGCTTTACTGACTAGGCATTCCTGTACCTTAGAAATTGACATTTCTGATGAAAGAACTGACTCTTAACCCACCAGCAAATAATAATACATGTGCAGTTTACACCTAGAAAGAGCAACTTTGGTAAAGTAAGCACCAATTGTTTGTTTTTTTTCTTTTCTTTCTTTTTTTTTTTTTTTTTAGTCTGGAGCTTGGACCTGTATCTGGGAAGGAAATGTCTGTTTCATTAAAGAAAATAGGCTATGCCAAATGCACAAAAATAACAGTGGGAGGAGATGGTTTGGGGTGGGGTGGGGTGGGGTGGAGGAAGGTCGCCGTGTGACTCAGACGAGCTTGGCGTCTAGCATTAATATTTTAAGCTCATTACTTCACATTCAAAACAGAATTATATGGTGGTCAGAGGGGAACATACTAACACCCAACCAAGCAGGATTTCTAAAACCATGCATATACGTATAAATATTATTACATAGCTTTAAAATGGTATATATAAACTACATGAGTGCATTTTAATTCTTTTAAATAATGGTTATCAAACTCAGGACACTTACAGTCCTCTTTGTTTCTCTCTGTAGACACATCCATACACATTCACACACACAAAGACACACACATACACACACAGATATACACACACATACATAAAACACCAAGAGATGCACACACACTTACAAACCTAGTTAAAAATATGATGTATCTTTTAGGTATTTATTGGCTACAGATTTTTAAAATATTCAACACATTATATAAAATTAGCTTGGATGACTAATAAGACTCATTAAGATATTCTCTCTCTCTAATACACACCTGTGTATACAGAGAGAGAGAGAGAGAGAGAGAGAGAGAGCTAGAGAGGGAGAGCGCGCTACAGACTGCACTGTTATTTCACTGAGAGGTGAAATACAGCTATTGCTATACCTTAAGAGTCAGTGGTGGAAAACCATGTACTCTTGAAATTTCAGTCTCTTGCTAACACCATCTTAGTATTCTTCTGTATACTAAATTGATCACTAGTTTGAAACAGTTCTCATTCAAGTCAGAAATGGCATTCAGCATTATAACTCAAAGGCCCACTCTGACAAAAGTCACCTATTAAAAAGCAAATCTGAAGGAGTTGGTAAAGTGTGGTACACTTGCTGAACAGTAGCTCCAGGTTACAATAAGTCATGTTACATCCTGAAGTTATAATTTGGAAAATGTTAAATGTTATGTCGTTCAACTTGGCACGGCGGCGGTTTTCCAGGAGCTGAGTGGTTTATAAGAGTGTCTATCAGAATCCAGAAGTTGACAAGAAGTGAGGCTAGAAGGCTCTGTACAAGAGCAGAGCAACAGGTTTAAAATGAGACAAATTTGGTAAAAAGCCAGTGAATGCTGATTTAATTCACAGGAGGCTTTTTTCATAGTTAATGCTTAGTCCGATTAGTTTTGAAGTAAAGGTAGGGTAAAGAGAATCCACTCATGTTATGTGATAAAATTAATGTTTCGGGGCACTTCTGTGCGCTGAGGGCAATTGTCTTAGTTAGGGTTTTACAGCTGTGAAGAGATACCATGACCAAGGCAACTCTTATAAAAACAACATTTAATTGGGACTGGCTTACAGGTTCAGAGGTTCTGTCCGTCATCATCAAGGTGGGAGTAGGGCAGCATCCAGGCAGGCATGGTGCAGGAGGAGTTTAGAGTTCTACATCTTCATCTGAAGGCTGTTAGTGGAAGACTGGATTTCAGATAGTAGAATGAGGGCCTTAAAGCCCACACCTACAGTGACACACCTACTCCAGCAGGGCCACACCTTCTAATAGTGCCATTCCCTGGGCCAAGAATGTACAAACCACCACAGCAATGTATGAGTTACCTAAAACTGCAACAGCATCATATTTACACTTACAATGGGGAACAAAGGAATTTCACATCAGAATGCCAAGGCATCTGAACAATAAATGGGCTAGTGAGCTGGATGATTCCTGAAGAAAGAAATACAGATGGCTAATGAGTCATGAAAAAAAAACATTCAGTGTGTACAGCTGTCAGGGAGGTACAGATTAAAAGTGCTTTGAGATTCCTTCTTACCTGGTCAGATGCCGAGCACTGAGAGAGAGAAAAAAAATGGCAGGTAGTGATGAAGGATTTTGAAGAGAGGAGTCATCACTCCTGCTGGGAATAGAAACTGGAATTAACTTGGAAATCAGCATGGATTTTCCTGAAAAACAAACAAACAAACAAACAAACAAAAAAACACATGTATACACAATGGAATCCTACTGCAGGAAAATGGATGGAACTGAAGATTATAAGGCTAAGGATTAGAAGCCAAATTCAGAAAGACAAACCTTTCACATATCCTCGCCTGTGCAGAACATACTTATGAAGTGTGTATGATAGGAAAGTAGAAAGAGGATCACGAGAGGAGCGAAAGAAAGAAGAAACGATACGTGTCCCAAAAGCAAAAGGGAGAGCAGGGCCTGATGGAGTGTCTGTAATCCTAGCACTCCATAGGCCAAGGCAGAGAATTGCTGCAAGTTCGAGGACAACCTGAGATCCATAGCGAGACCCTACATCAAACAAACAAAGAAAAACAAATAACAGCAACAACGCCCCACCAGAAATAAAAGAATAAGCATGCAGAAAGGACCGTTGTTTATAGGAGGAAGGGGGTCTGCAAGAGCAGGAAGGAAAGATGGGACGCAGGGCAGGGAAAGGAGAGCCAAAAGTCTAATGATATAGATGAATAAAAATCTAATAATATAGATGAACAAGGAGAGTCACAAGGAAACCCATTGGGTTTTCTTGTTTGTTTGTTTGTTGTATGTTAGCCAAAAAAGGAAAAAGAAGGGAGAAGAAAACAATATGGAGGAGAAATAGAGGTAAGTACATTTGTTGGATTTTTGTGTGTGACACAGGCCAGAGTCATCTGGGAAGAAGGGACTTCAGTTGAGAAAATGACTCCATCAGATTGGCCTTTAGGCAAGTCTATAAGGCATTTTCTATTTCTTTTTTACTAATAATTTTATTTGTTTACATTCCAAATATTGTCCCCCTTCCTAGTCCCCCCTGCATGAGCCCCCCACTCCATTCCCCCTCCCCTTCACCTCTAAGAGAGTGCTTCCCCCATCCTCCCCCCACTCCCACCTCACCCTCTAGCATCCCCCTTCTCTGGGGAATTAAGCCTCCACAGGACTAAGTGCATCCCCTCCCACTGAAGTCAGACAAGGCAGTCCTCTGCTACACATGTAGCAGGGATTGGGGGTGCGGAGATCACAGACCAGCTCATGTATGTTCTTTGGTTGGTAGCTTAGTCTCTGGGAACTCTGAAGGGTCCAGTCAGTTGATACTGTTATTCTTCCTATGGGGTTGCAATCCCCTTCAGTTCCTTTAGTCCTTCCTCTAACTCTTCCATAGGGGTCCCAGACCTCAGTTAAATGGTTGGCTGTGAGTATCTGCATCTGTCTCAGTCAGATGCTTGTTGCCAGGCTCCTGTCTGCAAGCACAACATGGCTTCAGAAATAGTGTGGGGGTTTGGTGCTTACCCGTGGGATGGATCCTAAGTTGGGGCGGTCTCTGGATGGCCTTTCCTTCAGTCTCTGCTCCATTTTGTCCCTGGATTTCCTTTAGACAGGAACAATCCTGGTTCAAAAATTTTGAGATGGGTAAGTGGCCCCAACCCTCAATTGGGGGCCATGTCTATCTACTGGAGGTGGTCTTTTCAGGATCTATCTCCCCTCTGTTGGGTATTTCAGCTAAGGCCATCCTCACTGGGTCATGGGAGCCTCTCACATCCTGGTGTCTAAGACCTTCTAGAGGTTCCCTCCCTCCCCCCCATCCCCTACCCCTCCCTGCTGCATATTTCTAGTTATTCTCCTGGCCTTCTGGGCTTCTCTCCTGACTCATCTATACCTGATCCTGCTCCCCTTTTCCCTTCCCCTCCCCTGTCCCACCCATTAATAAAGAAAATGTCTATAAGGCATTATAGACATTTAATAATTAATAATTGATGTGGAAGGGCCCAGTCCACTTGGGCTGGTTCAAGATCTGGGCAGGTAGTAGCCCTAAGTTGTTAAGAAAGCAGGCTGAGCAAACCATGGGGAGCAAGCCAGTAAGCAGCATTTCTCTGTGGTCTAAGTTTTAGTTCCTGCCTTCAATTCCTGAGCTGACTTCCCCCAGTCATGGACCATGACTTGGAAGTTGTAAAATAAAATAAATAAATAAAACCTTTCCTCCCACGTTGCTTTTGATCACTGTGTTTATCACAGACGTAGAAAACAAACCAATTCCATGAGAAAATGGCCTCCTTGAGGAACCAGCATGGAGTAACATGAGAATCAAAAGCACACAGAGAAAATGAGCTGTGTGATCACCGAAAACCTGAGTCGGCTTTATTTCTGAGGGTCGTCTCTTCAGAGTTCTTCCAGACACTCATCCTGGCCACTCACTCACTTTCCTCTCCTTCAGCCACTTGAGGGACCCCATCTTTCCTCTGGGTCACCACTTCAGTTCGTTCCTCTTCCGTTCTTTTTGCTGCTGGCAACATATACCATTTATTTAAAAAAAACTTAAACGATGTTTTACTATTGAAATCATTGCATATGTAAGTACATATTATGTGCCAAACATCTGCAAAATCTTAGTCATAAGTCAAACAAGGATAGGTTTAGGGTTGCTTACAAGAACAACCATGTAGGGACTGGAGAGATAGCGCTATGGTTAATGATCACTGGCTGTTCTTCCAGGGGACCAAGGTTCAGTTCCTAGCAGCTATAGCTCATAATCACCCATAGTTTCAGCTCCAGGGAATCCTGTGCCCTCTTCTGAGACACTTGGATACCAAGCATATTAAAAATACCTATATAGGTGCAGGCAAAACACTCATATACATAAGATAAAGAATAAAGTTTTAAAACAGCATATATGTTAAGCAAGTGATGTAACTATTACCACATAACACCCTCACCCTGTACATCACGCAAGGCATTATGAAATAAAGAGCATTCCAGAGCTAAGTCCAGATGGAACATTTTGGTAAATAGGAGAGAAATCCGCAGCTGGTGCATCCACTGTGTGCACAATCTACCTGGCTCTGTACATGCCTTACTACGGTCCGCCAGTCTTTCTCATCTCTAGGCTCCTTCTTTCTGTATGATACTTGTACACCATGTTAAATTTGCTATCTACCGTACTCACTTAAAGACTCCCCTTAATACAAATCTTGTTGTCATGGAGCCCAATTCTTGAATCACTTGAGTGGGTTAAAACACTAATTTGGGGATGATAAATTTCTAAGACAAAAAACACAGGTCAGTTGTTTTGTCAAGTAACAGAATACACCTGGAGTACAGAGGGGTTCAACTGATTATTTGGCTTCACAATCCTGAAACAAAGAGTGATTGCCTTTTTCTTCTCTCCTCCCCCAACAATTCAGTATTATTTCTAACGTTTGAAAACTAGGGTGTCTTTGAAGCATCTTTTTTTTCTAATCCTACATAAAGCCTTACTAAGAGGAAACAGGCTTATTTGTAAGTTGCAATAAGCTTAGGATACAACTTACTGGTAGAGCATTTGTATAGCATTTGCACAGCCTTGGGTTCGGTCTCCATCACCAGAAAAAGAAAAAAAAAGTTAACTACAAAACAATAGTTCATAAAGAGTAAAAATAAAAAAAAATATGAGCCAGGCATGGTAACACATACCTTTAATTCCAAATCTCTGTGAATCTGAAGCTAGTTTGGTCTACAAAGCAAGTTCTAGGACAGGCAGAACTGTTACACAGAGAAATCCTGTCTCTAAAAATCAAAAGAAGAAGAAGAGGGGAAGAGGAGGAGAGGAAGGAGGAGGAGAAGGAAGAGGAAGAAGTAGAAGAGGAGGAAGAAGAAAAATGTTGGTCATGATAAATTTGTCTTCAATACCTAATATGGAATACTGTGGTGGCATTATAACCATAGTTGTTAGGCACTGACAAATCCAATCTGGAAAATGATCAGCATTCTGTTGATAAAATACTATAATAAATATTGGCAAGTTATTTGAAATTTTCATACATCTGAGCCAATATTACTTCCATATAATGTGAATCTATTAAACAGTTATATACCAAGGATACTATTATCCTTTACAGTGGTTTCTAAATGGCAAAATGTGGACAACAGCTTATGCTGATGGGTGTAAATCTCCATGCCTCCATGTGCCTTAATACTGCTCAGGGCTCAAAGTCAGGCTTCTAGGCATGTTACATTTGAGCAGGATGTAGGCTCATCAGCCAGCTCTCAATACATGAGATCTTAAGTTTAGAGCACATAAACAGAGCTTTCAGACAGGTGTAGTGTCTATAACCTTGGCTTTCAGGAAGTAGAGGCAGGAAAATCACAAGTTATGTACAGATTGTCTCCACTTATTGAGTGAGTTAAAAGTCAACCTGAGATATATGCAATCCTGATTCAAAATCCAACCACCCACCCACCACCAACATACACAGAAAGTGTGAAAAGTGGCTTTGGATACATGCGATTTGTGGAAGATACAGTCTTTGGAAAAAGCATAAAAAGGGATGTTGAATGCATTTCCTTCCGTAGCTCACTAGGCCACTCCTAGTCTCATGAGTGTTTGTTTCTATTTCTATTATCTTAAAGAAAATACTGAAAGGGAGTCAATTAAGATGGACATTAAAAAACACATGTAAAATTCAGAAAGATGTAGGAAATGAAGTTATGTATAATTACTGATCATTTATAGATATACATCAATAAATATATGGAATATATGAATAAAACATAAATATAAAAAGAAGTTGCAATTAAGTATATCAAAATAGTAGTTACCTTTTAGTAGTAGGATTGTGAATAATTTTTAAATTATTTTTATTCCTTTCTGTGTTCCAATAACATAAATTAATCTTGCAAGGATAGAGTAGGTTGTTAAAAAGTCTTGGGTAGCCTAAGCTGACCCAGAACTCACCATGCAGCTAAAGATTACCTCAAATGCCTGATCCTTCTGACTCTATTTACCAAGTTATATGATTAGATACAGCTTTATGGTTCACTTAAGGCTTTTTAAGGGGGGCGTCTTTCTGTTATTGTTGTTCATTTGTTTTACATGTATAAATGTTTTACCTGCATTTATATGTGTGTACTAAATAAATGCAGTGCTCTCAAGGGTCTCAGATCCTCTGAGACTGGAGTTACAGACACTTATGGGCTACCATGTGGGTGCTAGGAATTGAACCTAGATCCTCTGGAAGAGCAGCTAGTGTCCTTAAGTGGGAGACATCTCTCCAGTCTCTGTCTGTTTGTCTTTTTGAGACAAACTCTCACTATATAGCCCTGGCTGGCCTTAAATACACATATCTGCCTTCCTCCGACTCCTAGGCATTGAGACTATAGGTGTGAGTCACCATACCTAGTGTCAAAAATCAATTTTTAAAAAGAAAATCCAAGTACATCTTTTATCTGTCTGTGCAATCCCCATCACCCTTCTAACTTCCATCAAGTACCTTTATTGGTGGAAATATTTAGCAATATGACCTTCCTTCGTTCTTAGCTTCTCGCCTTAATACCACTGACTTCTCACACCTCCCTGTCCAGCTTCCACCTTGCTGTGTCCTCTATTTTTTTTCCTCCTTTTTTATTTTTGATGCTTTATATACATTTCCAATGTTTCCCCTTTTCTGAGTCTCCTCTTTGGATACCCCCCATCCCCTCCCCATCCCGCCTCTAGGAGGGAATTCCACCTCCCAC
>CM052716.1:29061171-29076934 GCA_028551405.1 Uromys caudimaculatus | reverse complement strand
AAACCTAAAAAATAACATTGAAAATAACAGGAACCAACAGTCACTATTCCTTAATATTGCTGTGTCCTCTAAGAGCTCTTCTCCTCATGCTGAAGACACTTGACAATCTTTCCCAGGGTTCTCAGGTACCCTGGTCAATGATCAGTGTTCCAAGTAGGGAACGAAGGGAATTACAAAGAGAACCTTAGAAAAGGCTTCTAAACCATGTCCTTGTTGGGGAGTAATCTTTAGGAAAGACCTCCCTCCAGAGGAAGTTGATTAAGATGGACAGAGAAGGAGAAAGAATCTTGGAAGAATACGAATCTTTGGCAGGTATGTAGGAACTTGGAACATGAGACCTGTTTTACCTCCAGGACAGGTAGCCAAGCTTTTGCCAACCCCAATCGGTGACCACCATAGGAACCATAAGAGAAAATGGTGGCCTTGAAGTCTCTCAGCAGGTGATTCCCTCCCATCAGAGATTAACAAGCCTCCAGAAAGGACTCCAAAACACCCATGGAGCAGATAGATGCTCCAGCTCAAAGAAGAGCTCAGGTGGAATACCAACAGCAGTGCCTTCTACCATAGTGATGGACAGGACGAGGAAATGGAGGAGAAAAGAAAGAGGGAAAGGAGATTGCAAATAAATCCAGGAAGGCATTTAGATGATTCGGTCGTCCTGGCTTGGAAGAGCTCTGGTTCTGGCTACGGATAGCCTCAACACTCATTTATGGTAAGAAACTGTAAATCAACTACAGTCATCTGAAGACATTTAAAAATTCCAAAATGTTTAACATTGGAGCAGGGATTCCTGCTTAGATGTGCACTCAGCTGGTTCTGAATTCCCAAGAGAGTTGGAAGAACAGATATACTTAAAGTTTTCTAACACTAATTCTTTACCCATACAACTGTGTATCTTAAAAGCAGCCGCTAGGCTTCCCCAGAGATGGTTTAGTTTTGGAAACAAAAGGATTCCTTGGTCCAGTGGTACAGATTACCCTCTGGAATAAGAGGATCTGTAATCTATGCTATTGAAACCTTCAGTCTTCCTAGTTCTGATCTCTCCCTGTCCTCAGCAAGTGTAATTCCCAAAGATCCCTCTTCAGTCAGTCCTTCTCTGCAGGTTCACCTGGAGACTGGGCTTGACTCAGCTGACTGGTAACAGGTTGATTACATGTTTGCAGAATTATTTTAGATGCAGTTTTAAGAAAACAACAAAAGTTTGTCACTTCAATGAAAAATGCAGTGACTTTCTTTTTCATTATGTTCTGATCATATTGTATTTTTAAATCTCTGCATGCATGCGTGTCTGGCACATGTGTGGTAGTCAGAAGACAATCTCTGATGTCAGCCTTGTTTGAGACAGGATTTCTTGTGATCAGTTGCTACACAGTTGAGCTAGCCCCTAAATTTCCAGAGATTCCCCTGCCCCCATCTACCATCTCAAGTAGTAGCCCTAGGATTATAAATACATGATCCCATATCTATCCTTCAGCAGGTTCTGAGATGTAAACTCAGGTACACACACACACACACACACACACACACACACACACACACACACACACACACACAATAGGTGCTTTACCCACTGAGCCATGACGTCAGTTCCCAATCAGATTGTATATACTCAACAAAAGTCTTATTTTTCTCCCTAATACTCCTACATCATAAAAAGGAGAATCCCCAAACCAAATATTAAACATTACTGAGAGCCTTTAACACAAAATAGACAGCAATAGGAGGAAAAAGTATTTTTAAATGTTTGTATGCTATGAAAAAAGGGAAAGTAGAAGAGACATTTAAGACATCTCTCTCTTTACTGAGCAACTTGTTTCCCAAAAATATTGTGGCTCCAATGACAATCATCAGGAAATTTGGTGATGTCATTTCCTTTGACTTGGCCGGTTACATAAATGCTGGATAATAGCCAACTAAAACAGTCCTCAAACAGATGGCCATGTGTGTAAATGCCAGAAAGTGAGAACAGCCATTTGCAGTTCTAATTTTTTTTACCCCACACATGGTATAATGTTTATTTTATAGCCTCTCTTATGGACTTATGTGGATCATTCCTGTCATTTTTTTAGGGGCGGGAGGGTTCCCCAAGGAAGCAGTCATAAAATACAAAACACAAATCATGAAGTCATGAAAACTAAGATGCTGAGCAGAAGTGAGCATCATTCTGTGAATTTAAGCCATCTGAGTGGTCTGCAAAATGCACTTCATACCATCGAACACTCTAGAAAAGATTTGTCTGGAACCCTCAGGAAATTTCAAGCACAGGAGATTTTACAAGGGGCAAATGAAAATATTCAGGGGTCCTAAAGAAGTTAGAAGTAGTATGTTTACCGGGATTTTCTAGAGGTTGCAAGAGTGCATACTTCAGAGATTAACTTTTATCTTTTCAAAGCACAACTTGGCCACAGAGCATCTTCCCAGATGTACTGACCTGTACATCTCCTTGTTCCAAGTCCATATTGATGTAATCAAGAGAAGTTACACTTTTGTAACTGTGAAGAATTTCAGTTATGCATAATAAAACACAGCACGGAGCTTAAGGCTTCTCAGCTTCAAACAGGAACTTCAGCTCTGGTTTGCAAAGACTGATGATAGCATTTCCTCTCAGATCTAACGGAGATGTGTTCTCTTAGTAGTGGGTTCAGCAAATGCTACGCTAAGAAAAGTAAATAAAGCCTTTCCAAATTCCATCATTTAGCTTCCTTTGATATTTCAATACTTCAATTAAATAAAACCAGGTACAATTTAAAATATCTATCTTCTTATAGTAACTTATAGATAAGAAGAAATAAACAGTAAGTGGTAAAGAGAGTCATGCTGCTTCTGGTTGCTTTCTTCATCATGAAAATATTTTCTCCTTGGTATTCAAAGAATTTAATTTCTCTTCCACCCATCAAATTTCCAAAGTATGTAACTACACATTATAACTTCCACCTAAATACATAGCAATAAAATATCACTGATTTATTTGTTCATAAATCTTAATTAATTATGGTCCAAAGAGTAAGCTGGAAGTCGTGGACGGAGAAATACCAGCTGTGGGGTCCTCTACACTTTCCTCCATTTTAATTGTATTGCTTTGTTCTGTTAATGTTTCTACCTAGCCCTGTGCTAGTCTAACCTTTCAATTCCCCCCCAAAAACGTGTAGAAGCCTGCCATTTCCCATGAGTCTTCATACCCTTGGGTGAGGGCAGGACAGTGTCAGAGACCCTGTCACCTTTAGGTAAGATTGGGTCCTCAAAAGGTTCCGTGCTTATTTTGGACACCGCTGCCTGAACTCCACCAAGCACAGTAATAAGTTCCATATGCCCATTTCTTTTTTTGAAGAACACATTTTCAAAGCAGCAAATGTTTTGACGGATTGGCTCTTGGAGAGCCTAAATACTGTTATACACATCGTTTAGCATTTCACAAGGCCCTACTGTTAAAGTCTGGGAAGGAGGCCAGGGTAACCTACCTACAGTGCTCTAAGTAATGTGAAAATATTGTGAATTCTTAACCATCCCGCTTCCCTGAGACGTATTTGGAATGTGAAGATTGCTTTGCTGCCATGGAACTGTGTGAATGTGTGGGCGTGAGCACATTTAAATAAAAAAAAATGTATTAGGTCTTTGGAATCAATAAATTAACCAAAAATTTCAATGATGGGTTTCCTAGATGTTTGAACTTTAAGGTTTTCATCTAAAGTAGTTGGTGTAATGAGTGTATGAGTGTTTGTGTGTGTGTGTGTGTGTGTGTCTTTGTGTGTGTAGGGGACATGAGTGAAGTAATGAGAAATATCACAGAAGTCAGACAATAACTTAATATTGCTGTTTGTAGATGAACAGCTCCATTATTTCCCTAATATATCTCTGTATATCTTATATATGAATTATTTCCTTCCTGCTTTCTTTTGCTATAGTTATAACTGCTGCTGCTGCGGCTGCTGCTGCTGCTGTTGCTGTTGCTGCTGCTGCTGCTGCTGCTGCTTGGTCTCAGTTTTGGAGGTGGACCTCCTCCAAACTTGTCATCCTCCTACTTCCGGCTCTTGAATGCCTGGATAGCCCATGTGTTGAATATACATTATTTAGCAGCATATTCTACAGATTTATTTAAATGTGGGGCTCCCCTGAACTAGCTCTCTGACTCTTCCCTAGGTCCCAATGTAGATGATCTGGAGGTAGAACCTGAAATTTCTATTTTTGATATATATTTTTTTAATTTTCACGTGATTGATACTTTCAAAGAAATAACATATTCTTGGCCAGTCCATATAACCATTTAAAATTAGTGATTAATTTTGATGCTTGAATTTTTATGCCATGGTTAGTAATTAGTTTATGGCTAACTGATATTTGAAAGGACCTCTTTTTAAACAAGCATTTTATTAATTCTTTGGGATTTTCATACAATGTACTTTGATTTAACTCATGCCCCTCTATACTCTTCCCCGCATCTATGATATCCACCTGCTCCTTCTACCCAAGGAGCTCTCTTCCTTTTTCCCATCCTCCCATTGAGTCAGGTTCCTGTTGTGTAACTACTCTTGCAACTGAGTGAAATTTCCAGTTTTAAGAGTTGTCTCGCCTGGTTTTTGGTACCCAGTTTGAAAATGAGGGGATCTTAGGAAACACATCGCAACCTGAACCCTAACTGAACTGTATTTGTACAGAGCTGCCGCCTCTGTGCCCGAGCGCCCTGTAAATGCCTGTAAATGGTTCGTTCTTAAACGTCTTCTATACAATCCATCTTTTTGTTAAAATCTTACATATGCTTTTGCATCTTATATCTATGCTACCTATTTAAAGAAAATACTATATATAGTAATCAGTTCAGAGTGATATAGCTATTATTATTATTATTACTATTATTATAACATTATTATTACATTCCTGATAAGAAAATATCATGGTAACTTGCTTCCTCACAAATGTAGGTTATGAGGAAGGAGGTGTAAATAAGTTGAAGATATAACATTAAGAATGATTCAAGGATTGCTGAACCAAGAGTAGTACATTCCAATGGACTCTAGCAATATCAAAAAGACGGTACGCATGTATTACTTGGTATATTAAATATGGAAAACAGAAAGAGAAAGTATAGCAAGAAGTGCAGTAAGTTCTTATATTAAAATCAAAATTGCACAATTTAAAATGTTGAGATCCTTCACTAAACTGCCAGAAATTTATTTTTCACATCTACTGCAAGAAGAATCACCTTAGAGAGTTTGTTTGAGGTGAACGTATATCAACTCTGTAAGGTCTTGTGTAGTAGATAACTATGAAAATACTAGGCTTTTCATTATTATCAATATTATTATTGAAATGCTAATCAATAATTGCCTACTAGCTAGGCATGTGTAACATAACACAACTTCCTCCATCTCCAGAACAACTAATAGAAGATAAATAATTAATAAATATATCTCTAATATTATGTATCACATTCTGATAAAAAATAAAATAGAGTAAGATGTTGGGTTTACGATATAGAATTATCAAAGGCAGCCAGAATAAGACTGTTCACAGTAGTGATGCTTGCCAGAGACTGAATAATGGACAGGAAACTCGTACTGGTTGCTATTTGGTGAACCAAACCTAGAGTCACCTGGAAGGCAGGAACCTCCATTAGGGAACTACTTCCATCAGATTGGCCTGTAAGCTTATCTGTGGGCCCCTTCTTGGTTGATAATTGGTGGATGTGGAAGGGCCCCGCCCTCTTTGGGATGTGCTATTCCTTAGCAGGTGGTTGTGGGTTGTGTAAGATAGCAAGCCCAGCAAATAAGGAAAGAGAAGCAGTAAGCAGTGTTTCTCCAGGCTCCTGCCTTGATTTCCTGCCCTGAATCCCCTCAGTAGTCAGTTGTAACCTGGGATTTATAAGATGAAATAAACCCATTCCTCCCCAAGTTGTTGAGTGTTTAGTCAAAGCAACAGAAACTAATAGGACAAAGCTGTAGCCTACATATAATTTTAGAAAGCACTTGGAACAGAGGTGAGCATTTTGTGTTGTGTCCAAAAATAGAGAGGAGACATGTGTGTGTGTGTGTGTGTGTGTGTGTGTGTGTGTGGCCAGTGAGGTGGGATGAGATACAGAAAGACTTAAACAAGCATGATACATGCTTTTGTATTACTTCCTTTTAAGCTGATGGTCAACATATTCAACATATTTGCATTTTAAGAGACTAAACAGCAATTATTTTCTTTTGATGGTGGAAGCAGGAAAAGTACTTTTAAGTTGTATTTTCTTTGGTTTGGTTTAGATTTTTGAGCCAGTATCCAAGGTGGAAATTCTTTGTGGTTGGCGTCTGTTCTGACTTGTAGGAGGCCTTGCCCTACGCTGTTACCCGGTTTGAAAATCACAGCTTGAATCTAACATTTCACTTTTTAACTAGGGAAAATACAGATGTATTCTTTTAAACCTAAAACTGCGAGTATGCCCAATAGCTCATCAGAGAAGAAATCATAAAACGCTTCCTTAGTTAGAATTTCATGCTCAGCTTCCCCCAGGTTTCCCAGCTAATTATGCGAAGCTGTTGATGGTTGTTCAGCTTTCTAGTGGATTCCAAGATTTTCCCAGTCAAGTACAAGAACAATGCCATCTACTAAGAAGAGGGCAGCCCCTCATAAAGTGAGTGCTGCCACGTGTATTCTTCTAAATAATATGTACACAATGCACGGCAGGAAAAACACAGCATTTTAATGAAAAGTCAGGTCTTCCACAGAGTTATGGAGTTCCAGAATTGTATGGTACCATGAAAGCTTACTAGCTTTCACCACCATTATAGACACAAAGAAACTTTCACTCAAATAAGCCAGCTATCTTAATACAATCACTTAGATTACAATATAATCTAAGGGTTCTAATGAAAACTCAGCTTGTCTAATTACTTAGATTTCTTCTTTATATATGTAAATACACAGAGAGATATGTTTGCTGCTCATGAAAGAAATTGGACTCTTAAGTTTTTTATTATTAATGTTTGTGTGTGTGGAGAGAAAGAAAGAGAAGGAGAGGAGAGGGAGGGAGCGAAGGAGGGAGGGTGGGAGAACAACTCAATAACGTGGAGGTGGTACACACTGGAACTTTGGGGAATAGGTTTCTTCTTTTTCCATCCACATGGGATATGAGAATCAAAGTCACATCCTGAGGATGTCAGGATTGTATGGCAGATGCTTTTACCACTGGGCCATCTTGTTGACCAAAGGTTCTTGTTGAGAAAAAAAGTAAGGACATTCATTTTTCAATCATTATTTTATGAGTACATTTTATTGGACATTTCTGTGGGGACAAAATGATTTCTCTTGTTTCAAACTTAAACATCAAGAGTGTTGTGAGCAACCCAGTAGTTCATCTTAATGAAGACTTACCAGGACACATGTGAGGGCAGAACCCTGTTCTTGGGCTGGAAACTACCTCCTTAGGCTCATTGATGAAATTATGAGAAGATAGATGTGTTACTCATGTATTAACATCCCCTATGTGGTTAAAACCAAAAGGAATTATACGTGTTTAAAGAGGATTATGAAGATTCTGGATCCCTGTGGGGTTTTTTGTTTGTTTGTTTGTTTTTGTTTTTGTTTTTGAATTCAAAAGTGTGAAGCCTGTCTCCAAATAGAGTGTGTGTTTAATGCAATTTATGGCTGTCCAAGGCAGCTCTACCAAAGGCCTTTGGTCCCAGAACTGAGCAGATCATAGTGATGCAGAAACCAAGGATGGTCGGATCGCCATGCACATTACTGTTAGAGATTAGACTTTGTCTGCATTGCACAGGTATTACAGACAGTGGACAATATGAAGGAACATGCACATATACATTAAGGACTAAGAGCTAAGAGGCTATGGAAGAACAGAGGAAGAAAAAGACTAATCATTAAATGCTTTCTATGGGCAAAGCTGTATGGAATCGTGTGTGTGTGTGTGTGTGTGTGTGTGTGTGTGTGTGTGTGTGTGTGTGTGTGTGCGCGTGTTTCAATCCAGAAGTCTCTGTACAGCCCTGGTTGGCCTGGAACTTGCCATGAAGAATAAACTGGCCATAAACTCATGGAAATTCACCTGCCTTTGCCTCCCAAGTGTTGGGGTTAAAGGCGTGCCCCACTGTCCTCAGCCAGTGTGAGGGACTTTTAAGCATTACGCTATCCAAGTCTCTTAACATTCTCCAAAGAGTTTTAAATATTTAATGTAATTCTATATCCAGTATTAATATTCACACTTGAAAATCAAAGCAACATTTGGTCAAGTAATTCCCAAGAAGGGCTTGAGGTCCTTGTTTATCTTGTTGAGACAAGTGACAAACTAAAGAGCTCATGAAGCTTATGCTAGGAGAGTGGTGTTCTTAGAACACATGATTTTGCCCCTCTAGCATGCATCAGAGATGAGTCCTAGAGCTATTTTTAAAAGCCCTGTTCTTAGAATGAGTTGGAGTGGAAGCAGTGCTTGTTCATATTTCTGACATGCTCATCACCTTCTTACAGCTCTCCAGCCTAAACTCTTTCATCGTCGGTGGAACACAAAGCATTGGTAGTCCTTAACATTGAGTTGACAAGTTTTCACTTCCCAACCACTAAATGTCAGCTTCGGGTGAAGGCCATGGATGACATGGCTACATGTAACAGACAAAATTACCCAACTCCAGCCCTGCTAAGGTGGGGAAAAGGAGAGCTGGCATAAGCTTCATTCTATAAGCTTCCATCAGCTAGGAGTGAGATCTGGCAAGGAAGGTCTGAGTCTGTCGTTACACATCTAGGGACAGTATGTCCATGTTCTCTTTTCATGAAACTATGTTATATAACTTCCCATTGGTATAGTGAATTATTAATTTGTACAAAATGGTGAATTTCATCATGACATTTCATACACATTTCAAATGTACATTGGTCATCTTTTCCTTTTCTTCTTGCCTTTACTTGTCTGCTGGAGGGTGGGATCTAGTTTCAGTTTTCTTTTTGTGGATGTCCAGTTTTTGTCAGCACAGTTTGTTGAAAATTCTGTCTGCTCTGCATGTGTGTTCTGGGAACCATGACTAGAACTCTATCAATTTATCCCTGGGACTTCTATCTCACCGGCCTTGTATTTGTGTGTTAGTACAATGAGGTTTGTATTGTCATAGCTCTCTAATGTAACTTGAGCTCAGCTACAGTGCAACGTTCAGTATTTCCATATGGATAGTAAATAGAGGTAGCCTTACTATGGTGTAAGCAATATATAACCAGTATCAATCAAACATTAACATGTTATGAAGCAGACCTATAATGGATTGCATATTTGGTTTTTGGGCATGTTTGAAGCAAGCATTATGCTCTATGTTTGCAGACAGGAGAATGCAATTTGAAGTCATTCTCATCATAGCTTCTCTAAGTTCATGTTGAAAGGCAGCAGCTCTCAACCTATGGGCTGTGACCCCTTTGGGGTCATACATATATCACACATCTTGCATATCAGATATTTACATTATGGTTTATAACAGTAGCAAACTTATGAAGTACTGATGAAATAATTTTATGGTTTGGGGTCACCATAACATGAGGACATGTGCTAAAGGGTCACAGCATTGGGAAGATTGAAAACCACTCTTATAAGGAGTAGCACAAGCCATTAAATGGGACTGGTACTGAGCTGGACCTTCATACTAACTTCTTTTTGTTCAGTTTCCCTTTCCTAAGTCAGACATCCTTTTGCATTAGGCTTGTTGTTCCAGGAAATTTAGAATAATGAGGTATATTATAAAACAACATGTAAAAGATTAGTATTTTATAAGAAATATAAGTTTTGGGGCTATGTTTTATGGATTAACCTAATTCCTATCCAATCTCTGGTGAAATTTTTATTCTTTAAAGATCCTGATTTGCCTTATAAACATCAATGCCAGGAATTTACTTGTAACTTTCCTTTGCTATTTATATAATTAGCTTCCATCACCTGCTGGTAAATAACTTCAATGATATATGATATGAATCCCAATGATCAGAAAACAGTTCATGTTTATTTTTTGCTTAGCCTATGCCCATAATCTCCATGAGTCCTTGAAACAATCCTTTGAGGATAGTACTTTCTTTTGGTGATGAAAAAATAAATAAAGCTCTACTGAGGTTAAGTAACTTGATCAAAGACAGAGAATGTTGTGAATCCAGACCTTAGTATATCTCTGAGTCCATGGGCATCCTTTACCAGTGGTGTCTAACTTTTTACATTGCGATGCTTGAGAACTGTGCAATTTACATAGCAAAACCTTGAAGGAGAAAACAAGCAAACCTCATGCTGTTGTATGTGAAGGAGGAAGGGCTGCATGAACTGTTGTTCCTCAGGTACTACCCACCTTATATCCTTTAAGACAACGTCTCTCATTGGTTTGATGCTTACCAAGTAGGATAGGCTAGCTGGCTAGCAAGCCTAGGGATCTGTATGCTCCCAATTTTCAGCTCTGGGACTTTAGGCATGTAGTGACACACCTGACATTTTTTACATGAGTTCTGAAGGACAAAATTCAAGAAAAGGCAAGCACTTCAGTAATTGAGCTGTCTCTTAAGTGGTTATAATATTTTAAGAAAGTTAATAATTTTGTGTTGGGTCATATTAGCTGCCATTCTTTGATACATGTGGCCACAAGCAGCCCACAGGCCATAGATTAGAATACTGACTCTCACAATGAGGATTCTGGATCACCAGTAGCCATGGTATCAGGAGAGAGTTTGTTAGAAATTTTTAGTTCCATCCCACATTAGCAAAATGGATATCTGTTCTTCAGCCAGGTCCTCAGGTATTGACCATGCAGAGAGAAGTCTGAGAATGGCTATGTCCAGTGATGTCTTCACTCAAGAGGGTATGGTGGTTTGAGTAAGAACAGCCCCCTAAAGCCTATAAGTTTGAAGAGTCAGTCTATAATCAATGGAACTGCTTGGAAAGGATTAAAAGGAATGGCCTTATTGGAGGAGTTATACCACTAAAGGCAGGCTTTGAGGTTTTAAAGGTCCATGATATTCCCAGTTAGCTTTTTTCCTTGAGCTTTTGGTCCAGATATGAACTCTCAACTACTGATATGGTACCAATCCTGCCTGTCTGCTGCCATTGTCTCTATGATAGTCATGGACTCTAACCCTCTGGAACCATGAGCCACAAATTAAACAATTTCTTTTATAAGTTGCCATGGTCATGGTGTTTTGTTACAGTAATTGAGAATTAACTAAAACAGAGAGCAACTAACTGTCCTGGGCCACTCCAGACTGAGGATGCTCAGCACAAGACTTTCAGCAGTTGGGAAATCAAGCCCCAGACAAACAGAACAAAGTGTTTACCCTAAATATAGAACTAGCATATTGCCTTCTGTATAAGACCAGTATTTTCCCTTTTCATGGGATACATGTTATTCCGGCTTTCAACCCTGTTTCTGAGTGATCAGTATTGTTAAATCTGTCTTTAAAGACAATGCCATTGGCCCTGTCTATGTAGACAGGAAACACCACTGAGGAAGATGGTCACTATGCACCCCAAACCCTGGAAATCCCCACTGTCCTCATCTAAATTTCTGAAACTTGGCAGTAAACCTTCCCATACAAAGGAAGATTATTTTCTCTTTCATCGGTATCCCAATTCAAAACATTGTAACTGCAGTAAGAATGTTCACTCAGTAAGAATGAACTCAGACTTGCCAGTTCGTTCACTCCGTCTTGTTTTGGTTTTGTTGTTTGTTTATTCACTTGCTTGCTTGCTTTTTTAAACTCACTCTGTAACTGATGTTGACCTTGGTCTCCTGATCTTCCTGCTTCCACCTCTCAAAGGCTAGGGTTACAGATGGACACCACGCCTGACTTTTATTCAGCTCTTGAATTCGTGTTTTTAAAGCATCACTAGAATTCAGGCATGTGAAAGTCCTTCATTACCTTAATATTAATGATTTCCATGATGGGAAATGCAATCCATGTGTTTATAATTCATTCCAACCCTGCCATGTTACTAGACTGAAGAAAATACTAACTCTTAAGCCGTTGCTACAGATTCAATCTCACAAAGAAGAAAATGTCGATTTCTTTTTTCTCCCAGTTTGTAGAGCTAAAGCAGGAAAGACAGTCTGCAGGGTCTACACAAGAATCCTTGAGCATCTTCTCTCTTTTTTCTCAAGGACTGATTTTCCTATTCAAAACAATCACTTATACAGGAAAAACTAGAATCATGTTTTTGGAATGTGAAATAAAATAATTTTCCTACTTGTGTGAAATTTCCTTTGTGAGCAGTGTGTTCTCAACATTTTTCATTGTGTCTATCCTTTGGAAAATTAATAAAATCCTCAATGGCCAACATGAGACACAGCCATCAATTGCATTACTTATTTCTATTTAACTGATTGCTTAAACCCATTTGAGGAACTATCAATACATATAATTTTAATATTTATTTTTTAAACCATTATCTTTTTCCTCCCATCCACTCTCAGAAATCTCAATAACAACACCATTACTCATTTGCTTATTCATCATGAGAATTTTAGGTCTCTTACAACAGAAGAAAATTAAACTGCTTTTACTACCATAAAATTAAAAATAAGTGTATTATAGAATTGGTGGTCATTATAGATGTATACGAGAACAGCCTAGCAAGTCCATACCAGAGTGATTTCTTTTACTTGCAAAATCAAGGAAGAAGATTTGAGAAAGTCATATTTGAATCGGGCTCAGTCACAGATTTGTAAGAAAGGAAAGTACACCCAAATAAGCCAAGACAGGAACATGTGATGAAAATCAAATCTGCCCTTTTTGGTCTGCAGTGTATGGGGAGAAACTAGAAGAGATGACTCTAACTCTGAGTGATGTAGTTTAAAGCTTTGGAAACTGCTGGCTGTTCTAAGCAAGAAAATGTCACACCCTGGCAAAACTGTGGCCATGCGGCAGAGATGCCCAGGGCATGATGGAGAGCTGATCCTGCTTACTTGGACAACATTCAGTCTAGAAAGAAATACTTAAAGCCACACCCACCCATAGCCATTGGCCTTGCTATTTCTAGCTACTTTCACCATGTGATTCTGTCCATCTGGATCCCAGCAGTTTTGAAAAATGAACATGGACAACAGGAGGATGAGTTTAACAGGAAAGTTAGAGATTAGCTATTGTTTTCAGAAACACATTGACCTTTATTTGTGAGAGGCAGCATGATTATACTTGGGGGTCTTCATTTTCTTTGATTCCCAAAACAACCCCAGGAGGAAGGCATCACAGTTTCCCCTTTGCAGATGGGGAGATTGGCTTCAAGAAGTTCATTTCAAGCACTATCCCAGGACAAAGATGAGCGTTGCTTTCAATAGGAGAGTGCAGAATTCGCTAGTTTAAACCTATTCTCTATTCTTTTTCAGTCAAAACAAAATCACAACTTTCTGGGATGCATTCATCTGAAGGAAACCCTAGCCGGAAAGGTGGATGAGGGGATGAGAGGTCAAGTGGGTTGATATTGAAGGACATGAGGACCAGGAGACACTGGGTAGAAACAGGGCATAAGAATTAAAATATTAGTAACATTGTTCACCTAAACCTTAACTCAACCCTTGCTATGCAATAGAAGTTACCGTAGGAACATAAGAGAAGCCAATTGAATTAGTGGCCCCCAAAGCAATTACTGTCCACTACATAAAATTCACTTGACCAAGGGGAAAACCAAGGTGAAGCACAATATTCTCAAAATGGACAAGTAATTTCTGAGCTTCCACAGCCACTTTGTAATCCATCAAGTGTTCCTGGAGCAAACAGCATGAATCAAACATGCAGTAGGTTTCAAAATTAAACAGAAATGAGCAGACATGTATTATATTTTTTAATTGATTGTGGGTATAGAGTGTCTTGTGAAAACAAATCAGCTTGAATAATTAAAACACGAACTCCTGTTCCTCTTCTTCCACTTCTTCCTCTTCCTTCTTCTTGGAACTGGGTAAAAGAATGCATTTAATCAAGGTCTCCCTTGGACTAGAATTCTCATAAATTAAATAAAAATAATTATGGATCCTCCTTGGAAATTCTAGATGTTGCTATTTCATCTATAAAAGCAAAGGAAGACTAAGACACTGTCCAGCTTCAAATCCCAGTGACCGGACTATTGTATAAAAGAGTCTATTTTCCATCTTTCTCCTGGCTAGACATTGCTCCTGGGAGCTTTCTCCTTCTACAATCTCATACTTGCAGATTCTGTGTGTGAAAATGACATCACGTTTCTAAGGCCCTGGTCTTCAGAGGAGAGCTAATTATATAATATGGCTCAATAAACTGACATGCTCATTACAGTTTCACACTTCCCAAAGCTGAAAACTAAGTAAGAAAATGTTATAAGGTGGAAAATTATTACATGTGGAGAAAAATTACACAAATAATTTATTCACCTATTCATCTATCTATTCATTTAAAAAAAAAAAAAAACTACCTGTTCGTATGTCATTCTGCAAGATGTTATGAGGCAACTTTTGAAAAGTAATTATGTATCATGGCCAAGTACAACTTGTAGGACATCGTCAAGGCACAAAACAGGAATGGCCTAAGTCAGGAGAACGCAGACCCAGCTGAGTAAAATGGGGATGGAGCCTTGGTGTGATGACGCTCACATATATCTCAGTGGTCAGATTGCAGAGGCAGGAGGATCACCACAGATTCAAAGCCAGCCCAGTTTCGTATTGAGTTTTAGTTTAGGCAAATCTGAACAGTGAGATACTGTCTCTAAATAAATACACAATTTATTAATCAATTAGTTAATAACAAATAAAATGGAGATCACAACACTTATGGCATAAGCTAGTAATGGTTCATCGATGTGCCATGGCCATATGATTTCCAGGTAGATGTAGAATAAATTATCGACTCTTCTTCAAACTGTCATATGTCTCTGGCACATTATTTATTCATTTTAATGTAAAATGTATGTGTTATTTATTCTATTATGATGTCATATCATGTACCGATATATAAATTCACACTTTTTTTTTTAACATGCATGCATGTATGCATTACATGTGTACCTGGTAGTTAGAAAGAGAACCTGTGCCTTCACTAGCTTTCCATACTTCTCAACAAAGTGAATTTTCTTCTCTACACATGGCACAAAAAAAAAATAATAACTTTTTTTCTTTCTTTTTTTTTCCTAATTAAATTTGATACTTTTTTATTTTTATTTATTTTTTTATACTTTATTTACATTTCCAATGTTTCCCCTTTTATAGGTCTCCTCTTTGGAAACCCCCTATCCCCTCCCCCTCCCCACCTCTATGAGGGAATTCCACCTCCCACCCACCCACCCACCCACTCCCATATTCCCACCTTGACATTCCCCTTTACTGGGGCCTCTAACACCCTCAGGTCCAAGGGCCTCTCCTCTCTCTGATGGTCAACGAGGTCATCCTCTGCCACATATGTGGTCCGAACCATGGGTCCATAGATGTGTATTCTTCGGTTAGTGGTCCAAACTCCAGGACAATGGGGGGGGGGGCTCAGGCCCGTTGACGCTCTTGCTCCCTCCATGGGGCTGCAAACTCCCTCAGCTCCTTCAGACCTTTCTCCAACTCCTCCATCTGGGACCTCACTCTCAGTCCAGCAGTTACTGTTAAGTGAAACGTGGGCATTCTGAACTTTTGGGCTAATATCTGCTTATCAGTGAGTACATACCATGTTTGTTCTTTTGTGACTGAGTTACCTCGCTCAGGATGATATTTTCAAGTTCCATCCATTTGCCTGCAAATTTCATTAAATCATTGTTTTTAATAGCTGAGTAGTACTCCATTGTGTAAACATACCACATTTTCTGTATCCATTCCTCTGATGAGGG
>CM052716.1:29011249-29060671 GCA_028551405.1 Uromys caudimaculatus | reverse complement strand
AGAAAATGTGGTACATTTACACAGTGGAGTACTACTCAGCTATTAAAAACAATGACTTAATGAAATTTGCAGGCAAATGGATGGAACTTGAAAATATCATCCTGAGCGAGGTAACTCAGTCACAAAAGAACAAACATGGTATGTACTCACTGATAAGCGGATATTAGCCCAAAAGGTCAGAATGCCCAAGTTTCACTTAACAGTAACCGCTGGACTGAGAGTGAGGTTCCAGATGGAGGAGTTGGAGAAAGGTCTGAAGGAGCTGAGGGAGTTTGCAGCCCCATGGAAGGAGCAAGAGCGTCAATGGGCCTGATCCCCCCCCCCCCCGTCGTCCTGGAGTTTGGACCAGCAACCAAAGAATACACATCTATGTACCCATGGTTCGGACCACATAGGTGGCAGAGGATGACCTAGATGGCCATCAGGGAGAGAGGAGAGGCCCTTGGACCTGAGGGTGTTAGAGGCCCCAGTAAAGGGGATTGTCAAGGTGGGAATATGGGGATGGGTGGGTGGGTGGGTGGGAGGTGGAATTCCCTCATAGAGGCGGGGAGGGGGAGGGGATAGGGGGGTTCCAAATAGGAGACCCAGAAAAGGGGAAACATTGGAAATGTAAATAAAGTATCAAAAATAAAAAAAATAAAAAAATTTTAAAAATTAACTTGTGATAAAAATTAAGAGAGAGAGAGAGAGAGAGAGAATGTAAGCACTTAGAGCCCTCCCTAGAGCAAGGCAAATAGGGTTCCAAGCTGTATGTCCAATGTAACCAGCTTGGTCATGCTGATTAGAAATCTTTAGCTTGGGCCTGCCTAGCCTGTGCTGGAGTCATATTGGTGCCCTAAGCATTTGCTAAGGAGAGTTTCCATGTAGGTATCCTGTAGTAACGAAGCATGCAAACCTCAGGCAATGGAACAAAAATGATGAAGCAGTCTACCCAGGAAGATGAGTTGCATCTATCCAGCCAGACCTGACAAAGAATACCCTTTTGTCCCATGTAGGAACTTTTCTTTCTTTTTCTAGCTTGCCTCCAGGCTAGTTTGCTTGCATGGATTTGTGTTTCCAAGAAAATGTGTTGCTTGAGTAATATCCATCTACAATTTCCCCCTCATTGCCATTTTACTGTAAACAAGAGAGAGCTTGGGCAGCTGTTTTGGCAGATTTATTAGTTTAGAACAGCACACTGAAAGAAAGAAAGAAAGAAAGAAAGAAAGAAAGAAAGAAAGAAAGAAAGAAAGAAAGAAAGAAAGAAAGAAAAGGAGAGAGAGAGAAAGGAAGAGAGAGAAAGAAGAAAGAAAGAAGACGGAAGGAGAGAAGGAATGAAGGAAGAAAGGAAAGAAGAAAGGAAGGAAGGAAGGAAGGAAGGGAGGGAGGGAGGGAGGGAGGGAGGGAGGGAGGGAGGGAGGGAGGAGGGAAGGAAGACCAAACCTATGAGTGTCTTGAGCCCTGTTTTTTCTGTTCCTCTTGAAGCTTCTCAGCCCCTCATCCCTACCACCTATCCCTGCTTCCACTCCTTCTCTGGACTTGTCTTATTTTTCCTGGAGATGTTCTTTCCCATGTCAACCAAACACAAGAATTGGCACTGACATTTTAGAGCCTTACAAGGCCCCTGGAGAGGAGTCATAACTATGTCAGAAGGAGAAGATGTCCAAGTTCACTCCTAAAGAACTAATTAGCCTCCAATAACAAACCATCTCCAGAGAGTGTAATAACATTGGTGTTAGAACGAGGGTCATGAGCCAGACTCTCCATAGGCTCATTCCATTCCCAGACGTGAGAAAGCAACATTTTCCATCCTCATATTAAGAACCTAAAGGTCTTATCACCCAATAGAATTCTTTATTTTTAAGTAGGATCTTTTGAGTGGTGAACCAGGCACATTTACATCAAAAATGACCCATCGTCATTTATATAGCCCCCAGTTGAGGCAGAGCTAATGCTTGAAGCCATTTTGCCTAATTAATATTTCATGATGCCTTTCTCTGAAATACTCCAACAGTCTGAATGCATAGGGAAAGCACGCATTACTTGTACCCGTGTACATAACTGGTAACTTTCTGATACTTTCAGTGTGCTCTTAAAGTCACATTACCTACAGACTTCCCACAGAACACCATGGTGGTTTGAATAGAAATGGCCCCCATAGGCTCATGGAGTTGAATGCTTGGTCACCAGAAGTGGCACCTTAGGAGGTGTGGCCTTGTTAGAGTACGTGTGGCCTTGTCGGAGGAAGTGTGTCAACTGGGAATGAGCTTTGAGGTTTCAAAAGCTCAAACCAGGCCCAGAGGCTCACTCACTCCCTTTTCCTGCTGCCTGCCGATCCAGATGTAGAACTCTCAGCTGCCTCTCTAGCACCCATGTCTGCATGCTGCTATATGCTGCCATGCTTCCCACCACAATGGTAGTGGATGAAAATGGACTAAATCTTTGAACCTGTAATCCAGTCCTAGTTAAGTGTTTTCCTTTATAAAAGTTGCTGTGGTCATGTGTCTCTTCACAGCAATGAGCACCCTGACATGGATAGCTAAAGAAGTTGTAGCCTACATGGGATTTTTCAGTAGTGTTCATGGGAATATCTTTTGCATATTAAGTCTTGAGAGCTTTGTTTGAACTTCTATTATTTTAATTCCTTAACAGTTCTTATAGCCTGTGGATGTGTTAAATTTCTTAAAGAAGCCAAGTATGAGACTCCCACAATACGGTCTATGTATACCCATTTGGATAATTACTGTATGGATCAGTAGAGGAGGCCATGGCAAACAGAAAAAGGTCTGAAGTACCAGCTTCCATACATGGCATAGGTCCTAAAAGGAGAATAAGAAATAAGTCAAAGCAAGATGTGCAATGTTTGGACCCATCTTGGGCCAGATTTGCTAACCAAGTATGTCTGACCTGGCCAATGAAGCATGTAATAGGATTCTGAGCTGGGATACTTTCTGAGTCACCCAAATAGTGATCAGGAGAGTGATGCTGAGTGACTATGCAGTTTAAAGCTCAACTCTTTTTTTTTTTTTTTTTTTTTTTTTAAAGAATATGTTTGTCAACTCCTACATGGCCTACAGGGGATGGAGTGACATGATTCCCACCCCTTCACAATAGTCACAAATAATATAAAATACCTTGGTGTGACTCTTACCAAGCAAGTGAAAGATCTGCATGCATCTTCACATACCTACTTCACCTTCATGCACTCTCCCTCTTAGAGCTTATTGAATCTAGTCAGTGTTGCCTTCATGCACAAGGGTAAGGGATCACCCACCAAAGCATGAGCCACCTAATCAACAGACATACCTGTAAAGAAACATGACTTCCCTTCAGCCAGCAGCAGCAACTGCCAACAGCTCCTCACCTAAGGATGGAGCCTTATGAACCCATCCCCCATCTATACTGTAATATTGACTAGCTTGATCGTGTATAAGGCTAGCAAAGACAATCATAGCTGTTTTGAGCCCATGAGTTCAATGGACCATTTCATGTCTAGAAGATAGCATTTCACAGCACTCTTCCCATCCTCCTGCTCTTCTACTCTTCCATTGTGCTTCCTAAGCCATGGAGGGGCTGTTATAAATATCACATTTAGGGATGGACACGCAACAGTTACCCATTCTCAGTACATTGACCAGGTAGAAGTTTCTGCTGTCCGCTACAAAAAGAAAGTTTTCTGACCAACATTGAGAGCATCAGTAATCTACTCATAGCTAACTGGCAATAATCTAGAAAGCTGGAATAAAAGTTGAGATAGTAAGACTAAAAGGTAGTCATCGGCCAAAGTAGACATTGCAGAAATGAGGAGGAGACAGCTACAACTTGATCAAACCATCTCAGTATTTCTCAGGCCCCCGACCCCTGCATATCCTAGATACTAGATACAGCAAACATAGTCTCCTGGATCAAACCCTCTATTGTTTTGAATGTATTAACCAGACTTGCTCTAGGTCTCTGTGAGCGGAGAACCCAGGTGGAAATTCCCTGGGCAGGTATGGCATGGTAGCAACCAGTAGTTGGAATCTTATAAAGTGAGAATTGGAGATTCCTAGTGCCTCCCACCTCAGAATTTCTCTTTCTGGTACCTTCTTGGAAGCCCAACCCACTTCAAAGTACCAATGATATCTAGCATCCCATTGGTTACACATAAACCTTGCTTTCTGATGTTTAGATCTGAATGTATCTGTCAGTAATCTAGACTCTCAAAGCATTCATCTTACAACCACTACCCCCATGTATTGTTTGTAACACTCGAGATTCCTTTGAATCTTGAAGAGGTTTGTCTCTTAGATTTAGTACTGTGGGCATGTACCACCCACCAATACTTCCTAATTTGCATGACTTCTGCATTTGACTTCTTATATGGCTCCACCTTTCCCCCTGGGTTTGTGTATTCTTCAAATAACATCCCAGACACTGTGAGATACACATCTCCCAGACAGATGGCCAACAGACACATTGGGAAATCATCTGAGCCAAAACAGCTGTCTGTAGTGGGACAGTTGGAAAACCCAACTCGGTGCAAACATAGGAAATTATTGCTTTCTAAAAGCATAGAATCATAGTTGGAGATAATACTATAAACTTTGCCAAATCTGACTCTGATTTGGAGATAAGGAAATAGTCCAGAAATTGTATCATAATCACACAGCATAGGTAGAAGAGCCAGTTAACATGAGCAGTGTTCTATCTTTACCTGGTAGGACTTTGCTATGTATGGAAGGTAAGACTTTATATATAAATATATATATATATAAATATATATATATATGTATATGTATGTATGTATATGTATGTATATATATACATACATACACACACACACACACACACACACACACACACACACACACACAACTATAGTGGCTATTGAAAGCAACAGCAACAAGAAGGTAAGTAGCTTCTTTCTTAGCACAGAAGAGAGTCCAGACACTTGCTATAGAGCAGACTATGATATAGGCTGTGGCCAAGCCAAAAGGTGTCACAGAACTCCCCAGGGAAGCTATGGTGTGTATACTCAGGTACATACAGCAAATATTGTGCATGGTCTTACAAATAGATTCCTATGGGCTGGCAAGATGGCTCAGAGGGTCAACGTGCTTGCTACGCAACTCATGTGATCTGTCATCAGTCCGCAAAACCCACTGTGGAAGGGGAGAATTGTCACTCCTGAAAGTGGTTCCCTGATACTCATGTGTGTGCTGTGTTGTATGCATGCTGCACACACACAACACACACAAAAAGGTAATAATAAAGAGAATTTTAAAAAATAAATAAATTGCTTTTTGTGTGCTCAGAGTACAGCTTGGTGGTACAGCATATATATGCTTAGAGTGCAGTAGACCCTGAGTTCAATCCCCAGCCCCTCTTTCCAGAAGAGAAAGAAAAAGGCAACATTGCAGTATGTGGTGACGCACACTAGTAATCTTGACACTCTGGAGATTGAGGCAGGAGGATCTCCAGCATGAGGCCAGCATGAGCTCAAGAAACTGTGCAAATGAAATCACTTGTACTGGGGGGCAAAATAATAAGGGAAAGGAATGTAAAACTTATATTCTTATTGAACAGAGAGCACAATAATATATGACTGTTCTCAGACATGGTGTGAAATGCAGATATCCATCACTTCCTGCAGCTCCTGAGCTGGGGCCTGTGAAGTATTTTGTCCTGTGGTAGCGAGGTGGTGGGATTTGTTCTTGTTGTTTATTTGATTGATTATCCATTGCTCTGCCACATCCATGATTTTGGTGTCCCTGAAAGTCCAGAGGAGCATAGTAGAGATCTGCTTTATGTTCATGGCTTTTATCACCTACACATGCACAGTGACAGTGTTGAGCATCTTTTCAGAAGCACTGACATGGAATTACTACTGAGACAGAGATGTGAAGGAGGTAAAAGCTGCCAGAGATAGGGACCAGGGACAAGTACAGTGAATGACTTTCATTTCCTTATGGAATGACTGAAGTTCAGTAATTGGAGAGACTTCCTGTTCAGTAATTGGATAGACTTCCTGTAATCCTGGTTACTGACAGGACCTGGCTGGTCAGCACCTGAACCTGAACCTTTGTATGGCACAATCAGAATTTCAGAGCAGAATAAAAGGGCAAATTGTCCATGATTCCTAACACCTGCAACTGGAGCGGCATAGATCTAAACCAAGGACAAAACCTGCCTCTCCCTCTCCCTCTCCCTCTCCCTCTCCCTCTCCCTCTCCCTCTCCCTCTCCCTCTCCCTCTCCCTCTCCCTCTCCCTCTCTTTCTCTTCCCTCTCCCTCCGCCTCTCCTCTCTCTGTCTCTCTGTCTCCCTCTCTGTCTCTCTCTGTTTCTCTCTCTAGCACACACACACACACACACACTAATGTACGCACATATGAACATGTGCTCACACATACATGAAAAAGCTCACATCTTTGTTTGTTTGAGACAAGAAATCATGTAGCCCAGGCTCTCCTAAACTTGCTCTATAGTTGAGGACAACCTTAAACTTCTGATCCTCCTGGGTGAGTGCTGAGATTACAGGATGACACCACCAGGACTAGTTTCTGTGGTTCTGGAGAATGAAGCAGGACTCTGTGCACACTACCAAGCGTATTGTGAACTGAGCTTATATCCCTAGTTTCACAGTCACCATTTTACTAACGGCATGTGTAAATTCCCTGTGTAAGAACCTCACTCACTTTTCACATTGGATGCTTTTATGTCCTCCCATCTTTTGAGCTTTGGTTTAAATATTAACAAAAAGCAATCACAAAGAATACATGATTCGTCAGGGACAAGGTACTGAGACCTCCACTGCCCCTTCTTTGCCTCCTGCCCCCTATGTAAAAATCCATGCGTATTTTAAAGGCAAAGAATAGTATAAAATTCTGTGAGAATGTTGTAAATCGTTGCTGTGAATCAGCCCAAAGCCATCTAACGGGAGGCCTCCGATCCCTTTCCAGTAAATGTTACTCCAGTTCATGATTGTACTTGCTGGCTGCCGAGAGCTCCCTGGGGACAACTTGGACCTGGCAAGACAGGCCTTTGAAGTAATGGCCTTCCCTTACTTGCTGGAAAGAATCATTTTCAACTCCAGAAAAAATACCATCTTTTGCATTTCAGTTGTTCATTTTTGTTAACCGACTGTGTCTCCTAAAAATGTTGTGACCTAAATACTAAAAACTCCACTTGACTCTTTTTTTTTTCTTTAATCTTGGCAGCTCAGCTTTCTATATATTCATCCACAATCAATAGAGAACACCCAGCTTGAACTCAGCCTGCAGAAATGTTAATCTTAAATAACTATTTTGTTTGCATTGCAAGACCCTGTAAGCGCCCAGCAAGCTTTGGTACGTGGGAGACTTGGTGTGTAGGATTAGACGATAAATTCAGGTAGAAATTCAGATTCTAAACCACCAACATTTTGCTAATATATTTATTAGTCATGTATAGTTCACGGTGTCGCAAATCACTTCAAGTAAGCATGGTAAGCCTCGTTACAGACGATGCTTTGGCTTGCATGCCTGGATCTCTAGATGAAGCAAGGTTCTGTGTTCTGAATGGAGAATAACATATATGACATTTAAGAAATTCTGTTAAGTATGAAATTATAGGATGCTAAAGTTTTTTTTTTCTTCCCAAAGTGAAATCACTTCCATAGCTTGTTCATTTTGAATCTTTTGTGTGATCTTCTGATGGCAGGAATAGGAGGGGGTATTTCTAAGGCCTAAGTCTGGCATGAAGAACACTTGAGCGAGACTCATGGTAATTTTGCTGACATGATGAAGATGTCTTATTCATTCTTAGTAAATAGTTTCATGGTTGGGTTAACACAGCTTAAATTTAAACCTTGCACAAAGTAGATCTCCCGTGCTTCTCTTTGACTTATCTGCTGTGCATTTTCACGTTGTGTCAGAGCTCTTATTAGCAAACACAGAGACAAAATCAGGCTTGCAAGAGATTTGTTCGGGAGAGGAAACTGGCAAGGTAAGAAGATTCTTTAATATGGTGACGCATGTCTGATGCCGTGGAAAGAGAATGGGAAGGAGGGGACTGGGTAGAAGAGTCTCCAATGGGAGCAGAATTCCAAGGAACCTTCTTGGACCTTTTGGAAAGTCTGATTTCTCCCAGAAATTGGTCTGTATTAATGCCTTCACCCACTGCTGACATACTATGCTCAGTCATGATGTTGGAGTAGATTTCAGAGAGCAGGCCTCAGAATGAGCATGGTTCTAGAGCCAGATGGATAACATCTGCAGCTTCTGCCAGGGGTGCTCCCTACAGCATTCATCATATAAAACACACCTCACTGGCCACCACTCTGTAAGCACAAGTCTCATCAGGACCAGTGTGTTGGATGCATTTGATCATTCATTTATAATGGAGTTCCTACAACATGACAAGCATCATGTTCAGTGTTATAAACTCTATGGGGACCATAAAGGTCTCTGTCCTCATAGACTATGTTATACATGTTGTTAAATCGTTAAATTCCCTTGAAAAGATTGGCTTAGAACTGAAAATTCCCTCAGATATGTATCCTGCCCATCTCTCATGGTTAATAAAAGTACTATTTCTATGGTAATCCATAATGTCTATCTCCAAATCAAATTTAGGTTCGTTTTCTATCCTTTTATTAGGGGGTGGCATCAAGACAGGGTTTCCTGTGTGCGCTTGGCTGTCCAAGAACTAGCTCTATAGACCAGGCTGCCTCAAACTTAGAGATCTGCCTCACAAGAACAGCTAGAATTACTTTGTATGGTTGTCATTAATTTCTCTTTAGGTTCTTTTGTTGTTGTTGAAACGATATCTCACTCTGAGCCCTAGATTGGTTTTTCCTATACAAGGTTTACAAGTGGACACCACCATGACCAGTGTCTGCGTACACTCTAACACGAATATGAAGCCTGGCAGTGGTGGCTCACACTTTTAATCCCAGCACTTGGGAGGCATAGAGTATGTAAATACTCAGACTTATGCAAAGGTTAGAGAATGCCTGCTTCTTACCAGGCTATTCCTAAGCCTTTAGTGTTAAGTTCTGTCTGGTTCATAGCTTTAACCTGAACAGCCCATGGCTCTCAAGAAACTCCTGATCTATCTGGGTGCCTCACAACACCTCAACATCCTGCCCTCCAGGATTGTATGTATCTCCATCTCTGTAAGATTCCCGAGTGAAATCCGTATTTCATTTCTCTTTGCAAACAGAGAGTTTGCCACAGATGGCAAATGGTCTCTATCCAGATCTCCTTGTTTCATACCCAAACAAATGAGATCAGTCTGCAGGAATGACTAGTTGTGCATTTTCAAATCTACGTGTGGTTAGCTACTGTGTATGGTGCACCCACTCCTTTAATACACCCTATTCATTGCCTTCTCAGTGCTAGGGATTATGCAACATTCTGGAGATACAGAAAGCAAAAGAAAATGTTTTGTGCCTTCACCAATCTTCAACATGGAACCCAAATACCCAACATAAGTTATAAATACGTATATTCTTTGAGCTCTTATGAACCAGTGTTCTATATAGATTAGTTCTATTTTAAAACAAACAAACAAACAAAACTCTATGAGCTCTAAAAGACACATGGGCTCCATTTTGTACATAATAATTGAATGGGCTTAGAAAGGTTGATGCACTGGTTAATGTTGTGTAGCTAAGAAAGACAAAAGCTGGGCACAAACAACCCACTTTCAACTAGGAAGGCATTCTTCCCATTATTATATTAAAGTAAGAGCTTCCTGGTACATTTTTTCTCTCTCTCCCTCCCTCCTTCCCTCCCTCCTTCCCTCCTTCACTCCTCTTTCTCATAAATACTCAGTCAAATAATCTGACTCATGGCCTAAAGAAACAAGTTCTTTATCCTTCATATATGTTAATATAGAAGTGATCACAAAAATTTTGCTTTCACTTAAATGACCCAAACACTACCTAAATGCAACAAAAAAAATCCATAGACTGGATAGAAAGTACATGTCATCATTGAATTAATGTTGCACTCTAATTTTGGATTCCCCCAACTTCACAGTTAAGATGGATTATTATTGCTCTTGTAACCTAAGTGTGTGTACAGGCAGGGCTGCCTCCTTCCACCTACGTGACATTTTCAGCAGTGACTGGAGTTGCCTTTGGCTTCTCATAAGGCTAACCTCAACTTTCTGGAAAACACTGCTGGCATGTATGATTTCGTTGAAAATCAACTTGACTAAGCTGGTGTGAAAATTAAAGCTCTGCCCATTTCAATATAACATAATAAAAAGAAAACACATAAGTATGCATAAAACAATTAACACCACGTCTGGCGCTAGATCTGCTGAATAAGTTGAATAGGTTGGAAGTAGGACATTTCCACTTTGCCTGGCATGGTTTCAGTGCACACTGTAAGAATAACAGCTTTCATGTTTAATTAATACAAGTATCATTAATTAACCGGCCCAGTTGCCAAACCAGAAGAGACCCATCTGAAATACAGTGATTTTGCTGAACTATAAACAAAACCAACTAACCTTTGCTTTGATGACTAAAAAGATACCTATTCAGTTAAAGCAGGAGCGAGACCATGCAGAAGTAGGATACTTATGTCTAAGTATCCATATTTTCTCTGTGTGCCACTGACAACTCTACAGAAGGTCATCAGAACATTTTAAAAGTCAGTCTTCTGGATGATGGATCAGGGAATCTAGAGTTTGTGGCTCTTTTTAACCCTGTTGGGCCCTACTAGTTCCAGTTAATTCAGTGGTCTTAGAAAACAAAATCAACGGATTTCTGAGTTCGAGGCCAGCCTGGTCTACAGAGTGAGTTCCAGGACAGCCAGAGAGAAACCTTGTCTCGAAAAAACCAAAAAGAAAAAAAAAAAAAGAAAACAAAATCAAGGTCTGTTTTCAGGGGAATAAGGAGCATGTGCATTAAACATGGTCTGAACTCGTGACTGCCATTTTCAGACATGATTTGCATATACCATGCACTTCTCTTTGTAGGCTAAACAGATGCAGAGGCCATCCCATTGATATTTGTGTGCCCTCATATTTGAGAGCCAGGTGTGAGTGGCTAGTTATTATTCATTGAAGGTTCTAGTGGTCTAAGCCTCCACTACAGTGGTTCTCAAAACATGGGCCCCAGAATAGTAGCCATGGGCTTACCTGGGAACTCACCTGAAATGCAGATTCCTAGGCCCCACCTCAGACACTGGGGTAACTCTATGATTAGGTTGGGGAATCTGAGTTTTAGGCATTCCGGGCAATTTGGATACAAGTTGAAATTTGAGAAACACTGCCTCCATATGAGTCACCATCATTTCTGATTTATTCTCAGAAACTTATACCTTCACCATTTAGCTGAGGTGCCATGGAATAGAAAGTTTAGCCACAAACAGAAAAGCCAGGGTCGATGGCAGATTGACTTGCTCGGTGGAATCTCTGCAAGCCATTTTAAAATTTGGAAAACTGGGCTCTGAAACGTTGTGATGTTGGTGTTGGCAACCAGTCCTGCTGATCTGCAGAGAAATACAGGGTCTTCCTGCTGTTTCCTTTCTCCTGAATTCTTTTCTGGCCTTTTGGAAACGTTCCTTTGAGGCAGGCCTGAAAATATCAAACCTTCTGTGTCAATGAGTTGTTTACCCTCCTGATCATTCGTTAGAAAGCGTTGAATTTTGCTGAATCGGGGGTGATTGCTTTTGACAAGCATACACATAAAACAGTAAGTGATACTGAAAACACTTGGTGCAAGGCTTGAAACTTGGAACATTCTAGATTCTTAATAATGGGCCATGCCATTTGGCACATCTTTGCATGTAATCTTAAACAAAGTCAGTCCAACCAAGACAGTAATGAAAAATGAGTACTAAAGGTTGAACAGAAAGGAGATGTTATCCTGGCGAAATGACAGAAAACAGGATGCTTCACCATTGGGGCTTTCAAGTAAAAGAAGTTTAATCTAGTCTGGGTCAGTTCTACTTATCTAGAAAGAAGGAAATCTGTACAGAGAAAAACTAGGTTTAAGGAAGTGACTACTCTTCCAGTATTTCAAAAGAGGAAACAAAATGACTTTTAAAATGTGCCATTTATCGAACACCGTTTCTTTCTTATTTGGTGTAATCTATGGCATGTTTTCTTCGTTGTTTAATTATGAACATATGAAATCACCTATGTTAAGTTCAAATATTAAAAAGTAGACCCTAAGAGGTAAACTATGCCCCTCTATTATTTCTTTATTTCTATCTATCTGTACTCTCTGGATAACCACTAGAAATTGATGTGCATATTTTTTAGTATATTCTCTGTGTTTGAACCCCATTTCTGTTTATGATTCCACTACTGTGTGTAACAAAACAGTCACTGGATGGATACGGGTCAACTCTGGAGTATAGCCTTGACATTATAGATAACGAACATATAAAATAACTTCAAGTATAGGTTGCTCATCGGATCTCAAACGGACCGATATTCAAACACTACATATTTTTATTTTAAATTGGGCTGGTTCTTGTGGAGCCAGTCTGGGTCAAGGTATATGCATCAAATATTTGCCCAATTGCTAATGTTTAGGTATTTACCTAAGGAAAATAAAGGACACAGTAGCCTTGTTTTGTGCTCACTCTAACATGATTGAAGATACCTTCATTTGTCTTTACATGTAATGAACAGCTTTCCATGTCAGTCTGTATAGACTTACTTCAATCCTATGGAAGGGGGAAAACAGTCATCCTATAAATGACTGCACCACGAATGTCAAGCCTCTTCCTCTTGAAAGTATAAGAACGTTTCCATTCATAAATGGTCCTGCAAGTCAGCCATCTTTATACGTCACTCTTTGTTTGTAACTTGAAAAGGTATGTCCATAGAGGTACAAAAAAAGAGGGACTTTAGTTAATTCTTCGTACACATTGCCAAACGTTTCTATAAAAAAAGCAACAGCAAATGAGGACTTCTCAGTATACTCTCACCAGTTCTAAGTCATACCACTGTTAACATACATTTGTTCTAGTTGAAAAGAAAAAAATAAGCATGTCTACGTTTTCTCCTGAGAATTTTATAGCTTAAGCTCCTGTAGGTTTTTGTTCCATCTTACTGTTTAGCAGATACTGTGGAAGTCCAGTTTCACTCTTTTATAAATGTATATCCCATTTTCCAACATGTATTCCTGAAAATATTCTTATTTCCTCCAGTGAGCTGTCTCGGGTCCTGGTCAAAGACAGACTGGCTGCAAATGTGAAGGTTTATTTCTGGAATCTCTATTCTTTCCCATTTAACCTGTGTCTACACTAGTACCAAGTGCTTACACTTGCTCTCACTGTAAGGATCTCAAACTAAGAAGTATAAAAACTTCAATAGCTTCATTCTTTTTAATGATTAATTGGCCTGTCTCATTTCTTTGCCCTTCAATAAAACTTTTATGACTGCTTTGTCATTTCTTTGTAGAACCTGCCTAGAAATTTTACAGGGACCACACTGAATCTGTTCCTTTAGGCCGATTTTATCCTTTGTGATGAAAGGTAATGAAATGTTTGCTTGTATTATCCATTTTTGCATTGTTCATTGTAAGCATCTAGAAATGCAATTTGTTTTTTAACTGGATATTGGAAGGACAACCTAGCCTTGCCGAACTTGATTATTAGTGCTAACAAACTGATTAACTAAATACAGGACCATGTAATCTGAAAGGGGGATAGTTTTCATCCTTTTGCATTTAAATGTCAGTTGATCTCATTTTCTTGTTACATGCTCTGCTAGAACTTCTAATACAGAATTCAATGGGTGGAAAGAACAAAAATCTTTGATTTGCTTCAAATACTAGGGAGAAAGAAAGCTTTAACTCTTTTGTCATTAGGTATAAAATCAACTGTGGTTTCTCATAGACGTCTCCACCAGGCTGGGAAGTCTCTCTATAACTTACTCTGTGTCTTAGAATCTCAACTATGTACCACAGGCTGGCCTCGAACTCAAGCGTCTCCTACCCTAGCCTGAGTTGACAGAGCTAGAATTACAGCCATACACTACCATGTTTTCCCTTGTGAGGTGCTGAACATTGAATTCACAGTCTTGCAATTATGCTCAAGATCTCTGCTGGCCAGCTACACTTCCAGCCCTAGAAGTTCCCCTTACCTCTTAGTTTGCAAGGCCATGAATTCAATGTGCCCCCATCACTTTGTTCTTGAATTGCTGAGGTTTAGGATTTTTAGTCTGCCTTAGGTTTTTTTTTTTTTTATCTCTATAGGGAAAGACTCATCAGTTTTGTTGGCCCTTAAAAACAAATTGGTATCCTTCAATTTGTCATTTTGAGAACCTTAGTTTCTTAACTTTTTTTTTACAGTCTTTACTGCCTTTGTTTTGCTTTGCTTATTTATGCTTATGTTGCTTTTATTTTCAGGTGCCAAGGTAGAAATTGCAATTGTTAAGTAGAAGTCTTTATCTTTTTAAATATAGCTGTAGCTGGGAGTGGTGGCGGACACCTTTAGTCCTCACACTCAGGAGGCAGAGGCAGGTGGATCTCTGAGTTTGAGGCCAGCCTGGTCTACAGAGTGAGTTTCAGTACAGCCTGGGCTACACGGAGAAACCATGTCTCAAAAGAAAGAGAGAAAGAAAGAAAGAAAGAAAGAAAGAAAGAAAGAAAGAAAGAAAGAAAGAAAGAAAGAAGGAAAGAAAGAAAGAAGGAAAGAAAGGAGGGAGGGAAGAAGGAGGGATGGAGGGAGGGAGGGAGGGAGAGAGAGAAAGACAGAGAGAGAGAGAAAGAGAGAGAGAGAGAGAGAGAGAGAGAGAGAGAGAGAGAGAGAATTAAATAACTGCAGTTGTTTATGGCCACAAGTTTCCCCAAAAGCCCACACATCCTGACATGTTTCCTTGATCCTCATTCGTCATGAAGTACGTCATAAGCTCGCTGGTGGCTCCTGTTCCTCACCCATTGCTGACCTAGAACTGTTATTTCACTCACTTATGTACTTCACTCCCCTGTGTTTCTTCCCTGTTTGTTTCTAATGCCACACTGTGCATGATCTCAATCCCTTTGTATTTACCAAGGCTTATTTTTCATCTGCTCTGAAATGTTTTCTACTTGACAGAGCTGTGTATTCTAGACATTTTGTTTGTTTTGGTTGCCTTTTTTCCCAGCAGTACCCTATAGCATAAAGTATTTCACAGTCTGATGCATGACGTTTGGGTTTGCTTATGAGGCTATGCTTTGAAAATAGGATATGAGGCTTATTCTGACCTCAGAAGGACTCTCACTATTTTTCTCTTTCCATACCCCACCCTCTTCATAAGGTGCTTACCTTATCATTTGTCCTATTGATCTCTTAAAGCTCTCAATCTCTCCTTAACAACTCACCATCAAAATTTCTGTTGTGATAAGGTATAAGTGAGTTTGAACTTCCCGTGTTCTACTGCAACTAAAGTTAGCTCTTTTATAAGAAATATCAAGTCTGTGTTCTTACTCGCTTCTTTCCTTGGGTAAAATCTCAAGGCTCTGCTCTGCTCTGCTCATGTGAGAGTAGAGGTCACTACTAGTTCTCTCAGAATGATATCCTGATTTTTTTTCCAGATTCTAGATCATTGGTTTTAAACCTGTGGGTCGTGACCCACATTAGAATCCCATATCAGATATTTACATTATAATTCATAACAGTAGCAAAATTATAGTTATGAAGTAGCAATGAAATAATTCTATGTTTGGGGGTCACCACAGCATGAGGAGCTATAGCAAAGGGCCCCAGTGTTAGGTCAAGAACCACAGTGATGGAGCAGTAGCCTCTGGAACTCAGCTAGCCTTTTCTGGGGTGGAATCTTGGCTCTACAAGAGAGCTGGCATAAAGACAATCTGTGCCTCAGTATTTACAATGTAAAGCAATCTGGATACTGAGTCTCCCATGATCTTTTGATCGTAATTGACAAAAATTCAATATGTGTAGCCTAGAGTCATGTCGGAGGCTAAGCAACATAAAAGGCAGCCCCTTTAGTAAGACAGGTTATCTTTGACTGGGAGGTACAGGCAGATGGAGCCTTGCTTGCTCACGTGACATTCTTCCTAAACTGAGCTGGGGGTGGGGATACCAGAGTTGGTTTTATATTCAGGTTTTACTCCTTTCATTCAAATCATGGAAGTCACTATATATTCTGGTTTTATATTGCTTTTCTGTAATTTCTGTAGGGTAAAGGGAAGGAAAAATGCAGACTCCACTGTAGGAACTAAAGTGATAGGGAGATAAATGTAATATTTGAACATAGATCCTAAGCCCAAACTGATCTCAGATCTAGCTCTACAGATACCATTTTCTGCTTCCTGTCACTGCTTCCCGTGGCTTGGGGACAATAATAAATAGCTCATCTTTGTGTATGGGAACTAAATGACTTAACAAATGTAATCAGAATAGCATTAAGCATTTAATCATTTATAAGTAATATATGTCACAATTGTTATTTTGCTTGGATGTTTCTCTGACTAGCTCATACATACTAAACCTGTGAATTGCAGACATAGCTGTATATCAGGCATTTGACTGAAACAAAACAAAACAAAAGAAAACAAAACACTCAGAGTTTTAATGGTCCGTACAAAGTTCCTCAAATCACAGACACAAAGAAGGAGGCAAAGTACACAGGTGATCAATCTCATTCCATGTTTGTATCAGTTTACAGGAAATCATATAGGACTCACATCTATTTATTTTTACTTAATATGTTATAAGTGTTTTGGCAGTGTCTTAGTTAGCGTTTTACTTCTGTGAACAGACGTCATGACCAAGGCAAGTCTTATAAAGGACAACATTTAATTGGAAGTGGCTTACAGGTTGAGAGGTTCAGTCCATTATCATCAAGGCAGAAACATGGCAACATCCAGGCAGGCATGGTGCAGGAGGAGCTGAGAGTACTACATCTTCATCTGAAGGCTGCTAGTGGCAGACTGGCTCCCAGGCAGCTAGGACTAGGGTCTTAAAGCCCACACCCACAATGACACACCTACTCTAACAAGGCCACACCTCCAAATTGTGCCACTCCCTGAGTCAAGCATATACAAACCATCACAGGCAGCTTGTGAATGCCTGGTACTAACAAGACCAGAAGAAAGCCTCAGATCCCCTGAAACTGGGATTATAGATGGTTGTGAGCCGTCACATAGTTGCTAGGAGATGAAACAATGTCCTTTGCAAGATCAGTAAATGTTTACTGTTGAGCTGTCTGATTAGTCATCCCCCAAGATTTTTATTTTTTCAATTAATTTATTTTCATTTCAATTTTTGTAATATGAATTTTGATCACACTCTTCTCTCCCAATTTATTCTATGAACTCCCCCACCACCTCATGTTCCCAACTTCATATTTTGCTCTTTCTCTCAACACCATCCCCAATGAAAATCCAAACAAACAAACAAACCAAAAAGACAAAAAATACCAAAACAAACCAAAAAGCACACCAAAGAGAACAAAACTAAACATTGAGTCATGGAGTCTATATTGGTCTGATCATGAGGCCTTCCCTGGAGTGTGCTTGACTGACCCAGTGACACTCCTTTGGAGGAAGCTGATTGCTCCCCTTCCAGCAAGCATCAATTGTGACTAGATTCTTGGTTAGGGCTGGGACTTTGTGTCCACTTCCCCTTCTTAGTGCTGGGATATGTTTTGTCTGCTTTGATTGTGAGCAGGTCTTCCTTGTGTGTGCTGTCACGGTCTCTGTTAGTTCATGTGTGAACTAGCCCTGTTGTATCTGGAAGACGCTATTTCCTTAGAGTCATCCACCACACTGGGTTCTTACAGTCTTTCTACCTCCTCTTCTGTGGAGTTTCCCGAGCCCTGAGGTGAGGAGTGTGATAAAGACATCCCATGTAGGACTGAGTACTCCAGTATCTCTCAGTGTCTGCACATTGTCTAGCTGTGAGCATCTGTATTAATTCCCATCTACTGCAGGAAGTAGCTTCTCTGCTGAGCATGAGGGATGTGCTCATCCTAGTGTGGCGGCTGTGGGTTCCTGGTAGAGAATGGTTCTGCAGATTGGCCAAGTCACAAAAGATAGAGCTGGTGTTGAAGGCAAAGTTGAAAGGGGCAGTTAAAAAAAGGAGAGCACTCTGGGTTCCTTCTAAGAGGACAAGTCTCTCAGAGGGGCAGTTGGGCTGGGAGTACCGTTTCTCTCACTTTTTCAAAGAGCTATTTACCTCATGACATATTATTCAAGTTAAATTTATAAAATGTGTTCATTCATTCATTCCATCATGTATCACACCTTTATCAAATACTCACTGTGATGAAGACATTTTGCCAAAAATTTCAGGGTGAATAAAATGGAGTGAATCCCTCAATAAATTCACTTATAGCTGAGTATGTAGTTACCCTGTCACGAGCAGCAGGATGGTCACTCAGTATGAGAATGCCCCATGAACTAGCCTCCAAGGAAGTTCTTGGAAGAGCTCCAAGTTGGCTTATAAAAATACTCCACACATAGAATGCAGCTTTTCCTAGAGGACGATAAGACATTCTTCTGCCCTTCTTCTTCCAGAGGATTCGTGCGGCTCTATATGCTTTAAGATAAACACAGCATGAAAAGATGAGCTGTGGTCACTGTGTTTCCTCCAAGCTTTCAAAGCAGTCAGGGATGCTTCCACCACATGTGTCAGTCACAGATTCCCCTGGGTCGAAGGCCTGGATGGAGATGCCATTTATTCATCTGCTGCTCATAAAGTGATAGACACACAATGCCATGGATATTTTTAGAGAAGATATTCATTTGAAAGAACACCTATGCACTGCATTACTAAGCTCCAAACAGGTTTAACTTTGATCAAAGAATAAACTGCTGACGTGGAAGGACATGTAGCCCATGCTTGGATTTACTAGAGGGGAAACGGCGCCCTGCCATCGACAATGAATATTCCTTAAGAAGAATGTGAAAGACAGCAGCGTTATCTGTTCAGTCCTCAGCTTGAAATGTATCTTTTCACTAATCAGATGCCTCTCACTCTCTCTTGTCCTTGGGGAGAAGGTAATAGAATGAATGCCCAGCAAAACCATAGATGTTTTAGGTTGGAAGTAGGTGGAGAAAGATTTCCTACTCTCCATGTCTTGGCAGTGGACTTGCTGGGGTATGGCAGTGAGCCACCCATATATTATGGAAATAGACTGAGGCAAAGCAGCAACCACATATGTGGCAAGGTCACTACCCCCAGAAGAGCTCGCTGTACCCTCTCAAGAGGAACATGGTTCCACCCACGTTCCCTGGCCAGAGCCTATGTATCAGACATTGGGGAAAATGTGGTTAAGGGCTGGTTCTTCTTCTGAAATAAACATTTTTCCTCTTGAGCTCATGTCTACTTAAGTATACACTCAGTCCTTTAGAGAGAATGCATTGCTGGTTTCAAAGAAACATGCATAAATTACTTTGAAAGTAGAGAGGGAGGGGCCCCACATTTCCTCCCAAGATTAGCAATTGGACTGTGGAAGGAGTCTGCTTGAGTCAAAGACACAGAGACACAAATCTTTCTTGCCCAACACTTTAAAAATAAAATGAGTTGTATGTGCCTGTACTCACCCAGAAATCCCCTCACTGCTGCTCATTGAAAACTCCCAGGCCTTCCTGAGCAATTCCACTGGTCTTTTCTTAGGTTTAAACCTCTTTCAAGATGGACTGATGTTCTTTGTAACCCAACTTTGACTGCATAAGACAGTATTCCAAGCATCTCTTTTCTTTATTTAAACTTACAATGTATTCATTCCGTCTAGGTTCTTGCAAGATTTCATTCAGCATAGGCCTTTTGCGTTGATATTTTTAATGTTGCAATCAAATGTTATTTATTTTGTTTATTGAGTTGTTGATATTTCCATAAAATTTGCTGCCAAGACCAGCATGGTAGGCATGCCAATGTCCTCGCTCAGCCATGGTCAAGAGTCATAGTTCTGTGAAAGTTTTACTGTGCTTGTGAAGATTTGGGGTTCTATAAATAAACTCCTCGGTAGAAGGATTGGTAATCGTGGCCTCAGAAAAGTAATAGAGCGCCACTCTCTCCTCCCTGCGGCTTTGCATCTACAGAACTTTTCTAGAAATATTCTAGCCCCAAGACACATTCTCTGTAGCATTCCTTTGTTCTTGTATTGGGTGCACCAATGTAAAGTTTCCTAGCATACAAACATGTAAAATGCAATGAAGTCCACATCTCCCAAAACATTGTCTTATTTATTCCAAGATAATAATCTCCTGCTGGTATGCAAATACTGATCAAGCAAAGCTGGAGACATTATGGGAAATGAACGGTGCAGCTGAGCTGAGTTTATTTTCAAAGCCTAAGACATGAATCCTACAATAACGTTCCGCTGTTGTGGCTGTCCCTATTATTCCACGTGATTGATGTGTGTTTAATGATTTTTATCTGATGTGTCTGGGAACTGTGGAATTGCAATCACTTAGGCAAGTGCAGGCTTCTTTCTTCACAATGAAACTAGCTTTATCCACAAAGCAGGGATGCTGCTTTTAAATACAGGTCAGCCTTTGACGAGCCAATGTGCAGCTCCTGCAACTTGTAACGGACCTGACTGACACATGGTCCTCGAGCTCCCAGTAGCATCTGAATTCTGTGATTTTTTTCCTGCACGTGGTTTTTGTTCACACACTCATAACCCCACTTTGCAATATATTCGAAAGTTCTAGTTGTCTCCCCAATTCTCAAGAAAGGAAAATGGAAGCATAGCTATGCAAGCCTTTAGTCAGTCACAGACTCAGGACCACATACTTGAGATCATGGCCTATCTTAGCTTCATGAACACCCCATCCCCTCTCTTCTCTCTGCCTAATATTAACATATCCACAGATATACGGAATGACTATTTTACATGTTAACTGCACTCTAGTTTTATTGCCTGGAGCAAATAATGTCTGAGCGCTCACTTCTCTGTTTCTACTTATTTATGTGTATGTGTCTACATAAGTTTATGTGTGCAAGAGCCCAGGGAGGCCAGAAAAGGGAGTCAAATCACCTGGAGCTAAGAGATACAGGCAGCTGTTAGCCACTGTGTGGGCTCTGGGAACCAACCAGGTCCTTTGCAAGAGAATGAAGTGCTCTTAATAGCTGAGCCATCTCTCAACTCCATGTTTATTCTTTTGTTTGACTTCCCATCTTTAATGGTACCAATAGGTCCTCCAGTTTTGCAGTCTGGAAGAGTCATAGCCTGAAGAGCAGAAATAGAAGAAGCTCTGCCAAGGGTTGGTCTTTGAACTCATGGAGCAAACGATGGATAAGATGCATGAACTGCCGAGTCAAATGTCTTCAGCACAGATTTGCTCCATTGTAGCATCTGTCTCCCTCTCACTGACTCTGATATACTCCTCGGACACACACATTATTCATATTTAGGATGCTTCCTATGTTTTCATGTTTAATCTCCCCTGAGACCATATTTGACACTTTGCTCTCTTTTGTTCTGGAACGCAATCCCAGCTGTGACCTCCAGTTCACTCCACTTATTTGCTATGGTTGTAACTAGGCTCCTTGCTTCAACATGAGTGTAATGCCATGATCGGTTTATATTACAATATTCTATTTCTCAACCCTCAGCCATGAAAATTATTCTTAAATTCCAGTCTGGTCATAGTATGTCAAACTTAATGTCTGAGATCCTAAAGTCTAGTGCTCCTGATTTTCACTATAAATCAAAGTAGATAGTGGAAACTTAATATTCATGTCTACTGATGTCCATAGTTCCCATGACACCTTTATTGACATGGTTATTCCAGGGAACAGAAGCTGTGCAATGAATACAGTTGTTTTATTCTGGGGTTCATATCGGATAGAAAACAGACAATCAAGGCCAGGAATTCCTCTTAACAGGATGGGTAGATGCTCTTTCGTTCTCCTTCTCTCTGAGACTGCTACTCTCTGCATTCTATTATGCTCCTGACCTCAAGCCTCCCTAGAAAGTAAACAGACAGTACTGCTCCATAGAGTTAAGTGAAATATTGGGATTCCTCATGTGAGGAATTTTGGTGTAACTAACAGTGTGGTTAGTATTTAACATAAACTTTGGGACACCTAGTTATGTGTAAAAATCACCCATAGAAGTAAAAATGTATTCTCTTTTACTGATTAGAGCCTTCACAGACCTTTCTGATGCCAGCACCATGGATGGCTGACTTTCACATTTGTGAAGGATTGGAGGATTTTGCTTTTAGTTTACACTGCAGATTCTTTTCTCCAAATGTGAACTCCTCAGATAACTGAATCGGTGGGAATTATCAAGTATGGCACTCTGGCCCAACAATGAACTTCAAACAACACTGTAGCTTTCAAAATTTCTTCTGAGTAACAAATGCATACTTTGTAAAAAAGCTGAAACATTCAAAGACATGTAAAATTGAGTTGGGAATGGCGTACCACACGCCTTTAATGCCAGCACTTGAGAGAAGAAGCAGGTGGATTTCTGTGAGTTCAAGGCCACTCTAGTCTACAAAGTGAGCTCCAGGGCAACCAAAACTTCACAGTGAAACCTTGTCTCAAAAAAAGAAAGAATATAAAATTAAAACAATAAAGTTAATCTTCCAAACCCTTCTAAGATCTTCCTGCTATGAGCTGCTTAGATGCGTCGCTACATTTTTTTTTTTTTTTTTTTTTTTTGGCCACAGTGAGCACGTGAACCGCTTCCGAAGATGCTGTGAACATCATTACATATAGAGATTTGTGCACGTGTCAGTTTCTCATTGGCTACAGAAGGAAATTTAAAATTCCAATTCGGACGTTTTTTGTTTGTTTGTTTGTTTGGCTGGTTGGTTGGTTTTAGTTTTGGGTTTTGGATTTTGTTTGTTTGTTTGTTTTTAGTTTTGCTTTGTTTGGTTTTGGTACTGAACAGTTACCCTACAAAAAGCTATACCAGTTTATGCTCCCACCGGTTTTAAATAATTACCCAACTTAGAAAGTAATGTCAAAACAAAATAATCATATTTGATTGGTTAATTTGGGAGTGAGGGTTTGCCTATGGGAAAGGATTCTTTTTTCAAACTGACTTATAGTCATTATCAAAATTTAAAGCTTTGTTATGTGTTTGAAATACTTTTGCTCAATGCATTCAATTTGTAATTTAGTTCTATACATTTTCTTTCTCCCTTCAAGCAAAAGTTACCCTCTTTAGAAATGAAACTTTCAGTCACATAATGTGGTGGGCTCTGAAATTTCTAGTGAATTGAAGTACCGTGAAGCTAAAAATGCCCAAACCACATTACATTTCAGTTCATAAATATCTGTTAAACGCCTTCACTTCTATGTTAAATACTGGGCTACAACCTTCACTGCTGATATTATTCTTCATTCTAACATCAACAGAGAATTGTAGTAATTCATGATTTCAGTCTGTCTTCCCTCAGCAGGATAACTTTAAATCAAACTTGAATATTTTTCAACCATGTACTTCATTTTCTTGCTACTGAGCTGAACCTATTCCAGCATTTTATATCCCTCTTTGGTTGTGGACATTGAATAGTGTGCTCTCCTGCGGTGGGACAACTATTGAGTCTAACCAAAGATCATGTCTTCTCATTAGCCACTCCCCATTCCCTACCAGATAAAAACTGCTGCTCTCACTGACCAAAGAGAGGACCACAGAGAAACGTCCTAGAAGAACAGACTACCCTCTAGATCCCAAGTTAGGAGACCAGCCCCTAGAGCCCAAGCTAGGCGATGAGACCTTCGAGGCCAAGCATAGAAGTACACCTGAGCCTCAAGATAGCTGAGGACAGGCACAGGAAAGTCCCAAGAACTAAAGCAGTCTCCCCTTTGTTTTTCTCTCCTCTTCACCCCCATCCTCCCCTTCCTCTCTTCTTTCTTTCCTCTTTTTCCCTCCTCTCTCTCTCTCTCTCCTTCCCTCTCTCTCTCCCTTCTTCCCTCTCTCTCTCCCTCCTTCCCTCCCTCTCTCCCTTCTACCCTCTCTTTTTCTCTGGCCATCTGTTCCTTTCCAGTTTTATTCTCTTTGTTCAGACTTATCAAAATATCACATTAGATATTACCACTTCCCACAGGATGACTGAAAGATGGGCTCATTTCAAGGTTAAATTTCAGAGCTTTCTGACTCAGTATTTGGGGCTGAAAGTAGTTAAGGTCAAAACGATCTTTTGCTTACTTATTTGTTTATTCATTCACTCATTCCATTTTAATCCTTTTTAGTATTAGTACAAGCTCTGTGCATATTTCTTGTATAGTGAGGATTAACTTTTGATTTAACGTGTTTATATAAATGATTCTAGCAATTTTTTGATATTTCCAACCCATAGATCACATCGGAATAGCACAAGGCATCCTTGGCCACAAACAATAACCAAAGTTGTTGAGACATGCTGATTTTAATGAGACACTAACGAAGGCTACAAGCCAATTCATCCTCAACTATAAAGCAAGCAGAAATGTGGTCATATTTAAGTTGTAAAATTGCAAGAAACCAGCCCAAAGGCCAGCCATCTAGGAAATCCTAAAGCTTCCAGTGGTCTCAGACCACACGCTGAGAACTGCCACTTTATGACTATCTGTGCATCCCAGTAGCAAAATTTCTTTTTAAAATAGCACAGCTTTGCTAGTTGGTCAAGATCTTTTCTAGCTTTACTTATGTGTTGCCAGATCATTTTCTTTCTCTAAAGAGAAATTGAATTTAAAATGCATTTTATTACTTTCCCTTTCAAAATCACATAAAATATAGTTTATAATGATTTATGGCAAAAGCTTTATCCACACCATCATGAAGACAGAATGGCTATGGCAAAGAATACGAGGAAATGATCTCTGTACCCTGCTTTTTCCCATGCTACCTTCCTTTGACGCCCAACTTTGAACATGAAACTGAGCAGCAGAAGCAGCCATTAGAGATTGCATCCCACCAAAGGTTCATGAACAAAGAGAGATCCGGAAACCAGGAAAGAATAGAGTAATGAAGAAGGGAAGACATTTGCACAGGATGGATTCCAGCCCACAGCAGCGGAACAAGTTTCTAGATTTAAGATTCCCACCCATACAGGCAGGAAGCCTGATCAGGAAAGAGGGCAAAGCCACTGCTCCATGGGAAATGATTAGACGTGTTCCTCACCAAGTTGTGCCTGTTTAAAGAAGTACCAGGACACCCACATTTTCTGGTGTCTTGAGGCTTTGTCTGTTGTGTTATTGTTAATATAAAAGTAGGTACTATAAAGCTAACCACACAGAGAGGCCTGTGCTAACAAGGATTGCATTCTTAACCTTAACCCTAACCCTAACCCTAACATAACAACAAAATGGCAGAGGAAGACCTACGGTCTGTGGCAGACCAATAGTCTTTTTGATGCTGCATGGTCCACCTCTGAACCCCATGTTTAAATTTTAAAAATTAATTAATTAATTAATTAATTAATTAATTAATTAATTAAAACATGGGACTTTTGATAGTAAGTACTTTCCTTTAAGGTCCTCCTGGGTCTAGAATCCTCTTTTATCCTTCTGAGGCACAATACACTTCCTATGATCTGAAAAAGACAGTTTGGTGCTAAAAGAAGGTGGGACATGGTGTTAAAACAGTCCTGGCATAAATAACAACGTTGTTTTTCTAGACAAGGCTTCATGGACTACTGACTGGCCTTGAGCTCACTTTTTAGCTATTGATGAGTCTAAATTTCTGATCCTCCAGTGTCTACCACCTGAGAGAGAGGACTATCAATGCGCCAGCATGCTCAGTTTATGGTGTGCTGAGAATTCGTGCATGCTGAGCAAACACTCTAGCAGTTAAGTTGTATTTTCAGTCAGTAATTCATAACGATTTTATCCTCTAAATCCCTGTCAGTCACGATGTTGATTCAAATAGTCTCACTCCCCCTTTCTCAAACCTCAGTGAAGAAAAGAAGCATATAGATATATCTATTATGTATAAAATATGTACATGTTTATTTAGTTTGTAATATAATCTCTATGTGCAACAAAAGCACTAGGTTTGAAAATCAGTAAAGAATCCCTACAAATTCCTAAAATGACACCACATAGAAAACTGTCAAGAGACTTGAAGAAGTGTATCATAGATACACAAAAGTGTCTAAGTAAATAACCAACAAACAGAAAAATTCCCAACCTCTTTAGTAAGCTAAGAAATGCAAAGTAAGCCAGGTGGCGGTGGCACACGCCTTTAATCCCAGCATTCAAGAGGCAGAGGCAGAGGCAGGAGGATCTCTGTCAGTTTGTAGTCCGGCCTGGTCTAGAGAGTGAGTTCCAGGACTGCCAGGGCTACACAGAGAAACTCTGTCTTGAGAGAGAGAGAGAGAGACAGACAGACAGACAGACAGAGAGAGAGAGACAGAGAGGGGGGAGAGGAAAATTAAATTAAAGTCACAGTGAAGGGATGCATAGATTAGCAAATCTATAAATAAATAAATACATAAATACATAAATACATAAATAAATACATAAATAGATACATAAATAAATACATAAATAGATATATAAATAAATAAATAAATAAATAAATAAATAAATAAATAAATAAATAAATAAATAAAGAGTGATGTGGTGTTAGGAAATGGTGGAGGGGAGATGGGGCATGGAATCTTTGCACACTCTAGATAGTCAGGAAGGGTACTTGGCCACTGTGGGTGACAGTGAATGCAGTTTCCAAGTGAGACTGAGGGCTGAATGTGACCCAAGACTCAGTATTCACACCACAGCTATATGCCTGAGAGATGTGCCCCGGAGAGAAAACTAAGAACGTTCACACAAGGCTCATCCTAAGAGTGCAGTGTTCAGACAGCCCTGGTGTCAACAACAAGAGCAAGGCTGATGGCTTTAGACTCTGAGATGGGATAGAACGAAGCCATCAAAGAGGATACAGCCAACAGCAAGATGATGCCCAATAGTGGGTGAAAGAAGCCAGACCAAAATGAGCATCTACAGAGTACAGCCCTTCTCACTGATCAAACAGCAGGATGGGTAACACTGTGGGTTTGAGGCCCTGTACATAAGTACTAAAACTATTTAACAAATCAAAGAAATGAGTGCCACAACAGTCAGTACATGGAGGTAAAAAGACACTGCAATGAGGGAAAGTCCTGGGGCTCTGGGTTTGTGTTTCTTGACCCATCTGAGTGTGACAGAATGCTGTCTTTATAATCACTTGCTCAATCCCTAATCTAAGTGATCCTTTCTGAATGTACCTAATATGTCACAGTCTTAAAATGTTTAAAAGAAAGCAAGGAAAGAAAAAGATTTCAGCATATTTGATGTGGGATTTGAAACTGCATCGTGCAAGCAAACACTTATTGATTGAACGACAGAAGAGGTTTGAGAACCAGAGATTTGTTGTAGGAAAATTCAAAAATCAGAGAAAACCATTAACCTAAGAAACAAACCTATCCTCAGAATAAGGCAAGCTCTGTGTAGAAAAATCTTCCTTTTGCTTAATTTTATTTTTAATTTCATTGAGAAGGAATTCAGAGATGGAAGCTGTATTCCGTTCCCAACTTCACTGAGAGTCCTTCAGGAACCCTAGCAAAATGGTTAAACAGGCAAAATATTTCAACATAGTAACCTCTCTAACATCGGCAAAGTCAGCACACACGGGAATCCCTTTGAATTCTTACTTAAAACCCTAAATCAGTGATTCCCAACCTTCCTGATGCTTTGACCCTTTAATACAGTTCCTCATGCTGTGGTGACCCCCAACCATAAAATTATTTCATTACTACTGCATAACTGTAATTTCACTACTGTTATGAACCATAATGCAAATGTCTGATATGCAGGATATCTGATATGTGACCCCCCAAGAGGTCACAAGTCACAGGTTGAGAACTGCTGCCCTGGTTCATTATTTTTATTTTATTTCCATCAGCAAGAATGTCCTCTGAGCTGGGAGTCCTAGTGCATACCTTTAATCTGAGGCAGAGGCAGGTGGACCTTTGTGAGTTTAAAGGCAGCCTGGTCTACAGAGTGAGTTCCAGAATAGCCAGAGCTACATGGATAATAAGATCCTGTCTGGATAATACAGATAGATATAGATAGATAGATAGATAGATAGATAGATAGATAGATAGATAGATAGACAGAGATGGATAGATAGATAGATAGATAGATAGATAGATAGATAGATAGATAGATAGATAGACAGATAGACAAGACTCTCCCATTTCCATTTTATCTGTATAATCAGTTACAAATCACCATGTTCTTTCAATGACGATGCAGCCTGGCTGGCCCTTGCCACTTCTGCTCATATGTATCTGATGAGTCACAAGAAAATGCCAGCAGTGTAGAATGCTTTTGTATTTCTTCAACTGTCTTTTGTTCATGTTCTGACATTCATCATATCACCTGTCACTACAGGACGGATACCCATTTTTTCCTTACAGTGATTGCCTATCACATGTAAACTAGCCCCCAAAATATCTAGAAATCAGTCGTTACAAAAATCTCCACCTGATAGTGGACTGGCATTTTTGTAGTCTCCGGCATCCCCCATTTGAGTGTGATAATCCCAGCCTGTGGCCTACTGGAATGTAGTACCACACGTTGGCAAAAACATCTCGGTTAGGGGGAACAGAAAAAGAGCAGGCAGACAGGAGAGGGAACAGACAGCAACTAAAACTGTGTCACATGTTTGCAATTCAAAACATTTGCTTCCTAATAATTCATTCCAAAAGCAGAGGGATACTTTAATCCCGTATGTACTTACAACGGCATGGTACTCATCATCCAATTTAAACACTTTTATTGTGCATCTCAGTTGCTTTCTCGCATTGCACTCTGACACTTCATAATCAAACATCCATTTGCTCAAACTTAATACGTGACATCATAAAGAATAACTGTCATACTTTGAGACAGACCATAAGACAAAGGCAATTTTGTTTCGGAACCACAAAAGGAAGGAAATACACAAGACTCATTATCCAAGACATGGAATTCATCCTGAGAGTTGAAAATGCTAGTGTCAAACTTACAAGGCTTCTTCTGCAGCTTTGCTTTCTCTGTGTCTTACTATCTGCCTGGTTTTGTTTTGTTTTGTTTTGTTGTTTTGGCTTCTTCTGCAGCTTTGCTTTCTCTGTGTCTTACTATCTCCCTGGTTTTGTTTTGTTTTGTTGTTTTGTTTATTTGTTTGCACTTGGATAGAGTGTGCGTGTCCACTGGGAAGCATGTCCCAAGAGGATGTGTGCAGTGGGAAGAACCCAGGGAGGTGTTCTGTTTGTTTCCTCCCAGACTCTTCTAGCTGGAACTTTGAATTAAATTCTTGTTGTCTGGTGTGTACACTACCAGCACAAATATCAGCTTTTTCTTCCATCAACAAAGCAAACCCTTATGACTTTCTTACACTTAAAATACCTAAATGTGTAACAGGCAGAGGAATGTTATATTTCATCCGGTAATTTATTCTCTTAAAACACAGAAAACTGTGTTCAGAGAAAGGAGATCAGAGTCTACGCTAATGCCTCTGCCAGTTTTCTGTTCATCCATATCCTGGCCTGGTTTGGTTGAATAATTCCAGTGCTACGTTATTCTTTCACTGTGGCACAGAGTGAAAGGTAAATTGTTCACACATCTCAGTGGGGCTAGGATTGCTGGTCTTCTCTGGTCTCTGGGATGAGGCGGGGGATCCTGTAATTAAAAATCTTGGCATGACCATACTTTATCATTCATTTATTTATTCTGGCCTTATGAGATGGAGGTCTCTCTATGTAGGCCAGACTGGCTTTGAACGCTTGTTTTCTGCCTCAGCGTTCACAGTGCTGAGATCACAGGTGTGTGTCATCTTACCCAGATCTGCTCTGATACGTTTTGAGCAATCCTACAAAGCCTTCAGTTCCCACCCAGCCTTGCTTTACATCCCTGGCGTTTCTTTCATTTCTCCAACTTCTACCACTCACAGACACAGAATATTTTCTGTCTGAACACAAGTTGACAAAGGCAGCCATCACCAGATATGCATGCTTGGGCTGCAGTTTATGTTGCTTTTGTCGAGTGTTTGTCTGCACAATTGAGTTTTTTTCAGGGAATCTCTCCACGTCGACTAGTGTAGGAATCCTAGGTGTAATAAGAAAATGCACACCTGGGCACAGGAGATGACTTAAAAGCTGCAGGGTGTAGGCAGCTCAGCCAAGTGCTGCCTCTTTCCAAAGCTTCAGGATCACAGCCTTGTGGAGGAGTTCCTGGAGTCCTGTAACTTCCTGAGCTTCCTATGGATTGTTCTTTTAGCTTTCTAAGCCCTAGGAGTTTCCTTATACCCCAGAGAGAAGGTTTCAACTTTGAAGAGATCGGTACACAAGGCCTAGCAGACTTGAGCTCTCCATCCTCCTGCCTCAGCATCCCGAGTAGCCAGTAACAGACCTGTGTAACCAGGCCAGACTGTTTATTGTATCAGAGACAGCCTAGTGTCTGAACTGAGTGTCAAGAATTACTAGATCAGAGTTGGAGACTCCTGGGCGCACTGACAGGCTGTGAGGCCTCAGGTAAGTTTCCCTGAAGTGGGAGGCTGAACCAGATTCCGACAAATGTGTGCAGTGTGCAGAGACATGTTGCATCCCCTCTCACAGCCGCTTGCTCATTTGTACACTAAACTTTACGTTCTTCCCAGAAGCAGCTTCGGCACATTTCTTAGCACAGAGCTCCACTGAATATCCATCAATCTGTCAGATTTGGCACATGATCTCAGGCATATTTATGGAACTAGATGATGGCAAAGATTCTTCCATAACACTGCGGTTCCATATACTAATAGAGTCTTAACCAACATGCTTTAAAGAAAATACTTAAGAATGAGCAGGGCATGGTGACCTACACCTATAGTCATAGCACCCAGGGTACTGATGCAGATGCATTGTACACGTGAAGCTAGCTGGGGCTACCTAATGACTTGGAGACCAGGCTAGTCTGGGCTATATAGTACACCATCAGGTCAAAAAGAAAGTAAGTAGGAAAGGAAAGAGAGACAGGGGTGAAGAGATGGAAGGGGGGATGGAAGGAGGTAAAGGAAATAGGGAGAAGAGAGAAGAAAAGACAAGGGAGGGGAGGAGAGAAGTGAGGAGGACAAGAGGGGAGGGAGAAGAAGGGAGAGCAGGGGAGGGGCAGGGAGGGGAGGGGAGAGGAGGGAAGGGGAAGGGAGAAGAGGGGAGGGGCAAGGAGGGGAGGGAAGGGAGAAGAGGGGAGAGGAGGGGAGGGGAAGGGAGAAGAGGGGAGGGAGAGGAGGGGAAGGGAGAGGAGGGAAAGGGGGGGAAAGCAAAAATCCAATGATGGCATTGACTGTAATCTCAGCACTGAGGAGACTGGAGCAGGAAGAGAGTGCTGAATTCAAAGCTTGCCTGTGCAACATAGAAACAACAAGTCATCCATAGATACATAGTAAAACCCAATATTTAAACAATGACTATCGTGTGTGTGTGTGTGTGTGTGTGTGTGTGTGTGTGTGTGTACACGTACATACATAAAACTTACCTGTCTCCATATCATCTTCCTCTTAGTAGCCACACATTATTCCATAGTATATCCGTGGCTACTTCACAGGCAGACTCATCGTGCCTATGATAGCAGCACTACCCTGCAATGTAATTCATTGTTTTTCCTTCTCTGTCAGCTAAAAAACACGTCACTGTTTAAAATCATGCAATCGGACTTGCTGATATTGGTGTAAAAATGTTTGAGTCTCAGGGCTTCTTTAAAACATGAACAAGAATCTACAGATTCTCTTGGAGGAGTTAGATGTAGGAATGGGAGCAACTATGATCAAATTGTACAAAATTCCCAAAGATTAATAAATGTATTTTTAAAATAATATACAGCAAAAAGAGCCATAAATATTTTATAGCTCGTAAACTACTTTCAAATTGCTTTAAAAGTGCTCACATCATTAGCTAGATTTATAAAATACAATGGTTTTTACCAAAGTACAAAAGCTAGCCTCATAAACACAGGAGTTCCCACCAGACTAGGAGAAATGGCTAGTAATGAACAGGGCAGGCTAACAGTTATGAGCCCAGTAGTTGAATCAACCAAAGAGAAATTTTTTTCAACACTCAAATATGGAACACACTGTGTCAATTATCTTTTAAGTCTTCGATATGGCCAGGAGAATGTATTCACTTACAAACATGCTTAGCAAATGGGGATCAATGCTGCTGTCCAAGATCCCTGCTGAAACTTCATTTGTATGACTTCCTTTCTAGAAGTAGTGTACTGATTGAAGAAAAAGCAGTGGCCAAAATCATTACAGGTCTTGTCCAAATAAAATCTACACATTTCAATAGCATAAACAAAAATCAAAAAATAAAATATGTTTCCTGATGATTGGGTTCCCCCTTTCCTTCTGGAACCAAGAGATTGTGTTATTAAGAAAACCACTTAACAGGGACCTCTGGACACCTCCAGAACTTCAGTCAAAAATCCTTAAAGTCGCTCTTAGCTTGTACCTTTCTCTAAATACTTCACTCAGGGTGTTTATCCAGTTCTGTTGGCTCTTGCTTTACTTCTGATTGCTTTTCAGCACCAGCTATTCTAATGTCTGCACCTATTACACCTGTAACCTCCTAGCTTGTGCCTTGCTTCAATCCTTTGTTTTCTCTCTCTCTCTCTCTCTCTCTCTCTCTCTCTCTCTCTCTCTCTCTGTGTGTGTGTGTGTATGTGTGTGTGTGTGTGGTGTGGTATGCTAGGAAGAAAACCTCTTCCTCAGGCTAGACAACTATTTCCCCATTGAGCTATGTGCCTAGCCCTCCCCAGCATGTAGCACAGTGTCTAGCACATAGTAGGCAATCGGTAAACAACTTGCAGAATGAAGAATTAGAGGAATGGGTTGGCCAGCTACCAGTGTGATTCAGGGGTCAGAGGAAACAGCCCAGTCACAAGCAATGAACTCCTAGGAATTGATATCCAAACTTCATAATTCAGTTTCCTTCTCTCTAATGTGGATCAATCTCCCCCTCCCTTGTTTTGCAGATCATAGCTTGCAGTTAGAACAAAGGATTGCATAGTAGTGTTTCGGAAATGATTACGTAATTTCAAATTTTGTGCCACTGTCTCCCTTTGGTTGCCTGCACTATTTCACAATCACCAAATAAGTTGGGATAAAGGCCAGCGTAAGCAATTCCATTTCTTTACTTACATACTTCTTTATGCTTAAGAGAAAAATTCCAAAATACTGACTTAAAACAGGCAATAATACTCCATGTTTAGATTGCTGAATATGAAGGCAGTTTAGAGAAAGTGGGATAACACAAATATATTTTAACAAGTACAGTAATGGGTCATGTTTATAAGCATCATTTTATCATAAGGTGTTAAGATACCAAATCCACATTTCATCTTATACCCATGTTAAACCCTAATAAGAAAGAACATTTAAAATCCCACCTTCAAAGCCAGGTATAATAGCTCATACCTACAGCCCATAACTCTAACTCCCACACTTGGGAGGCTGAGGAAGGAGGGTTGTTGTGCATTTAAGTCCAACCAGGGCTATGCAGTGTGTCTTGGGTATCCAGTTGATCGATAGCATAATAGTCTGCTTGACAGAGAGAGAGAGAGAGAAAGAAGGGAAGGGAAGGGAAGAGAAGAGAGGCTGGACATGGCTACCCTTCCTGATAAGCACAATAGTTGCCAAACAGAACAGCCAAAGTAGGAGAAGGAAGATCTGGTTCAAAGCCAGCATTGGCTACACAGTGGAGTTGAAACTAGCTTGGGCTCCATGACACCTTGTTCCAAACAAAACAAAACAACAATAACAACAAAGAATATAGTCACCTCAAACTAAACTCATTGGCATGTGTGTGCACATAAACACGCACACGCGCACATGTACTCACACACAGTAGGATGGAGACTTGCTGGGGAGTAGGATTTTATAGGAAGAAAAGAAGGATGAGAAAGATTAATAGGAAATAGAAAGAGTAGAATTCAATATATGCGTGTATGAAGTTGCCAAGGACTAAGCCAGGTTTTGAAAGTTTTGAGCAAAGCAATGTTTAATGAAAAGATAAGGAATGAGCTGGTCACCACCCAAACTCATTGCCAAACTTTGTCAGAACCTTACTACATTCAATGTGAAAATGGTAGATGTTATTGAACTTACATGGTAAAATAATTTCTGAGTTCTAGAATAATGATAATTAAGAGTTTTTCTCAAAGAAAATATGAAGTAAAGTTAGTATAGTTGTTGTTGCTAATAAAGAACTTAGAAATTGAGGCACCAGAACAGACTGCTTTTGAACAGACTAGAGCAGAACTCAGGTGGAATCTCAGAGGGTTCCAATCCAAACTCAAAATCCCTTCAACCTCCAGCATCTGCCACATTAAAGAGTAGGTTAGTATGACTACTCATGCCACAAAAATCTCCTCATACTTGAAGGTAAAGATGTAAACAAACAAAAGAATCATATTAAAACAATGACGTAATTTGTTTTGTAAGGACTATTTAAAATTTGAATATTATTATCACAGTAAAGACAGAAAGATCATCAGGTGATAAAAGTTCCTTTTTAAAGAGAGCAGGGGGTGGGAGTGGGGGGAAATAGTTCCAAGTGGAAGGGTACTGTTTCAGCGAAGGAACTACCTACGGAGTGGTCTTCCTGCTGATTGGTGTGTTTAAGGGTCTTAGGCCTTCCCTCTCTTCCTTTTCTGGTAGCCGATTCCATCATTACTACCATATTTCTTACGCTCACGTCCAAGGTCTCTCAAGTTTCTATCGAGGAAAAGGGGCACCTTACAACCATTCCACAGAGTGACCTGACAAAAATTGAAGTTATTAACCTCCCAGATCTCCCTCAGTGTGGGAGTCACACGTCCCTATGTAAGACTTGTATGTTTCCTGCATTAACTTATGGAGAAAAATGATTCTTTTCAATTAGCTTTTCAAGTTGAGGCTGAATATCAGAAACTTTTGACCAGAAAAAGTCAGGCTGATTCAATGGGACCTTGGATTGCTTTAAGTAACGAAAAAGTCCAACTCTTCAGGCTGAAGGATGCATAGGGCAGTGCCCTAGTCCATCCAGACCACTAGCCAGTCTATCCACCATTGGAGGGTAGGTTGTTTTGAACAATTCAGTCCACCTCAGGAGTGCCCAGAACTCTGGCCACCACATGTGTGCACAGCAGTATCCCTAATTCTATGTGGCAGAATTGGAAGAACACAGTCATCTTGTCGATTTTGCTTTGCTCTCCAAAGATAGCCAAGCAAGGTAAATCAACATAGCTCAGAAGCTCATAGTGATATTCATAGATATGCATGATGAAGACTGTTAACTTATTCTTCAGGCTCTTCTTATAGATGAAAAGAACAGAAGGAACTATTTGGCTTTCAGAAGAGCAAACAACATACCCAAACTCAAGCCCTTGCACAGTGGCAACCTCTTCATAGTCATCAACACCCATGTACAGCAGCAGCTTTTTCAGAGAAATCCTTACCAAATCAACTTTTCGAGTTCGTGTGGCAGAAATTAACATGGTTTGCCTGCAGACTAGAAAAGGCTTCATAAATTGCTTTAATACCTCTTCAAACTCGGCATCCAAGATACAATGGGCATCATCAATAACTCTATAAGATTCTTATATATAAATCCTTGAGTATTCTGTGTGTGGTCCAGAAGCCCAGCTGGAATGGATATGGTAATGTTGATTCCATTGATGCCCCTTCTGCACAACGACATTAACAGGTCTGCTTTTCTAGATGAGAGTGATGGGAGAAAATATTTCAGCTCAGGAGAGTTCCAGGAACACCAGGTCATGGGATTAACGTGTCTTTGTTGTTCTGAATTTCTAAGAGTTGACTATAAAAACAAAGGTTGTTAACATAACAAGCCAGAAAGAGAAAAGTTGCTTTGGAACACCTTTTACCCCAGTAACCTGCACGGCACTTTTTATACACTCTTAAGAACAAAAGTATTTGCAGCATAAATTAAAATGGGGGTTGGTATTTGTCCAGTTCATCGGCTCAATGAGTGATTCAAACTAGATGACTCAACTCTTACTGCAATCTTTTCTTAATTTGAATGATCTTAATTCATGTGTCTCTGGGGATCAGGAAGCTGACACTAAAACCACAAAGTCCCTGCCTAACTCTCCTGTCTTGGTGATGACTTATTTCTAAGTGAAAACATTGTGTCAAATTAGTTCAGCAAAATGTCTTTAAGACAACTGTCACGTGAAATTAAGCACCTATTCCTCTGGGGCTTTTCTTTGTGGGAGAGGGGAAGAAGTGGAAGATCTTCCTGAAGAGAACAAAGATCAGCAGAGGCATGGTTGGAGCAGGAAGGGGTGGGAGGTGGGGAGTGAGTTCTGGGTGTGTGTACGTGGACAGGGTGGTGAGTGGGTATCTTCCCTTCCCTGTGGCATGTACATATTGGATGTGTGAAGAGGGACATATCCAGAGGAATCTTCATTTCCCTGAACCCTATTTGTAACCCAGCCATGTTTGCCCCGTTCTTACAGAATTAATAATGAATGTTTTGCCAAATACACACCGCCAATTGCATAGTGATTGACCTTTTATTTTTAAAGCCGTTACTTCCTTCCTTTCCATGGATTGTTTGCGTGACCATGTTCTGGATCTCATGAAGCTATTTGCTGCCATGTCATATGAGAAAACAGTGTTGTTGATTTGTTTGCTTGCTTGCTTGCTTTCTATTCACAAGCTTGCTGTAATCGTTAATTAAAATCCCAAGACATCTCCCAAATCAGAAGATAGAATACAGAGAGAGTGAATCAATTTCAACTGAGAAGAGGATGATGAGGAATCTTGACAAATCACAGAGAAAGTCAATGGAGAGGCAGGGGGTAGTCAAGAAAGTAATGAGTGGCAACAGAAAGTGCCTCATGGGCCAATGGACATTAGTCTGGGCACCATATTTGGGTCATGACCTGAATAACATAACTCCTGCCACAAAGGAGTCTGTCTAATCTAGTTGAAATATGTACCCAAAGGCTTTTACCACAAATTAAACGTTTACCTCCTTTAGTATGTAAGTGATTATGCTAAATGTTAGCCAAGAAAAATCAAGCACACAGAGAGACCTCATACTTCATAAAACACTTGACACTAGAGAAACAAATAATCTTACAATTGACTAAGAGAGGAACATACGATATTTTTATAATAAAGAAAACATGGCCTCCATTTGAGGGAAAGTCAGGATTGTAGTAGTAGTGAAAAAAATATAAGAGAATAAAAACATTCTACTGTATCTGAAGGAAGTCCATTTGCAACTAAGACCAAAGTATATCACCAAGAACTCTTCAGTTCCAAATGTCCTTTCGTGGCCCTGCGTGAGAGACCGGAATGAGTCAGGTGGAAACTTTCCAGGGTTTCCTATGTCAAAGCACAGGCCAGAGGTCTGCCCACTAAGAGAAGCTTTATAAACACAGCCCAAGATAACCTAGTGATCAACAACATTGCTCTGGCATCAGTCTGCTCAGCGGCAAATCCAACTTCCATCACTCAGGAGGTATGTTACGCTCAAAGATGTTATTAATTTAACATTTGAATTGTACTTCAGTTTTCTCTCCTACAAAGTAAAACGAAAAAGTCTTCATTAAATTCTCATACGAATCAAAAGTTGGGGTATATTAAACACATTGTTTTGCAGAAGCACCATAGAATATTTATTATCTAAGCAAGTGGACAAAATGCAAGCTCTAGACATCACTGTATCAGAACTCCTGGGATTAAATGGCACTAGACAAGGTGGTAAAACAATGGTGACATTTGGCTGAAAATAAATAAATACGTTAATGAATATGTTAATTGAATCTCCCTTGTGGATCAGAAGAATTGGCAGCAAATGCATGTATGTACATACACAAGCATGTTTTTATATATGGACATGGCAATGAAAATTGAAGCAAGATAAAATACACAGGCATGGACTGATTGTCAACTTCATAGCTCTAGTGTAAAGCAGACAGCTTAGCAGAGTAGGGAACTCTTTGCCAACAACCAAATAAATAAATGCTAGTTAATAGCCCCAGTCCTGCACTGCTGTGAAGTTTGCATTTTGACTTACATGTTTCAAGTTGCAGTTATAGGTTTCCTTTTAAAAGTCTAGAAATCAGTACAAATTAACAATACATGGAATTTATCAGGTAACTTTGATGCAATGGCCAAGAAAAGCACTGTGACTAACATGTCCCCATCTTACCTTTTCTTCCTAAAGTCATTAAGGTGCTATTTTAAGACAGTTGAATACATGCCATCTTCCCTTCCCATAGCCTCCCCTTCCTAAAACACTTTTAGAGGTTTTGTTCATCAAGAGTCTATTCTAACTGTCCTATTCCCAGCACTCTTTTCACCAGCTTCAGACAATAATGCCCTCATCCTTCTAAAATCGTCGCGTCCTGGAAGTCATACCCAAAGCCTTGACCATACTAATACATTTTCAAGTTTCCATCCAGTCATTTCCATGGACCAAAACAAGTCTAGAGGATGCAGAGGACATAGCCTTTGCAGGACAGTCCCCAGGGTCTGTTTTAATGTGTTGGGCTTGATCCACGGGGTAAAGGCATGAGCAGGAAGTTGTACTCTTAAAGTCATCAGCATGAATTTTCTGTTGAGTTAAAGACAATGTTGGGGTGGGCAGGTAGTCAGGAGGTTGACAAGACCCAAGCTCTCAAAGCTGCTGCACAGAGCATGCATACATTTTGATGACGTTGATGGAGTCAGTGTCTGGATGGTGCACAGGGGAGTGTAAGAGATTGCCATAAAATGAGTCAGGCAGCAGTCCTCACTTGGCACTGCAGGGCAGTTCCATGGGAGAGCTAGAGCAGCCAGAAGCTTCTTTACTTAGGATAACTGAGGCAATTTTCTTCAATTTCTTACCCCTGGACAGGGCTTGAGGTTTAGAGATTCTCTCATCTACTCTAACAAGGTCTCCTCACTCGCTTAACCAGGTAGATACACTCTCCTAAAGAGAATATATTTTAAAAATTAAATTTCTAGAACTGGGGACAATATATCAAAGCTTCCTCAAAGCATTTGGATCTTCAGGTAAGCAATAACCTAACAAAGGAGAAGAGTCAATTTGTGTGTGTGCATGTTGGGTGTGGTGGCACACACCCTTAATCTTAGCACTCCAGTAGGTAGAGGCAGGTAGATCTTTAAGTTGGAGGCAAGCCTAGTCTACAGAGTGAGTTCCAGAGTAGCCAGGGCTACACAGAGAAACCCTGTATTGGAACAATAACAATAAAAAGAAAACAAAATAAATTTCCATGCAAAAATTAAAATATATAATCCATAATAGTTTAGAGCTGTGAACCATGAAAGATAATTATGCTATATAAAATTTTAAAGGTAGGATGTCGGAGGGATATAGCATAACTCAGAATATTTGGTTGGATTATGACAGTGGATCTCTAACCTGGCTCCACAAAAGAATTTACTACATGCAGAGCTTCTGCAAAACTTACAAAACAGATACATTAAATCAGAATTTTCAGAAAAGAAACTCCTACCACAAACATTGTTATGAATATAAGTGATCTCATATGAAGCCAGGAGGGGGAACCAGAAGCATGAATGGCCCTCCTCAGTACCCTTGACCAGAGGTTACCAACCATACCTGAAAATGCCATGAAAGCAGACTCCCAGTACAGAGAGACTTAGACTTAACGGGTCTTCATTAGTGAGCACATGAATGAATTGGTGGTAGAGGTGATACAGTTGTTGGGAATGGAAATCTCTATCTTTGAGAGTCCCTTAAGGCAAAGCACTTCATTTGATGACCCTAGAAATAGTTTTGATACACAAATTTTGGTTTACTAAGCTGAAGCCTTAACTGGGTCAGATTCCTGGGTTTTGGAGTGATTTCACTTTTATTGAAAATATGACTTTGACCTTGCTTGATGCAAAACAAATCAAGGTTTGATTTCTAAATGGGTTCCCTGCTTAAATTTACAAAACAGTGAGGCTGCTTTGATAAAGGTATGCCTTTGATGAGATTTTGGAATTCGTTGCTGGATATACTCTGCTAGTGCTCGCACTGTGTCAGCCTAAAAGAAAAGAGCAAAGATATTGTATTGTTTGGGGATGGGGGATGTGTATATTTCAGACAGGGTCCTATTATATAGCTCAGGCTGTCCTAAAACTCAAAAGCCTCCTATCTCAGCCTCCTGATTGGTAGGATTATAACATGTATCATTGTCAAGCTTAAATGATTAGACTTTCAAACTGAACTGAATTGCAAGTAAGATTCTTAAACTATACCATGATCTATCATCCCACTCCTCTGCTCTCCACAGATCAATATTTCTCAAGGTTTTCCGTTTGCCTCCATTAGATCACCTTTCTCCTTACAGGAGGTCCAATTCACACAACCCGTTCAGAGTGGAACTTGACTTCCTCATTTCCAACAGTGTCTGTTTCCTCTGACCAGCAGTATTTTATTCTTTGTGGTTTTGGAGGCCTCTCGATCCATCCTTCCTCTATAGTAGGAAAAGTAGAAATATTCCCTCTCTGCATTTTTCTTCTCCAGTCCTTTTGAGACCAAACCCACTTCCTGTTCAGACAGGGGCTCCTCTACTGAAAGATAATGCAACTTCTCACCTGGCCCTGACTTCTGTCAAACTGATAGAGTTTGAATTCTACCTTGTTTTGTTCTAAGGTTACCTCAGAATGGAACTTTTGAGAGTTCCTTAGTATTCTTAAGTCAACACTACCAGATATGCCTGTCCCAGGGCAGAGGAGATAGTAGGTGTTTTTAAAATTGCACTTCAATAAATACCTTAACCTGTCCTTGGACTTATCTATTAGTCAAGCAGATTTTTGAATCAATAGTTGCTAGCCACTGGGCATGGTGATGCACACCTACTGTTCAAGCATTTGGGAGACTAGAAGATTGCATTCCAAAGCAGCCTGAACTACAAAAGGAAAAGAAAAAGAGGTTTTTTTCCCTCTTAACTCAGTGGATCATACATTTCATCTATCCCAGCTAAATATTCAGCTTTTCTAGTGTGATCAAATCTGCACCCATCAACTTAAATCAACGCTGCTGTGAATGTTGATCGAACCTTGAGCAAGATTACAGCTGAAAAAGAAATGGGAGCAACTGAAATGTTCCTGAGAAAATGGCTCTCAGAACCAATATATGTCAAAGAGAAAAGGATGCTGGACACTGAAACCTTGTCAATCTCCTGGAAGCTGAATTTGTTCTCCATAGAGCAATGAGTGAAAGTGGGGAGGAGGGTGAGGGGGGTTGGCTCTGCATCTAAGTGCACTCATCTAAAGCACCAAGGCAGAAGGAAGGACTTAAAAGGAGAAGACATTGGGGGAGGGGCACAGAAGGACCTCAAAGTGGTACCTTAATTTGTCTTAGTTCAGTTTACATCATTTTTTAGTTTAGTATAGTTTATAGTTTTTATTATCAAAATTCATACTGTGTTCATAACTCTTTACAATTCCTATATATAAGGGGACTTGTATGACTCAGGGCTAGAGCTGCTGTCTGGCACGTAATGGGCCCTAGGTTTGACCCACAGCATTGTCAGAAACAGCCTCAATAATCATTAGATAAATGTTTTAAAATACAATCTTCCAGGAAGATAGGGCAATCATGAAGTAAAAATACAGTGTGCTAGCTACTTGGTTAGGTTCTAGGAAATTGGAGCTGAAAATAAGAATCAGAATAGTTCAGAAGTTCTTTTTGGTAGGTCATTGTCAGCAGACAAAATTTCAGCTGATTCTTCTTCAGACTTACAGAAGACTTTAACTTGAGTAATGAATTGGAAATGAAACATCACTAAGTGACTGTAGCTATCCTCAGAATCTCACACTTACTCAAGAGGACCAAGAGTACAGATGCAGGGTATTCCTCTGCAGCTGTTTAGAATTCTCTCCTGCATCACCCATAGCTGAGCCTAACTCTCTCAGATCCTATGCAAATCTGACTGAAAATTGTTATCAATGCTCATCCAATCAGCCAAGCGAGGCTTGCAATCAGACTATGTGACTCTGTGCATCAAGTCACTCAAGAAAACCAGTCGTCTGTGACATCCTATTAACCATTATCATCCAGTCATTCTGCAAACTAGATTCCAAACTATACAAGCAATTTTGTCTGCTTTCTGAAGAAAATTTAGCAGTGAGACTATTCAGAAAAATATATTTCAGATTATGCAAATTATTTGAGAGAGAGAGAAAGAGAGAGGGGAGGGGTTACAGATACCCCTGCTTTGTATCTGTAACATCTGACATAATTTCAGAAACCCAGATTTTTTTCTTCAAAGGTATTTCCTATAATATAATGAGTTCAAGACTTGCTTGAGCTGACTTTTAGTCAAAGATGAAGACTGAATTGTTCCTGACTACTTTTCGTGATAAGCCCACATTATAAAAACAGGGGAGCCTTTAGAACTAGAACATTTGTATCCTTGGTCTCTCACCCAGGAGCCAAGCGCCTTCCTTAAATCTGAGACTCATCTAAGAGAAACCATAATATATAACACATACTAAGAAGCCATATTGTCTGACCGGTTCCCAATCAATAGGACTATTCATTTAGACATCATCCTTTAATACTTATTTGTTTTATCATTTTTGATCTGACTCTGGGCAGATAAGTCACTAACTCTGTCCAGACTTCAGCTGCCCTGTCTATGTGTAAGTGAAGTCTTATGACGCCTCTGTACATCTTTCCAGCTCTAAGAAGCCCATGAAGGAAATCACATCTGCCACTAATATTTTTTTTTAAAAAAAAAAAGAGCACAAGTTATGAATTCTGCTGAGCAGCAGTCCTACTTCTGCATTTCACAACTTTCTTCAAGAACACAGAGCAGTGAATCGCTCTCATCTGTGTGATTCTCCAAAACATGCTGTCCAAGAGGGGTGCTGCATAAAAACCCAGCTCATGGAAGACGAAGAATGGTGTGTTTTTGAAATAACAAAACAACCCAAATGATTTGTCTAAGACTTTTATTTTTTTCACTTCTGCATAAGATATTGATGTTATTTTTAGTGAATGTCTCAAACGCTGAATGTTGGTCAGGATGATATAGCTAGTGAAGGAACAAATCTGGGGCGGGAAGGAGCCTGGCTTGAATTCTTGGCTCCCCCACCTTCTGTGTGACCCAGGAACCCTCTTTTCTGCTTTGGGGAGGTGCAATGTGCGAGTGTTGCAGAATTCTTAGATCACAATAAGGACTTCCTTCCAAATGTCTCTCCACCACAGCTCATACATTGTAATCTTGGTTGACAAGGGTGACCGAACTAAATGACCACAGAACACACATAGAATAACAATTTGCTGAATTGAATTGGACCCAGCTTGGTTCAGGTGTCAGCTGAGCTTCAGGGAAAACTGTAGCTATTCATTCTTTAAGAAGAACCTAAATAAGGACCTACAGGCCTTTCTATCCTTTGCCTAGAATAGGGCTGATTAAGTTAAAAAGAGCACTGGCCAATGTGTTTGGGCATGGACTCTTGGATAAAATAGCCCTACTCTCAAATGTGTTAGAAATAGCTAGTGTTCTGATGGTGTAATATCCCTCCGCGCTTGAAGATTCAGTGTAAAATGGCTGGTTAATGGCGGCTAAATCTTTACTGTATTCAGACGTGTGTATTTTCTGTATTCAAATCATCTTTCCTAGGAGAACTGATCATAGGACCTTTGAACACAAATTGAGGACTGCTGTTGTTTAAAGAGACAGGAGAAGGTAGCAGCAAGCATGATCAGGTCTGTGTTTGAAGATAGAGCTAAGAGAGAGAAAGACCTGATGGCAGTCTTAGGAAAGAATGGGAAGCTAGTCTGTGGTACAGAAAGAGGTTTTGCATTGAGGTAGCCATGGTGGAGTGGACAGACATAGGAGAGTGCTAGGAGAGGGGGGCATACAGTGGACAACCCAGGGAGAACTCAGATAGATCCAGAGTTTACCACTTCTACAACTGGACAGATGGTGCCCTAGCCATGGGGCTAAAGAACAGGAGACCTGGGTGGTTTAGGAGCCTATATTTCCAGTTAGATGTGTAGAAGGTATGGTGTGAAGGGCCAACTAGGACTTAACAAACAGCATCAGAAACATCCATTTGCCTTTATTTCTTTCCATTTCAGACATGATTACTGAGCACTTATTTTAGCCAACGTATAATCATGGCTCCCTGGGGACACTAAGCAGTTTGTGTCCCTGAATGAAGGGAGAGGGGAAGCCAACACAAGCTTAGGCATGTAAGAAATAGTGTTAGCACTGCCAGACCATTCCTGCAAACAGACAAACATGTATCTCTATGTAGACCATAATAGTGTTTTAGCACAAGTTCTTAGGAATCAACTGAAGCATTTGTTGTTGTTGTTGCTGTTGTTGTTGTTGTTGTTGATGCTTAAGAGCGTCTAAAAGTTCCATTGAAAAACAAACAAACAACAACAACAAAAGCCTGAAAGCCAAGAAAAGATCCAGAGAACCAACAAAAATATATTTATAAATTCAATTATGATATCCTCCCCTTTAGTTTGCAGAAGTAAAATCAGAAAAAAAAATAAGAAGAGAAAGAGTCTAATACAGTGCCACACATGTAGTTCCAACTATGCAGGAGGCTAAGGCAGGGGGTTCACTTGTGTGGAGGGATTCAAAATCAGCCTACTGAAACACACCCATGCACACCACACAGACATGCATGCAGCAGCCTCAGCAGCAGCACCACCACCACTAACATTCCTCCTTCAAAAATATATTAATTAAACAAACAAACTAACTAATAAGAGTGGTATACACTTGGCATCAACTGTTGACCTTGGAATATCTTCCTTGTATTTGAAAAAAAAAAAAATGAAAACAAAGCAATGCAGGCCAGGTACAAGAAGAATGACATTGTGCCCTTGATGGTTTAGCGTTGTGAGTCCCAGGCTCCAGTATTCATGTGGATCACCTGGGGAAATGTCAGGTATAGATTAGAGTCCAGCAGGTTCGGGCAAGGCTCCAGTTCTGTATCCCCAAGAAGCCCTGGGTGATGCTGGTGCTGAGGCATATTAAAAACACTGCACAAATATTGGATTTAACCAGTTAACCTCCCCAACCGCTGCCTGCTCAGATTCTGAACACAGAACATGTAAACTCACAAAACCATCAACTTCATGTGAGGAAGCACAGCCAGGACTGTCAGCAGAAGATGTTTAAACTGTGACTGTGTGCCACTTCTACAATAAGGGGGTGGGTGGGCAGGTGGGGGAGCACCCTCATAGAGGCGGGGGGAGGGAGGAGGGAATAGGGGGGTTGTGGACGGGAAACTGGGAAGCGGGATAACATTTGAAATGTAAATAAATAAATAGCCAATTTAAAAAGGGTCTTTTCTTTACCCCCTCTTCCTATGAAGTGGTTTGTATCCTGAAATTAGAGATGTGTAAGTGACTTCGATTAAACATCACCTAGAGATGAGAGGATGTGTTGAAACACGGTGAGTTTGAGAGTGGCCATCACTCGGGTATAATACGTATTGCACAGGTCCACCCGGAATGCAGGAAGGGAAATGTCCTTTAACAATAATGTAGTTATTGACGTCAGCAGGTCTGAAGCGAAACAACTCGGGGCTTTCACTTCATCCTTTTGCAGACAATTGTGCTTTGAGAGCTAGCTTTATGTCAGACATCACTCTAGAAGTTGAACGAGGGCCAAAAGTTTAAGAGTCAGTTACCAGACTTATACATGACCCACATCAACATGCAGGATAGCGTGAGCATGACTGCAAAGCGATGTGAGTGTGACCTCCGAGAGGGGACTGAGATGGCTGGGAAAAGGACACCGTGTCAGGGAACTGCGCTGGACTCCAGCCTTGAAAGGGAGCTTATTGAATCTGAATTCATTTGGCCAAGTGAGGAGGTCATTTCTGACAGTATCCACTGTAACAAGTGTGGGTTTGGTTTTGTATCTAAAAAAATAATAGGCAAATGGAAAACAATACGCATTCACTGTGGTGGGACCAGGTGATGTCACAAGAAGATTTAGGCAATCATACGAGGATACTGGAGGTGAGGAGGGTGAGGAGGACAGTTTTCAGGAGAAATAGGCATGTGAATGTATGTATATATTTATATTTACTAAAATATATTTATTGATGATCTGAGAAAATTACCAATACTTCCATTTTTAATATGATACCAGATGTTGATGTTGACACATATGTATCTGCAGCAGGGTGCATATAAATCGTAGAAACACTGGGGAGGTCTAAAGTCACACTGTGTATTTGTCTAGCTCTCCCACCCAAGAATTAGTGTTTAGCAATATGGGAGAAGATCTTTCACTAGGAACTTCCAGATTATGGAAATATCTACTAAAAATGACTACGTCTATACACTCAGGACTTGGACTGTTGTACTTTTGGGCTGTAGGAACAGGCTTGATCCCATCTGATGCTCTTCCATGTGGGTGCGACAATCTAATTACTGTAATGCCTGGTTTGGGATGAAAGGTCCATTTCTTGCTCCTGGGTCCTTATTTGTAGGTCCATGTTGCTGCTCAAGGCACTGCCCGCTCAAGTCATCCTTTCTCTAAATTGACTTCACAAAGTTCTGCAGGACTCTCAAATGCTGATGACGGCTTTGCTGTGCCTTCTCCTTAGCAGCTGTGTTTCCTTTGGGAAAGAGTGGTTTTCTGTCTGCTGTGGCAAGCAGTAGTCACTTCTTCTCATAGTGAGAACTGAAACCTGGGCCACCATGTGCCATTTCCTGAGCACTTCCTATTAAATATTAAAGTTCCCTTCCGTTCCCCAGAAAAGCTAGATTTAGAAGCACAGGTTCATAGACTGAGCATCAAGATGGTAGCTCATCAACTGGGCACTCTTGGATTAAACTGGATTTCAATGCACCAGCTTTCCTTTGTTTTCTCAGTGTGAAAATTCTAGTACCAACCCCACAGGAAGGCTGTGAAACAGAGCTGCGTTATTACATATAAATAGCCTTACAGAGGTGATTGGTGCCTACCATTAACTTAACATCCAGTGGCTATTATCATTAATGGCTTTACATCTTAATGTTTTTAAGGTCACATAAATCTCATATGCATTTCACTCCCCAAATAATTGTTTTCCCACTCAAAATAGATTAAATATCGCATCTATACTATTGTCACATGACCATGTGTTGGGAATGTCTATGTACCCTTACAAGAATGGCAGTATGAAGTATAAAAGATGAGTACAATAATAGTTATACATATATTTTTTGTAGAGAAAAGAAACTCCATGAGAACCAAAGAATCATAGAATTCTTTCAGTGTCTAGGCAACTGACCAACCTGAAAATTCACTACCTACTACTGAAAGTGGAAAAAATTCTGGGATAAAATCAGGCACTTTTTTGGTGTTATCTTATAGAAAAAATGTTTCCTTTTTGTATTTGTTTAATACTAATTCACTGGACATGTTCAATTTACCAAGTACTGATTTGGATGATATCCGGCATGCAAAGATAGATAGTTCATGTGTACGTGTGTGTGTGTGTGTGTGTGTGTGTGTGTGTGTGTGTACTCAGAAGACAGAAACAGGAGGATTATGAGTTGGAGGCCAGCCTGGGCTACACAAGTAGACCTTGCTTTTGTTGTTATTATCTTGCAAAACTTCTAAATTTATGAAATGTGTCTATTATCATTGAGGAATTTCTGAGCAAACAAAAGAGAATGGAAATTTTACAAAGCAATCTGATCCTCTCAGTGTATCATAAAAGCAGAACATTGCCTATGAAAAAGTAAAGGGTAAATCAAACCGAGAAGGCGGTGGGTCAGGAAGAAATGAGATCAAGTAACCTGAAGAGTGAAGGGCATGGCACGCACACCAGGAAACATTTACAAACAACAAATGCTATAAAATGGGTTTCTTCAAAGTCTTCTTCCCCATCAAACCTGGTGCCACTGCCCAGCGAATTTGGAGGCTAAAGCAAAATGGTCACACTGGTCACAAGTCCAAAGACATCCTGAACCACAGAATGAGTTCAAGGCAAACCAGGACAACTTAAAAACACTAGAGGGCTAGTAATTTCATGAGAAGGTGGGAAAAGTAATTGTTCTAGCTTGTGTGAGGAAGATTCAGTTCCCAGTACGAAGGAAACACACCTGGAGTATTGGGTTAGAATTAATTTTGGTCTTTGATGCTATAAATATTAAAGGAACTGCTTGTTCTATGTAAATTCCATATATGTGAACTGAAAATAGATAGAGAACCTCAAACTACAACCTTAATATTCTCTTATTATCTGCTAGTAGGGTTATGAAAAGCATAGTCTTGATTGAAATACTCTAAAAAACTGTATTACTTGAGATCTTAATTAATTTTGTGCTTAAATTGACTAAACATCATAAATGTGGAGCAAGAAACATTTCTCAGTACAAGAGCATGTATGAGACCCTGGGTTATATAATCCCCACACTGAAAAAAAAACCATAAATACTCTCAGTATGAATGTTCAGATATTTAAATCTTTCCTAACTTTTCTAGATTTCAGAAACATTTACTCAATGTTAAAACCACTCCATAATATATTTTGATATATTTTGGGGGCTGGTTTTAAGACAAAGTCTCACTATGTAGCCCAGGCTGACCTTTACTCCTCCCCTTCAGCCTTCAGAGTACTGAGATTTCAATTCACCATTGTACCTGCCAAAAACATTCCATATATTTTTTTAAAATGTGATACTGTCTCAGTAAGATTATTATTAAGAAGAATGTTGGCACAGGAAATAAAAAACACAACTATAAGACTGAATCAACAGGTATTCATCTAAAAGCATTAACGATTGCCTCGTAGAAAACAAAGTAGCAGAAGACACATCCCCACCCCAACACATATGCATGACTCAGCCTTGCCTTTCAAGTAGAGAATCCATAAAGAAAGTTTCTCAGTTGCTGATTTCATGAAGAGCTTAGCTTCTGTTTCTAGTTACCATGTGCACATATTGGAAAATTGTTAAAGAGGTAACTTATGTATCTTTCATACTAAAATCTTACAGAAAAATATTTCCTCCTTATACTCTTTCAATAATAATTTATTGGGCATTTGAAGCTTGCCAGGTGTTATACTGGACAAGACCTGGCATGCATAGATAGGCAGTTATATATGTGTACATTCACACACATACACTCACACAATGCAAATATTTGCACACTTGAATCCTAGTACTCAGAAGAATGAGACAGGAGTATTGTGAATTGAAGGCCATTCTGGGCTACACATCAAGAGCTTGTATCAATAATTAATTAATAGAATAAACTAACCTAAGGCAAACAAGAAATTACATGATGAGGGCAGTGGTAGCGCACGCCTTTAACCCCAGCACTTGGGAGGCAGAGGCAGGTGGATTTCTGAGTTCGAGGCCAGCCTGGTCTACAGAGTGAGTTCCAGGACAGCCAGGGCTACACAGAGAAATCCTGTCTCCCCCTGGTCGTCCTCTAGTTCAGACCACTAACCAAAGAATACACATCTATTGACCCATGATTTGAACTACATATGAGGCAGAAGAATCACCTCGATGGCCACCAGGGAGAAAGGAGAGGACTTTGGGCCTGAGGGTGCTAGGGGCACCAGTAAAAGGGAATGTCAAGGTGGGAATATGGGAATGGGTGGGCGGGTA
>CM052716.1:28990684-29001264 GCA_028551405.1 Uromys caudimaculatus | reverse complement strand
GGGAGGAGAGGCCCCAGTAAAGGGGAATGTCAAGATGGGAATATGGGAGTGGGCGGGTGTGTGGGTGGGAGGTGGAATTCCCTCATAGAGGTGGGGGAGGGGGAGGGGATAGGTGGTTTCCAAAGAGGAGACCTAGAAAGGGGGAAACATTGGAAATGTAAATAGAGTATCAAAAATAAATAAATAAATAAATAAATAAATAAATAAATAAATAAATAGAGTCCCCAAGCTCCATCCAATGTTTGGCTGTGGGAGTATCTACATCTGTTTCAGTCAGCTGCTGGGTGGAACCTCTCAGAGGACAGTTATGCTAGACTCCTGTCTGAAAGTATAGTAGTGTATCATTACTAGTGTCAGGTATTGGTGCTTGCCCACAGGATAGGTCTTAAGTTGGGCTGGTTATTGGTTGGCCATTCCCACAGTCTCTGCTCCATCCCCTCATCTATTTTTTGTAGACAGGATACATTTTGGGTCAAATTTTTGTGCATGGATTGGTGTCCCTATCGCTCCAATGGGGTTCCTGCATGGCTACAGGAGGTGGCCTCTTCAGGTTCCTGCTGCTGTGAGTCTCAGCTAAGGACACCCCCATTGATTCCTGGGAGCCTCCCCCATCCTAGGTCTCTGGCATGTCCTCAAGATGCCCTCTCCCCTGTTTCCCCACACCTGAAAGGTCATTGTCAGTAGGACAAAATGACAGCCTACAGATTGGGAAAGGTTCTTTACTATCCCTACATCGGACAGAGGGCTAATATTCAAAATATATAAAGAACTCAAGAAGTTAGACACTAACAACCCAAATAACCAATTAAAAAATGGGGTACAGAGCTGAACAGAATTCTCAGCAGAGGAATCTTGAATGACCAAGAAGCACTTAAAGAAAAGTCCAGTGTCCTTAGTCCTCAGGGAAATGCAAATTAAAACAACTGTGAGATCCATCTTATGCCCGTCAGAACGGCTAACATCAAAAACTCAAGTAAGCATGTGCTATCGAGGTGTAGCAAGGGGAACAGTCTTCTACTGCTGGTGGGAGTGCAAACTGATACAACCACTTGGAAAACAACTTGGCGGTTTCTAAGAAAACTGGGAATAGTTCTATTTCAAGACCCAGCTGTATCACTCTTGGGCAGACTTGCTCAGCTGTGTTCATAGCAGCTTTATTTGTAATAGCCAGAAGTTGGAAACAACTTAGATGTCTCTCATCTGAAGAATGGATTTAAAAAAAAAAAAAAAAAGTGGTATATCCACACAATGGAACTATTCAGTTATTAAAATCAAAGACATCATGAATTTTGTAGGCAAATGGATCGGACTTGAGACTATCATCCTGAGTGCTGAGTGAGGTAGCCTAGACCCAAAAGGACATGTATGGTATGTACTCACTTAGCAGTGGCTATTAGCCATAAAGTACAGGCTAAGCATGCTAGTCAACAGACTCAAAGAAGCTAAACAAGAAGGAAGGTCCAAGCGAGGATGTTTGGATCTCACTTAGAAGGGGGAATAAAATAGTCAGAGAAGGCAGATGGAGGGAGGGAAGTGGGTGAAAGAGGGATGGGGGGAATGGGGGGGTTCGGGATCAAGAAATACATTTTTTAAAGAGGCTGCCATGAAGGGGGAGGTGACTCAGTGTCTGACATGTGAGTCTAATCCCCAATACCTAGGCAAAAGCCCATGGCCCTAATGCTGGGAACACAGAGACAGGGGTCCCTGGAGCTCACTGGCCACCTGGACTAGCCAATCAGTGAAGTCTGGGATCAGGCAGAGGCTGTCTAAAAAGAAGAGAAAAGGGTGGAAAGTGATAAAGGCAGATTCCTGACATTTACACACACACACACACACACACACACACATGCATCGAGGGTGAGAAGAGAAAGAGAGAAAGAGAGAGAAGTTTTACCTACCTAACAAGCCATGAAAACTTGGCTACTATGTAAGAAAATGAAACATAAGCAACCGAAGAGATAAGAATCTATACACTCCATTTGTAAGTTTAAGAAAAGCCAGTATCAAATGTGCTACCAAGATCTCGGGCATGCTTAGTAGTGTAACACCTGCCCAGTATGTGCAAAGCTCCGGGTTCCATCCTTACCAGTCAATGTCACTGACTCAACAGCAGTGAAAACACTGCTAGCTATAACCGCCCTCATTTGTAAATTCAAATGTCAACTGCGTCAGGGGCTGGGCTGAGGAGAAAGCTCAGTAAATAACTCGCTTGTCTTGAAAACATGATGACCTGGGCTCTATCCTCAACACTCATTGTAAGAAGCCAGAAATGGGTACACATGAGCACACGTGAGTACACATGGGCACACCTCCCAGAACTGCAGAGATAGAAACAAGCAGATCTCTTGTCTCTGGGGTCACCCTGGAGCTCAGTGGCCTATCAGTCTAGCCCTGTATGCCAAGCTGCAAGCCAGTGAAAGAATGTGAGCCAACAAAAGGGTGACCATCACCTGAGAAATGACACCTGAGGTCGTTCTCTGTCCTGTACACACACAAATGCACACATACATACACACACACACACACACACACACACACACACAAATACACACAAATGCACACGGATGCACACAAAGGCACACACACGCACACACAAATGCACACACACAGACACACACACACAAATGCACAAAAATGCACACACACAAACACACACACACACACACACACACACACAAGAATGTAAGCTGAAATTATTTTGGTGGTAGACAACTTGCCAAAAACCATCATGTTTTAAATTGTATATATCCTTGGTCTTGGTACCCCTATTGCAAAATCTATTATATACACATATTGGTATGTGTTCATGAAAGCAGTCATCCATATTGACCACTGCATCAATGTTTGCATTATAAAAGTTGAAAAGATTAAAAAAGAAAACTCTAAGGCTCATGTGGGGAAAGAAAGGCTTATTTTTACTCACTGAAAAGAACAAAATACTTCTATGTATTTAGACAAAAAGCTTAAGTTATGTTAATTAAAATTTAAGTAACAAAGCCACGTGCAGAGCATTTTGTGATAGCTGCCCAATGCAGACTGGAAAGATGAAAGAGGCCTTGAGTCTGATCCCCAGCACCACGGACTGCAGCCAGTGCAGTGGCACACAGCCGTAACCCCAGCACTTAGGGAAGGGTCCCTGACTTCACTGCCAGCCAGTCTGGCATAATTGAGCTGTGGTCCCTGAGAGACTTCAGCCATCCTTTTAGCCCTTAGGGATCCTGTCATAAATGAAGTTGACAGGATTTCTGGGGATGAACCACGGTTGTTTTGCAGCCTCCACACACATGTGTATAGGTTCATGCACTCCCGACGTTCCTAAAACTCGGTATAAAACGTACTTACGCATCTACATTCTCACTGATGCTGAGTTTTGAAAATGTATTTGTCACCAGAAAATGCAATTACGCAATTTAGCTACCACTTTTGTCATAAAATATTCCATATAACTATAAATTCTGCAGCCTTTCTGTAAAGGCTCAGATCTCATTTTCGGAATGTCTTTAAAAAAAAATTTTCTCCTGAGAATGATTTTTAAAAAAAAAAAATATATATGTATTCCACGTATAAAGAAAAATGGAAAGCCTTGAAAATAACAAGGGCTATTTTGTGAGAATGTTGTCCAAGGACTCTGGTAAGAACTTACATTTCCCAGGCTGCTTCAAGAGAAGCACGGTTTCTGTGTGTCAAAGGCTCCATAAAATCATGACAATTTGTTTCACTCACGGTAACACTGCCAGATTTTGCTACACAGTTTGAAAGACATTAATAAATACGTGTCATTCTGTCATTCCTTCATGAAAACACCCCTTCACTAAACAAATAGTTAGCAGCTACAATGCCATCTGTGTGCAAGCAACACTCCGCCTGTAGATGCCTGTTGTCTGCTTGAACTATCAATTCATACAATACTCTCCAGAGCTGGTCAAAACAACAACCTGACTGTGAATTCTCAGGCATGCTGTTCAGATGGAAAGAGCAGCCGTGAATCACCTGGACTGAGTATCATCCACAATCAAAATATCAAACAATATATGTTAAAGATAAAATCCTAATTAAACCGACCAACCTGGGTATCAACAGCATTTCTGATACTGAACTGTATAACGGGGTGGCTTAGAAAGAAATGAGTAAGGTCCAGATGTATCCCATTTCTTGCTCTCCAGTTATAAAGAAGATCATTCCTATTTTTATCTCTCTAGTTTAAAGAAAACTTCTCTGATAATACAAAAAAAAATAGCAGTGAAGGATAAAAAAGTTCATCACTGAAATGAGAGTTTCACCAGTACAGTAGTAGTATAGAAAGAACAAGCATTTGATTTAAAATAACCTGCTAGAAAATGGCTGCAGTTCAGAAGCAAAGTTTAGGCCTAGCAAAGCCCTGGGCCTGATCTTCAACACCACAAAAGGAATAAAATAAAAGCTCAGCGTTCACAGCTTGTTTATAGATTAACGATATATCTCTGGTCAAAGCAACAAGAGATTTCTTTCCTGTGTACTTAGATGGGCTTTTCTTAGGAGGAAACACCTGATTCAGTTCCTGGGAAAGAGTAGTTTAATCTCAAAGATCAGTTTACTCTGCATTAGAAGGGATTATCGCTCAGACATTTTTAGAATCCATGTTTTTAAGGTTGCTTGTTTACTCCCCTGTTTTCAGAATCTTTTTTTTTTTTTTTTTTTAAAGCAGAGTCTCTCATGGCTGTCCACTTAGAACTTAATAAGCCCAGAGAAAATTTTAGGTTAAGAAAATTAAATGTCATAATCCTCAGCTTTGAAAAACAAATTAAAGTTCAAGATCTTACTTAAAAAGGTCTGAGCGGCGAAACACAGGCAGCCAGAATATCAGTTAAATTCTGTTTAGGGCTTGAGCTTTCTGCTCAGGGCTGTGTCTCCTGTAGACCACAGAAGTCGTGAACAGATGTGCTTTTCTCTGCAGGTACTCACTCTGGTTTTTCTCACAAATCACCAAAAGCAGTACTTTTAAATACAGTTGAGTGTGTAATGTTACTACAACCTGCTCTCTCTAATAGCCCCCAGCTGTTTCTTTTCCTTTAAACTGAGCATTCTGCATTTCAAAAACAAAACGAAATCGAAGTATTGACCCTTACTTGACTGTACCAGCCTTGGCTAGTTTGCAACTGGGTTTTTGTGAAATCAGGGCTTTTACCCAACAATGCCTAATTTGGGTTTTGGTTTTGGCATTGTGGCCTATAAGAACATGGAGGGCTTCCACTTTCCAAGTTTTCTTAACTGACTGGGGATACATTCTGAAACAAGAGTCCTTGATATTTTTTTTTTCTTCTCAATATTTTTCCTCCTTCTAGCAAGGTGGTATGCGAACCCGTTGTCATGTTAATTCAACTAAGCAATGGGTCCAAGTAGATTTGCATTTCAACTTTATCATAAACTGGGTCAGTCTGGTAGAATAAGGGGCTCAGCCATCTGCAGCCTGCCTTGCTCACTTAGGAAGGAGAACAGGAATTGCCTGTGCTGTTCTCATTCTTCCTGCAGGAATGCCCCCCTCCCCTTTATCTCCTAGCCAAAGGAAGAGTTGAAAACAGTCATTGCTCGTAGGGTTATTGCCCTCCACATGTAGTACAATTCTCATCCAGAACTCAGTTCCATTCTGTTCCCTTCACGTAGTATAGATGTTGTCTCTGTTTATTTAACATGTGCCATGATCCACTGACTCTAAGACTCTCATAGTTCTGAGAGACATCACTATTTTTATGTACCAATAAGGACTAAAAGATACCAATGAAAAATCTATGCAGAGGTGGGCACGGAGAACCACAATCATATCTCAGGGCTTAGGAACCTGAGACACGAAGATTGTGAGTTTGAAGCCAGCCTGGGCTAGCTATGTAGTGAGACCTTATCTGAAATAAAAATTCTATGGTTGTCATCAAAAGTATGATATATTCTAAGCGGACATTAGCCCAAAAGTTCTGAACACCTATGATTCACTTCACAGCAACTGTTGGACTGAGCGTGGGGTCCCAGACGGAAGAGTTAGAGAAGGGACTGAAGGAGTTGCAGCCCCGTGGGGAGGGAGCAACAGTGTCAACTGATCAGCACCCCCCCCCCCCCCGTGCTCCTAAAGACTGGACCACCAACCAAGAAATACACATGGAGGGACCCATGGTGCTGGCCACATATGTGGCTAAGGAGGACCTTGTTGACCATCAGTGGGAGGAGAGGCCCTTGGGTCTGAGAGTGTTAGATGCTCCAGTGTAGGGAATGCCAGGGAGGGAAGACGGGGGGGGGGGGCACCCTCATAGAGGCAGGGGGGATGGGAAAGGGGGTTTCCAAGGAGGAGACCTAGAAAGGGGAAAACATTTGAAATGTAAATAAAGTATTAAATTTTTTAAAAAGTATGATATATTCTAAGATACGAAAGATATGTAAGATGCGAAAGTAGTCCTCTTATCTCTTCTATTGGAAACGTCTTCCTGGCTGTGATTTTCTGTGCCTGAGAGGAACAGAGTTAGAAGGGAGGTGATGGCAAACTGATCTTTTCGGTGATGTCCGACCTCTAGGAATTCTTCTGGAATGGGTTTGCTGTATTCCCTCTACCCTTTATGGTGTTTCATAATTTTGAACCTCTAACCACTTTCTCCATTGATTTAGTTACAAATAAAGTTCTTGTCTCTGCTGGTAATGACAGGAAAGTCAGAGTAAGTACAGGAGCTACTGTTCATTTACGGTGAGCACCAGGCCCTTGGAAGGACCTGAATTTTCTCCTCAGGGAATGGAATCTACCTACCGGTCTGTCCTGCCTCACCCCTGTGTCCATCACTCTAGCTGTGTCTGCGTTTTTGCTTAGTGACTGCTTCTACTGGGCTCCCTACTTGTATATAAGATCTTGATTCCTTTGCCTTAATAAAGTGATGGCCATACCATCACCCATATTCCGCCATTCATTGCTGCACTCAGGTAGATTACCTGCCAAAGGCCCTGTCCTGTTCTCTTGCCTCCTAGGCTAACAGTCTTTGATCCACATCATAAGCTGAGTTGGGGGCTCATCATTGAAGAAGGAGCCCAGTGTAGGCCATTGCTGCTCATTTCTCTAAATGAGCAAGGCAGTCTGCAGACCACTGAGGACCCTCATTCTCACAGACTGACCCAGTTGATGATGAATTTCAAAGGCAAAACAGAAAGGGCTTGGGGCGTGAGTAAAGCAAGCATGTGAGTTGAATCTCCCTTCTTTCACTAAGTACTGTATTTGCGATTTAATATTTGCAGTGTTTTAGCGCAAAGAATTCTCTAAGCTCATACATGAATTGAACATATCTTCTGGGCTGTAAATTAATAAACACGATGTAAACACATTGAGAGGTATAAAGATAAACCCTCTACTTGTAAGAGCCAGCCTGAAGAGTCGGGGGTGTACAGCACTGGTTCTTAGGTAACATCTATTTTTTGTTTCGTGCTTTTTGTTTTTCTGGTTTTATGTTGGTGGTATTCACCAAATCTTCCAGTCACAGGCCAAAATGGAATAATTACGTGTGAGAAAACTAGAACCCATAAAATGCCCCATCTCTCCTTCTTTGATTCTCCGAAAGTGTGCTCGACAAAATTTCATTCATAGAATCTCAGATTCTAACATTAAAGACCAGCGTTTCTACTCTTAGTTCAGGAGGGTGTGTTGTTTTTACCCTCTGGTCTCTGTCACTACACACAACAGAAGTGACAACTAAGGCTGGAGACTGTTGCACTTGTGATGACCTGGGTAGTGAGGTCCAGTGTCCTTATACTCAATTGAACTGTATATGCCCCTGTAAACTCCAAAAGTAAACCCTAAGTGGGGCCATCACCAGCAAGACTGCCAGACAGTACAAAAGGCATTGTATAAAATCCTCAAAGAATTAATTTAATGATAAAACATATAGACAGTGGTGTTGGATGCCTTTAATCTCAGCACTCGGGAGGCAGAGGCAGGCAGATCTTGTCTACAGAGTAAGTTCCAGGACAGCCAGATACAGACAGAGAAACCCTGTCTCCAAAAACCAGATAGATAGATAGATAGATAGATAGATAGATAGATAGATAGATAGATAGATAGATGGATGCTAGGTGCAGTGTAATTGAGGAAAAAAGAAACAACATCAACCCTTGGTCTCTATTAAAGCACACACGGGGTGGGGGGGTGAGGGCAGAAACAGAGATGCAATGAAACAATAAAATAGGTCTAAAAATAAAATAAAAATAACAAATGGTGGCTGAGAATGTTAACTCAATGGGAGAGTAGTTGCTAACAAGTGCAAGGCCTTAGTGTTCGATCCCCAACTTAGGAGAAATAGAAAAAATATAATATATTGATATATTACACAGTGTTGGTGCAACATAAGCAACAACATGGTTATATGTGGTCATTTTCAAGTAACATGTAATATATATAATTGTGTGCACTGTACTTTCATATAATTGGCAATGTCGTAGGTTGGCTTAAATGGGCATCACAACCATTGGGGCATTGGTAAGATGATAATCATATGGTGTCACTGCTGTACGCGCAGTCTATTGTTTACCAGAACAGCATCAGGCATGTCAACCCAAGTTTTTAGTTTAAATATATTAAACATTAAGTTTACTGGATACATACGTACATAGGCATTGGTGTGTATGTATTTATGCATGTCTGAATAAATACTATTATTTTCCATACTTTCACATAAGACTAACACTGGCACAGGGGCTGCTTCAGGTGATTTTATGTAAAGGTTTAGAGTGTACCATGAAGGAAGGAGGTTAAGCCTGGTGTGTGGTCAAACAAAGACGGCAGGCAAGGAAGGACAAAGAGAAACACAGGCTGACAAAAAGAACCATCACAAACAAGAGCCTCAAGCCAGCAATGTCAAGGCAAATTGTAAATCACCCTGAAGACTCCCCGGGAGACTCAAGGTTTCCATCTGTGTTCAGAGTACTTCAGCTGAAATCCAGGTTTGTTGAATTCATTGTTTCTAAGCCTTAGCAATGCGATCAAACCCCAGAGCTGGCTGGCTAGCAGAGGCTGGATTCTATAATGTGTCTGCTTTGGGTGAGGAGCAAACGGAAAAGCTATTTAACTTAAAAGACACAGTAAAAGGCTTCAGGAAATTCCCTTTGCTGAAAATCTTCAGAGCTAAGGTGACAAAGTTCTTGGAGCAGGAAACAGTACATCCACAGAGGTAATGTGAGCTTGTGATCATGTGATGGGGCGGGGCTTGACCAGAAGAGCCTTGAGTTTCCCTTTCCTTATCTTTGTGTTTTTGTTTTATTCCTGTTTTGTTTTTGTTTCCTGCGGTTGAAAGGAACAAACGCAATGCTTCACACACACTAGGCAAGCTCTGTACCACTGGGCTATATCCCCAATCTGACGCTGAGCTCTTTAAGATTTCAAGAGAAAGCTTTTCAGCGGCTTGGGGATGCCTTTTTTCTTTCTTTCTTTTTTCTTTCTTTCTCTCTTTCTCTTTTCTCTCTCTCTTTCTTTCTTTCTCTCTTTCTTTCTTTCTTTCTTTCTTTCTTTCTTTCTTTCTTTCTTTCTTTCTTAATAAACTGCTTCTATTTATACCACTTTGAAAACAAAAAATAAGTAATTCATCACCCTCCACCCATTTCAACTCTCTCCAACTGTGACTCCAGCTCAACTGATTGACAATCTAATGGCCCAAAGCCTTCTTAGAGGAACTCAGGAGCCACACATGGTAGTCCCAATAATACTGTCCCAGACAGTGATGGGAAATGGAAATCTTACAAACCTATTCCAGTATTTCCTGCTGGACAAACTCTGTCATCGTCTAAAAACACTGAGCCGGGTGGAGGGAGGTTTATGGACTCTGATGTGGAAACATTTTTCAAAGCCAGGGCTGGCTGGGCCAGGTTGAGGGTGCAGAGCCTGTCTCCTCCACAGAATGTGGAGCTGTTTCTTTTCTGTGAAGGGTCCGCAGGCTCAGTTAGTATTTCCATGTATTCTGCTGTCTCGAAGGCAGTCTTTGAGGACTTGTATTTTAATTCAAGAAACTCTCCTTATTGGGGGATAAATCAGTAGAATGGACCTGCACACTAACCTGTCATTTTTCTCCTCTATTTAGAAGCTCTGTGTGAGTTAACTTCCCCCCCTCACCCCCCAAAAAATATTTGGAAAATTCCTGGCAAGCCGCTTGCTTGTTTTGTGAATGACGTTTGTGGTCAGCTATAACATATCTGGCATGTTTCTGCTTATTGCTGCCTTTTTCATGCATGTTTTTATAATTTGGGCATTTTTATGGAAGTGATTAAATAGTATTTGGCTTCAAGCTGGTGCAGAAACTGGAGAGAGAGAGAGAGAGAGAGAGAGAGAGAGAGAGAGAGAGAGAGAGAGAGAGAACCCTCCCTAACTAGAATCCAGCCTGAACATACCCATGCTCTCATAAACACACGCATATGCATGCAACACTCTTAATGTGCATCCCCGCGGTTTCCGTTTGATTCAGCTTTCCTGCTTGATAAGTTCTCTCTCTCTCTCTCTCTCTCTCTCTCTCTCTCTCTCTCTCTCCTCCTCCTCCTCCTCTTCGCCCCTCCCCCTCTCCCTCTTCCTCTTCTCCCTCCTCTTCTCTCTCCCC